>JBBBDQ010002016.1:1082500-1115395 GCA_037127315.1 Ascarosepion bandense
CAAAGGTGGAAAAACAAGTTGCCTTGCCTAAATGGTAGTGGGTAAGCAAGGGGCTTAGTTATGTTGTTAAGGGCTCTAAAATCTACGCAAAAGCGGTGTCCCCATCCTTTTTATAAAACAACAATAATAAAAAGGTAAGCTCCAAAGAGATCGTAAGCATTCAATTACTTTAACTTCTAGCATTTCTTTGACAGCCTCTTCTCCTAACTTTCTTTTTATTTTCATTTGAACTGACTGAGTTCGTCCCAATTCTCTATCTGAGTTAGCGACAACATCTATATTTTCTTGAATTAAATCCTCTATCTTCTGTCTATGCTCATTCAGTACGTTGATGTCCCCAGGATTGATTGTACTTTCACTTCCCTTAATTGGGCGTTTCTCAATATACTTAACTTCCTTCCGAATTCTTATTGGTACTACCCTTCCCAGATTTTCACCTTTGGGGACGTTTATCGTTTTATTACCCAAATTTGCTAACATAACTGGAATTTTCTTTTTCTTTCTTTTACTATAGATTCAACTAACACTATTTCTTCCTTCTGGCATCACCTCCTCCATTGAGATCACCTGGTATAGGTTTTCTTCATTGGGCTCTGAAAGGATTAGTTGGCTGCGCAAGAAATAGCAGTCCGTGGGGGTAATTTTACACTGTCCACAGAGTAGATTTTAATTTCCTCGCTGGTTTTACTACCCAAGGGAATTTCTACCCCTCCTATCATTAGTCGATTTGGATTAAAACATAATTGTGCTTTATTTATTTTTAACCAATCCTCCCCCAAAATCATGGTTTGGTCCAAGTCAGGTGCAGTGCATAATTTTGAACTTTCCGATTTTGATAGGTAGGTGGATCATACCACTTAGTTCCATTTTTTGTCCGTTTGCTTGAGTTACTGTTAAGTCTGAATCTTTCAATTTCATTTTGCTATTTTTTAAGTCTTCAAAAATTGAGGACTTTAGAAGCAAGACTTCTGATCCGGAGTCTATCAATGCTTCCACCTGCTTGTCCAAGATATCTACCCTACATATCATGTCCAAGCCTTGTGTGAATAATTCATATTCTTCAGATCCTTTTGTATTGGGACGATTAACCATTTCCCGTTTCGAACATGAATTCTTTGGATTTGTTTTTATTTTAGGAGCTAAAGTAACCTTATTCTTTTCTTTCTTTAATGACTGAATAGGGTTAGTTTTGCGGCTTTTAGTTTTTGCCGGTGTTTTGGTTTTTCGTTTTTCTGAAGTCGAGTAAGTTACATTCCCGCCTTCAGATCTCGGACACCTTTGTTTGTCACAATTCCAGCGTTCTTGCTGGTTTGAAGTAGTCCCTTTCTTTTTTGGTACTGGTTGTCTACAGCTGTAACAACCATGACTCTCTCCAGCCCATTTTATATGGTACCCTCCGTTTTTGGCTCCCTTAGTACTGTATTCCCTCCTGCCGCCAATAATTCCTACCTGGAAATTTATTATTAATTTTTTTTCTTTTTCCCGACAGCCCCGAAGTCGCTCATAGAGCCTTTCACTTTCTCTGGCTGATGACAAAGCCTCCGACAGTGTCTTCGGTTTAGCTCTTGCTACATTTTCTTTAATGAAAGGATTGTTTATCCCATCAATGAAGAATTCGGCCAGCTGTACTTGTACAGCTGACCCTTCTCTCAGCTCAGAGTCCTTATAAGCCAGCCTTGCAAGACTTGACATTCTACTAGCTAATTTTGCAAGCGATTCATTTTTTCCTTGCGTCACCTTAATCAAAGCTCGAGCATTATCAGCAGGGTTTATAAACTCCTCATACTGTGCTGTGATCTCATTGAATAAGGTTTTACTGGAAGTGTCTGGATGGTCGTCAAGATAGCTTCCAATTCGGATACGACTCCATCTGAACAGTCATAGACCAAGTTAATTAATTGGAGGTCCGTTAGAACATAGACCCTTTGTTGTTGTTTTTTTAACGCCATTAGCCATGGTTTCAGATCGGTCGGCCTTCCAGTAAAAACTGAGATCTTTGATCCAGCTGTTACCAACATAGGTGAAATGTTTGAACGGGAAGAAGCCATTATATATATATATATATATATATATATATATATATATTAAGGAAACAAAGACACTAAGAAGCTCTTTAGCACTGAACCAACTCTGCACAATGAATGTAGAGAAACAAAGGAAACTAGTCACTAACCCCGACTCTGTGGATGTTTCTGGTGATGCTTTTCCTTGAGTAGCTGTATTGCTGTAAAACGAGCCGATGGCTTCCTGCGCTGGTTCCTGGGTGAGATGTCGTTGTGCCGGTGAATTAATTGAGTGTCAATCCTGTGTTTTGAAGCATCAAACATATTCAGGATCGACACTAGATTTTGAGGCACAGATGCAACAAGATACGCCGTGGTAATTACACAGGGTCAATCCTGGTCTCGGCACCAAATGCGGTACTATATTTTCACGATACCGGGTTGGCCAATGGTTTCGTGATTACCACATGTTCCAGACTGGTTGTTCTCTGATTCTTTCTGCGCCCACGTTGCTTCTTAAGATCCGCGAAAGGGGGGAATGGATACAAATCAGTCGATGGAGTGTTAAATTCGACGTCGGAGAAAAAGAATAGTTGCCACACAATCAAAGAAATGACGAAAAGCGTTTGTTATAAACAGTAACAAACGTTTATTTACACAGGTATACAATAATTTTATCAAGGTAAAACAAACACCGCGAAGTGAGGGTGAATGTAGTTGACTGGCGGAGAAAGTTTCCTTAGCTCGAGGAAATCTTAACTGCAATTGGGCAGTGTCAATGATGGAGAATGCAGTGGCAACGGATTCGGTTCTGAACAGCGAAGAATGAACCGACTCGATTTTTTGTTCTGGGTGTTCTCTATTATGGAGCCGAATCCCAAATAATTAGCTCCTGATTGGTCAGCCAAAAGGGATTACCGGCCAATGGCTATCGTCATAACAACCAAACTGGGTTGCATCTGATTGGTTTAGATAATCAGCCAATTAGTCGCAGTCATCGGGATGGGCTAACAAGAAGCAGGCCCTGTGGTTGGTTGATCAATAATTTATTAACTTGTGCCATACTTGCACTCAATCCCGGGTGAAGCGACCCAACATAACTGCCACGTTCAAAATATGTTTAGATATTGAAACTGAAGTAATTTTTGACAGAGTGTTTTGTTCTAGTGAGAGTTTATAGGTCAGTCTTTTCCGCTTGGGTTTGGATATCATTATATATAATATCGTCGGTTAACTACATCTGGTTCTTAAAAATGTTGGCTACCCAGAATGAACTTATTTTTAAAATGGTTTAATAAAATAATTATTATCATGATTTAATTAAATATCTATTAATTGATATTCATTTAATTAATTTCGCCTGTCAACATTTTGATACTGAAATGAAAATGTCATACATATATGTATATATATGTATATATATAAATGTATATATATATAAATGTATATATATATAAATGTATATATATGTATATATATGTGTATATCTGTATATATGTATATATATATATATGCATACATATAAATGTATGTACATATATGTATATCGATATGTACATATATGTATATAAGTATATTACGGAAATCAACGAATTTTAACAAACCTTGGTTATAAGCAACCGACAATTTGAAATGAATTGTTTGAACATTAGTTTTTATCGATACTCGTATTTAAGTAGATATTCTGTTTTTAATGAAACAGGATTATATATTTATTTCTACCGGCCTGATTATTTACGATAAATTTTTATTATGAAAATGTGTGCCACATATCTATCTATATAGAGGTCGCAGGTTCAAATCCTGCCGAAGTGCACACGTTTTCGATAAAAAAAAAAGAATAATGTTCAAACAATTAATTTCATATAAGTATATATATATATGTATACATATAAATGTCTGTACATATATATGTTTATATATGTATATTTACACATATGTAGATATATGAATACGTATCTATGTATACGTATATTTATATATGTATATATATGTATATATGTGTATATGAATATATTTATATATATGCATATATATATATGTAAATATATACATAAAAATGTATATATACATGTTTGTATATACGTATACATGTATATATATATATGTCCATATATATGTATATATATATAAGTATATATGTATATATATATATGTATATATATATATATATATATATATATATATATATATTTACATGTATGTATATATATATATATATCTATATATACGTATATATGTATACATATATGTATATGAATATATATTTATATATATGTATATATATTTATGTATATATATATATTTATATATATGTATATATATATACATATTTATATATATGTATCTATATGTATATATATGTATATTTATATATATATATGTATGTATATATATATATATGTGTGTATATTGAAGGCAGCAAGTACTTTTCTAAACATATTCTATTAAATATAAGAGACAATGAATGTCTATTATGTTTAATCATGAGCCGTTCTAAACGTCGTATTTTTGCTTTAATTTCAGTTGAAAATAAAGACAAAAATTCTCAAAAATTTGGATAATTATTTATTTCGGCTCACATGAGCCATCTTCAGAGAGGTAGTTTCAACTGAAATATTATAACATCCACCATCACCGACGATTTTATTTTGTGTTGACATAAAACTCCGCTTGGCAATGGCAATAGTTACCAAAAATAATAAACGCAGTTCTTAAATTTGCGATGCTGTTTTATGACGTCACACCGCGTGATAGCGCGAAATGACAACAAAACCATGTAGTCAAATGCAATGTAATATGTTATTTCCTGTTTTAAAGTTGATTTTATTGAGTGTTGGTTGTTTTGATTTTATGTACATTGCCTCCAATATCTGCAGGTTCCTCTTACTGTGTGTATGAGTAAGGATCACCGTATTGTTGACCAAAATCTGTCTGATATTACCTACATGTTTATGTTTTTCAGAGAAATGTTGTTTAATAGTACTCTGACCTTAGATGTCATATTTCTGATGTCGTCTTTCATAGATGTATGTATATGTATTTACGTATATATGTATATGTATTTAAGTATATATATATATATATATATATATATATATATATATATGTATTTATGTATATACTTCATGACCACACAAAATTTTAAAAAATTAACAAGAACCCGACACACCAATTAAAATCTAAACTTAATAAACTCATTCGTGCCAACAACGGTGATCAGAATTCCTTAAAACTCCCTAAAGTTATTGGTGACTATAAACCTGGTTACATATACGGAACCATAAAAACTCATAATCCTAACAATCCTCTCCGCCCTATCATATCCCAAATTCCTACTCCTGTATACCAGTTAACTAAACATATTAACCAGCTTATCACACCCTACGTTCTGAGTAGATACAGCATTAAGTCAATCCTAGAGGCAATCCAAATCCTAAAGAGTGAAAAACCTAACAATGAAATCATAGCTTCACTTGATGTGGAAAACCTTTTTACTAATGTACCCGTCAGTGAAACTATTGATATAATTATAAGAAATGTTTACAGTAATCCTTCATTAGCCCCCATCAAAATTAATCCCAACATCTTAAGAAAAATTCTACTAGCTTGTACTACTGAAGTGCCTTTTGTTGATCCAAACAACACTATATATATACAACGTGACGGAGTCTCCATGGGTTCAGTGCTTGGTCCGACTTTTAGTAATTTCTACATGTCTAACCTTGAAAATACTAGCTTTGCAAAATTTAAAAAACCATCAATATATCTACGATATGTTGATGATATCCTATTATTAATTAAAAATACTGACGAAATCTTACAACTTCAAAAACAGTTTCAAAATAACTCAGTTTTAAAATTCACTTATGAACTTAGCATTGATAACAAAATTCCTTTTCTTGATATATTAATTAACACTGACAATAAATTTACTATCTCACCGTATCAAAAACCCACTAATAAAAATCCCTCCACACTCAATTATATTAGTGAATGCCCCCACTATTACAAAATAGCCATTATAAAAAATCTATTATATCGGGCAAAAGTCAGTTCATATACAAATCAGATCTTCCACAGTGAACTAAAAAACATAAAACTGACACTTATCAATAATAATTTTCCCAACTACATAGTTGATGAACAAATACTTTATTTTCTTAAAAAGCTTAACATGGAAAAAACAACACATGATACTAACCCAACCAATCCTAAACATATCACTCTCTTATACCGTAGCCAGATGTACTCCAACTACCAACTAGATGAAAACGTCCTAAAAAACTCATAAATACTAATATTTCTACGATAGACTCTTACAAAAGAATTAAGTTTATTATATATTACACTACATCCACTACATCTAATTCATTCGTCCGCAACGACTCTTCCCACACCGTTAGTGATTTGCAAAAAACCAATGTAGTTTATAAATTCATATGTCCATTTAGAGAATGTATCTCTAACAACCTCAATAATATCTACATTGGCCACACTACAAATTTGCTATCACGGCGTCTGACGTTGCACTTAAATGAAAATTCAAATATATTCCGTCATTTAAAACAACACGGTTATCAACGCACACTTCTGAGAAAAACGCTTGTTGATAACACGTACATACTTAAACAAGAAAATAATAAACAGAAACTAAAAATCCTGGAAACACTCTACATTAAACAATTTAAACCTGGTTTGAATACAATCAATTTTGATATTTCCAATAACGTACTCAAATGCCTGTAATCAGACCAGGGACTACAACGCCACTTTTTTGTCACTGTCTTCGGCCATCCGCCACGATAGGGATGGACTTATATTTTCAATTCAATTCTCGTTATTGTTAATAACTTAAATGTTCTATGTTTACTGTGTGTTAATATTTACTCTTTGATAATAGCTTATGTGAGCCGAAAGCTTAGACCCGATAAAAACAATCAACAATTACTGTGATTTTTTGTTGTCTTTCAACGACATCAGTATCAAGTATATCAGACGGTATGAACGGATCCTACACAAAATTAATAGACAAAATTTGTGTATCTTATTCAATGGAACCTGCATTAATGAAAAAATGCTGCCAAAATACACACAATATATATATATATATATATATATATATATATATATATATATATATAAACGTATATATATATATATATATATATTTATTTATATATATACGTATACATTTTCTAATATATATATTAAAAAAAAGTATAGACAATGGAATATCTATTTCTTAATATGTTTAATCTATGGCTTAAAATTCTAAACGTCACATTTTTTGCTTTTATTCAAATTGGAAAACAAACCAAAATTCTCCAACGGATAATTATTTGTGGTTTTTCTTCTAAGCTTTCGGCTCACACATCTTCAGAGGTTGTTTAGACTGAAATATTATAAAATCCACCATCACCGACGAGTTTATTTTGTGTTGACATAAAACTCCGCTTGGCAACGGCAATAGTTACCAAAAATAATAAACGCAGTTCTTAAGTTTGCGATGCTGTTTTATGACGTCACACCACGGGATAGCACGAAATGACAACAAAACCATGTAGTCAAATGCAATGTAATATGTTATTTCCTGTTTTAAAGTTGATTTTATTGAGTGTTGGTTGCTTTGATTTGATGTACATGGCCTCCAATATCTGCAGGTTCCTCTTACTGTGTGTATGAGCAAGGATCACCGTATTGTTGACCAGAATATATATGTTTATGTTTTTCAGAGAAATGTTGTTTAATAGTACTCTGATCAGAAAGATGACATGTAAGTCTACGGGAGAGCGTGGTTGTAGTAAAACCAATATATGTACTAGGTTTTTGATTAGTATCAGAGATGCAATCTCTGAATGGGCATGTAAATTGGTACACTACATTGGTTTTTTGCAGAGAATTTAGTTTAGTGCTTGTTGGGTTATTATAGACTATGAGGTCAATTGTTTTAAACTTTTTATAATATATAATGAGTTGAATTTGATTATTACTTTCCACTGGTTCAGTATTTCTACGTATTATGTTTTTGAGAGTTTTTTCATCGTGTTTATAATTATTATGTATTTGGTTGCAATAATATAAGTTAATAGTGTTATGTTTATTTTGATGCAAACCATTATTATTAATATTATCATTATTGTTAGAGCTGTTGTTAATTTTGTTGAGATACATTTTAATTTGTTGATCAATAACGGAGTTAGGAATCCATTATTGACTAGTGTTTGCTTAATGTTGTGTAATTCTTTATAAAATATAGATTAGGAAGAAGATATCATTTGTGTGCGTTGAAGTAAGTTTTTTATAACAGCTAACTTATATTGTTGGGGGCATTCACTATTATAATTAAGAAGACACGAATTTTTGCTAGTTGGTTTCCTATATAGAGACGTAGTAAATTTGTGTGTGCTAGAATCAATGAATACATCAAGGAATGGGAGTTTGTTATTAATATTAAGTTCTAATGTAAATTTGAGGACGGAGTGACTTTCAAATTTGTTTATAAGTTATTTAATTTGATCGATATTCTTAGCTAAAACAAAGATGTCATCTATGTATCTTACATATATAGAGGGTTTATTGTTGTCATTAATTATTTTATTTTCTAGATTTGCCATATAATAATTAGAAAAGAGGGGACCTAAAGGAGATCCCATCGCAATACCATCTATTTGTGTATAAATATTGCCTAAGGGATCGTGAAAGGGTACTTGTGTGGTGCATGCTAATAATAGTTTTTTTTTTAATATAGTGGGTTTAATATTGATTGATGGGAGAGTAGCATGATTGTATACATCACGGATAATGATGTCAATTGTTTCCTGGACGGGAACATTTGTGAATAAGTTTTGAACATCCAAAGATGCAATTAATTGATTCTTAGGTTTTACGGAATGGAGAATCTGTAAAAATTCGTCCGATGAATTAATACTATATTTACCAGGAAGATAGGGAGTAATTAGTTTGTTAAGTGTTTTGGAAAGGTTATATATTGGTGTGGGTATTTGAGAAATGATAGGTCGGAGGGGATGATCTTTTTTATGGATTTTTACATTTCCATAAAGGTAGCCTGGCTGATAATCACCTATAATCTTTTGAAGTTTATAGTATCCTATTTCAGCATTGTTTGCAGTAATAAGTTTATTAATATGTTTTTTAAGTTGGGTTGTGGTATTACTAGTTAATTTTTTAAATTTATTGTGATCGTCCAGAATGGCCTGTAATTTGGAGTGATATTCCTGTCTGTTTAAAATAACAAATGTATTGGTTTTATCGGCACGTCGGATAACAATATTTTTGTTATTTTTGAGATGTGTGGCTGCTTTTATGAGAAGCGTATTTATAATATCATTAGGATTTTTATGGTAACGGTGTTTGATTGATTCAGCTTTGAGTAAATCTTTTAAGCCTACCTGTGTAGTAATATGGTTGTCCTGTTCGAGTTGAAGTATTTGTTGGTATAAAGCTTCAATTTCCATTTGTTTAAACATTGAATTAGATTTCTGTGCGACATGAAAATTTGGTCCGAGATTAAGGAATTCTATTTCATCTGGAGTACGTTGGTAATCCGATAGGTTAATGAAGTTGTCATTGATGTTTGGTAAAAGTATTTTTCCTTTATATAATTTGTTTAGCTATTTTGGATGACTTGTTTATGGGATTCATGTTCCTTTTGTGTTGTATTGTATAATAAATCCAATATTTCCTTGAATTTTTCACTTGTGGTAGAAGACTGTAAAATTCCTTTAATATATACAATTTCAGTGTTAATTTGTTGTAATTCCGGTTTGGCTGTGTGCATTTGACGTTTTATGAGGTTCCATTGAAATTTCTTGGTGTTAGGATCATTTAATGCTGCAGCATCATGTAACTTAAATTTAGTATATCGAGGCAGCAAGTAATTTTCTAAACATATGCTGTTAAATATAAGAGACAATGAATGTCTATTATGTTTAATCATGAGCCGTTCTAAACGTCGTATTCTTGCTTTAATTTCAGTTGAAAATAAAGACAAAAATTCTCCAACATTTGGATAATTATTTGTTGGTTTTCTTCTGAGCTTTAAAACAGGAAATAACATATTACATTGCATTTGACTACATGGTTTTGTTGTCATTTCGCGCTATCACGCGGTGTGACGTCATAAAACCGCATCGCAAACTTAAGAACTGCGTTTATTATTTTTGGTAACTATTGCCGTTGCCAAGCGGAGTTTTATGTCAACACAAAATAAAATCGTCGGTGATGGTAATATTTCAGTTTAAACAACCTCTCTGAAGATGGCTCATGTGAGCCGAAAGCTTAGAAGAAAACCAATAAATAATTATCCAAATGTTGGAGAATTTTTGTCTTTATTTTCAACTGAAATTAAAGCAAAAATACGACGTTTAGAACGGCTCATGATTAAACATAATAGACATTCATTGTCTCTTATATTTAACAGCATATGTTTAGAAAATTACTTGCTGCCTCGATATACTAAATTTAATACGTATATATATATATATATATATATATATATATATATATATGTGTGTTTCTGTATGTGTGTGTGTATATATATATATATATATATATATATATATATGAAAATAACGGTCGCTCACTTAAAAAATAAAATTTAATGCAAAATACATCAGTTCGGTGAACACACACACATATTCATACATAAGCATATAAATCCGCAACATATAATCAGAGGACACGCATAGCGGCGGATGTCAACAAAAGTTCGAAGATACATTCAAACTGACTGTTGGATTGCAGTCTCGTAGATTTGAAATGTAAAGAAAGTGTGTTAGGTGGGTGAGAGAGAGGGAGAGGGAGAGAGAGAGAGAGAAAAGAGAGTGAGATCGAGAAAGAGAGAGCGGTAAAAATAAAGGGTCAGTCAGTTAGTTAAGTGCCATACGTGATACACGCTTGGGCGGTCATGTCTCGAAAGACACATTACTGACTGGGCAGAAGATTATCCCGCAGTAG
This sequence comes from Ascarosepion bandense, assembly GCA_037127315.1. NCBI lineage: Eukaryota > Metazoa > Mollusca > Cephalopoda > Sepiida > Sepiidae > Ascarosepion > Ascarosepion bandense. Next base: position 1,093,483 of record JBBBDQ010002016.1, read on the forward strand.
GTTGCCATTGCTTTCTGCGGTAGACTGGTTGCGACCAAGGCTATAGAACCCAATCTGTCCTGCTATTTAACCCATAACTGGAGGGAAGAGACGGATTAATACCTTTCCCAAGGGTATTTGCGCGTAAGTGAATACAATGGATTCAACTGGAATTCGAACTCGGCTCCCCGGTTTCTCGTTCCGAGATAGGAAAGAGAGGAATAAATTTAAAATAGAAAGAAAAGATGATAGGAGAAAATAATAAAATAAAAATAAATAAATATTATAAATTAACGACGACAGGATAAGAAATTGGAGTATAAAAATTTTTTAAATGTATTTAAGAGGTAATAGTTAATTTATCAGTTGTTACCACAAAATACTCCCACCACTATATAAACAAAAATAAAATTATACTAATTGTACAAGCAACAAAACAATTATAATAAAATATAAAATTAAGAAATTTTTAAAATTTTAAATAAAAAGTAAGCCTAATTATACCATTTAAATTTAGTTGTTTAAACTTAATTATTTATTTTAAAAATAAATTTCCATCTTGCGAGTGATAGGATAAGAAATTGGAATTTTTAAAAAAAGCTAAGAAAATTAAACAATTAAGATATAATCGTTAATCAATTCGCTTTAATCATAATTACAACACCAGTATATAATCAAAATGATACGAATTATTCAGTTGACTATACAATAATAATAATAATAATAATAATAATAATAATAATAATAATAATAATAATGTGCTCCAGCACAATGGATTACTTTTAAAGCATTCATTACCCCCGAGCAACGGCGGGGTATTTTGCTATTATATATATATATATATATATATATATATATATATATATATATGTGTGTGTGTGTGTATATATTTATGAAAATATATATGTATATATAGCATCATGATAATCCACGTATACTGTCTTAATATGTATTGAAAAACTACTGAAAAGTTGGAAGTTAAAAATGTTTATGTTGACAGTATTTATTTATTTCTATTATTATTATTATTATTATTATTATTATTATTATATATATATATATATATATATATATATATATATATATATATATATTGTGTAGGATCCGTTCGTACCGTCTGATATACTTGATGGTGATATCGTTGAAAGACAACAAAAAAATCACAGTAATTGTTGATTTTTTTATCGGGTCTAAGCTTTCGGCTCACATAAGCCATTATCACGGCCTTTTATCAGAAATAAATGATTTTAAAGTGGAAGCGTCCGTCGCGAGATGTGTCTTTCGCGAGATGTGTACGTCGCATGATGTAGAAAGCAATAGAGTTTGAATATTTTGAAACATAAACATAACTGTAATAATACTTTTAAATGTTGTTTTCAAGAAAATGTTGTTAAGTGTTTCGAAAAAATGTTTAACTATTGAAATATTTATAAAGTTTCAAAATACCTAAGTCCCTATATGTATTTAATTATAAAATTCAGTATTTTTCTTTTTTTTCTGCGTGAGTATGTGGAACTAAAATCGGAATCTATCAGTAAATATTTGCAGTTTTCTAATGTGTGTCCTGGTTGATTAAAGTGTTCAGCTATGGGGGAATAGTGGTTGTTTTGGCTTATGCTTAGTTCATGATTATTAAAACGAAATCTAAAACTGTTTCCAGATTCACCAATATATCCACTATTTGGACATATTTAGCAGAAGAGAAAATATATATTTTGGCCATCAGAGGCGAGTCGTGGTGGGTGTAATTTGATGTTGGTGTTGGGTATAGAAAATACTGTATCATTTACTAAATGTTTGCAAACTAAGCAACGAGGTTTGTCGCATTTGTAATTCCCAGATAGGTTTGTATTTTTTAGATATTTGGTAGAGGTAAGGATAGGTGATAGGTTGGGTGTTTGTTTCATTGCATTTATGGGTGGTTTATCGAAATTGTCTTTGATTTTTTGTTTGATTCGATGTTCTTGTAATCATTTTTTAAATTTTGAATCAGTGTTTGTTATTATTATTTTTTTTTTTTCATCATACAACGTGTGAAAGCACGTGCGATACCCTGTCCTCGTCAGCCACCAACCAGGGTGATAACACAGTTTCGGTAGCTCAAGGCGGTACTGCCACTCCTGGCGCTAGCAAGCAGCTTTTGCCACCGGACAGGGTATTAAGAGAATTATATATATATATATATATATATATATATATATATATATATATATATATGCGCCAGATCAAATAAGAGCAGAGACTACATTGGACGTTAATCTTCATTTTTAGTGTGCAGTTTGTGATCTGAAAAAAAAAACGCATTTACTTTCGGCCGTTGATGTTATTACGCGTTTACAGTAACCGTTTCTTACGTAATCACACGGGAATGCTAGTTCCGCGTGTATTTTCTCCATGCTGAAAACTTCTTGCTTTCGACCAAATCCAACTTGATGCATATTGTGTCGCGGTCTGAAGACGATTTGAGGCAACTTTCAAACTGCGGCCAGTGATTCCTATTTTTGAAAGAAACGAAATGACTGAATGTTCTATAAAACCACGGCAACCAACCTCAATACATATCACATGGCATATCCAACCCTTTTCCACGCAGTCGGCACGCAGTGTCTCATAGCGGTTTTTCTTCCGCTCGTGTGCTTCCTCCCGGTTTTCTTCCCAGGGGACAGTCAATTCTATGAGAACACTCTTCTTTGAATCGGACCATGCTACAATGTCCGGCCGCTTTTCTGTTTGAATAATGTTAACTGGAAATTGTAGAGCTGTCTTGGGATCTGCTGAAACTTTCCAGTCACTAGCTCCGTTCAGTAGTTTCATGTTAGGATTTTGCTTCCTCACAGGACATTCACCTTCATTGAGAAACTGAATTATGGGTTCCTTGGCTGTTATAGATTGCTTGTTTGCTGTCTCACATTGTGCTCTTAACAAATTTATTATCACCTCTAACACCTTGTTATGTCGCCATGTGTGCATCTGAAACGATTGTGGACATCTGAAACGATAGTACGTGGCGCCAAGTGGCGCCATGTGTACATCTTAAAACGATAGTACGTGGCGCAAAGTACCCCGATCACTTTTACACGACAAGCACAGGTCCGAATTGGTATATCCCCATAATTTTAGATTGGTCGCATTTGGTAAGAGATCATAAGTAGAGCGAAGAAGGAATGATATCGCCAGTGGTTCCATTGCAATTAAGGATTTCCATGATAATTTAATTGGTTCGATATCATTCTATTTTGTCCACGCACATTGTTTGGCCTGAGTAACAGCACTGACTTTTCTTTGCTCTTCCTCAAACATCCTGACTTCTTCGCTCACCATGTCTCTTTTTCCTTTTGAATCCACTTTGGAGAATAGCTTTTTGCTCGTGCTACCCAGCCCAGCTCGATTGGTTTGAGTGACGCCTATGATGTCTTTAATTCGTAGGCTGCATTCCGCCTCCTGGGCGGTCTTAACGGCCGACCACTTCGTACCTGATTTTATTTCTGGATACGACTTCCGAATGATATCGTCGCCTGAGTCCTTCATCATCATGTGAAGGCGTACTTTCCCAATTTTGAATTCTTCTACCAGTGAGGATATTGGGAGTTGTAGGTTTTCAGAATTGGTATATAAACCCACTTTAGAAAAACAAGGAGGAACTCCGAGCCACTTACGCAGATATTTGTTGCTATATTGTTGGATCCGTTCAACACGAGATATCGCAATCTCGTACACCTGTAAGGGCCACAAAAGACGGGGTAGCAAACCATTTTGGTAACACCAAGCCTTCATCTTTCCAGATAGACAGGTTTTATCAATTGATTTAAGCCATTTCAATGCTACTTTCTAGAGGTCTGTACCCCTACGTCGATCAGTTAGTGGGATTGAATAAAGACGTCCGAGACTTTTCACCGGCTTCTCCCTGACTGTTGGGATCTTATCACCCCCAATTTTGAAATGGATCTCCCTGACAGATCCTCCTACTAACGATAGGCTTCGACTTTTCTTTGGTTTAGCCTTCATTCTCGCCCATGTGAAAAGTTCATAATACCTTTGTAGTAAACCATCGGCAGCGATTTGGGATGGGACGAGAATGGTGATGTCGTCCATAAAAGCACTGGAAGGAGGAAGAGTCAGATGTTCATTTTTCATTACTCCTTTCGACGTATTTGCTGCACCTCGTAAAATGAGTTCCATCGCCAGAACGAAAAGAAGTGGGGAAATCAAACAGCCCATCATGATGCCGATCTCAAGTGCCTGCCACTTGGTGGTATAGTTTTTAACGGTAAATTTCATGAAAGCTGAATTGAAGTATTTCATTATGATTTCCCCAACCTTGCTAGGGAAGTTGAAAAATTCGAGGGACATTCGGATTAAGTGGTGCGGAACTGAACCCTATGCATTGGCAAGATCAAGCCAGATCACATGTAGTTCTGTTTTGTCCCTTTTAGCTGAGAGTATTGAGTTCCATATCATCTGTGAATGTTCCAGACATCCAGGAAAGCCAGGTATCCCAGCCTTCTGGACAGATGTATTTATATAATGATTGCTCATCAGAAAGGTTGTCATACGACGAGCAAGAACTCCAAAAAATATTTTCCCTTCTACATTTAGGAGGGATATTGGGCGAAAATTTGTGATACCTCTTGACTGCATTTCCTTTGGTATCCAAATACCATCGACCAAACACCATTCCTGTGGTACAATACCCTTCTTCCAAGCCAGCTGAGGAAGGACAGTGAGTTTCCTGAGGACACGTGGGCAGTTTTTATATAACTTGTACGATATCCCATTCAAGCCCGGGGCACTACCTGCGCGGGCCTTATGGACGAAATTTCGAACTTCATTTAGTTTTATCCTGCTATCATCAAACATTACCGTTGGATCTTGAGGTATTGGGATACCGTTTAAATCATCTGAGTATGTCATTCTCAAATGGTTCTCGAGTTCCTCCTTCGGTACATCAAGCTTGCCACTTTTTGATTCCACGAAAATTTTTTTTGTGAAAGCATAAGGATTTGAGTAGAATGCTCTTCGAGCCTGACGCTTTTTCTTTCGATGTTTCCTCTGATTTTCAGCTCTGGAGATCACCAAAATCCTTTTTTTAATATCATTTACAATATTCTGAAGTCCCATCCTCTCATGAATCGGGGCTTCTTTTAATCAGCGCTTCAGCATTCTCTGTTCCGATCTTAACTTTCCTTTCTGTATCTGTCGTCTATTCGGTCGTTTTCCTTCGGTTTTATCTTTCTTATCCGTTACTGCACCAAACCAATCCAGACAAACGTCGTATATAACTCTGCAGAAGGATGGCAATTGATGATCAATAGGGCCCTTAAGATGGGTGGTGAGCAAAAAAAAGAGCTCCTGGTCTAAGTTTGTCCAAGTATCTGTCTGATTACCCTTGGGCCACTGAATTCTTGGCTTGTGAGGAATGTCCCCAGGACGCTGTCGCTTAACAATGGGCCCTTGAACACTGTGGGGGTATTCCTGATCCATAAGTCCATCATTTGATTTACATTCTCCGGTAAGAGGAATACGTTGTTTGCACCAGCGTGCCTTGTGGATTCGTAACACTCGCAAGCTGTTAAATTCTCTGCCGCAATTACACATTGTAGCCGGGTTCATATCCAATTCGTTACCGTTAGAGCAAGTATGGTGGGTGATATATTCTCCCTCCCCGCTACAGACACCCTGAGGGCATTTTCCTTTAATTGTGTTATCCATATTTGTTGTGTTCCTGTCTTTCCAGGGCGTCACTCCAAATTTCTGGAGAGTCACTTTGTCTTTCCAAATAGTCATCTTGCTTTCCAGAGAGTCTTGGTATTCAAATGTTTCATCATACAACGTGTGAAAGCACGTGCGATACCCTGTCCTCATCAGCCGCCACCCAGGATGATAACACAGTTTCGGTAGCTCAAGGCGGTACTGCCACTCCTGGCGTTACCAAGCAGCTTTTGCCACCGGACAGGGTATTAAGAGAAGTATATATATATATATATATATATATATATATATATATATATATACGCCAGATCAAATAAGAGCAGAGACTACATTGGACGTTAATCTTCATTTTTAGTGTGCAGTTTGTGATTTGAAAAAAAAACGCGTTTACTTTCGGCAGTTGATGTTATTACGCGTTTACAGTAACCGTTTCTTACGTAATCACGCGGAATTATATTATATTATATTTATATATATTTATGTATATATATGTATATATATATATATACATGTATTTATGTATATATATATATATGTATTTACGTAGATATATATGTATATATATATATATTTTCATGTATATATATGTGTATATATATGTAAGTATATGTATATGTATGTATATATGTATATGTATTTATCTAAAGTTACTTATAAATGGAACTTTGCGTGTGTGTCCGTTACCTATAGACACAAAAACGGCTGAACCGATTTTCTTGAAAATATACACAGTTGTACTATAAGCGTCTGCGAGTGTTCTTAGCTAGGTTTTCTGTCGAGGTACCCCCGATAAATATCGAAAATCGATAATCGAAAAAATTGGATTATAGAAGGAGTGGTCCGATTTTAATCAAATTTGATACACTCATAGACAAAGATATAAGAAACGATATTCAGTTTCAATGTTGCAATTTTTACAATAGTGCAGAAAATTGATAATTTATATATATATAAAAGGCAAGATGTTTGTGTGTGTGTCTGTTTATCTGCCTGTATGTCTGTATTTTTAGTTTTTGCCTCGGGTTTGGCTCTAATAGGTATAATTGTAGTTCTTAGTCTCAGCCATGATACCGTTTACTCAGAGGACTCGTTTAGCTTTCAAAATTCAGTTTACAACGAAAAAAAACTTATTTGATATCGATACCAGGAAATCAAAATTTGACTTACATCCATTCATTTTTCTTTCAGTCTACGGTTTCGCTTTAACGGGAAACAACTATTGCTTTTTAGTCTTTCGTGCCAACGTTCGAAGAGTCTGAGTTCCAGGACCATGGATTAGTTTTAAAGCTTTCATTACACCCGAGCAACGCCGGGCTATACTGCTAGTGTGTATATATATATATATATATATATATATATATGTATGTATATATATGTATGTATATATATGTATATATATATGTATGTATATATATGTATGTATATATATGTATATATATATGTATAGGTATATATATATGTATGTATATATATATATGTATATATATGTATGTATATATGTGTATTTATATACATGTATATATATGTATATATATGTATGTATATATGTATATTTATATACATGTATATATATATATGTATATCTATATGTACATATGTATATATATACATATAAATATATACATATGTATATATATATGTATAGGTATATATATATGTATGTATATATATATATATATGTATATATATGTATGTATATATGTGTATTTATATACATGTATATATATGTATATATATGTATGTATATATGTATATTTATATACATGTATATATATATATGTATATATATACATATAAATATATACATATGTATATATATATACATAGATATACATGTACATATATGTATGTATGTATATATTTATATTTATATATAATATACATACATATATATGTATACATATATATAAATATATATATATATACATATATATAAATATACATATATATATATATATACATATATAAATATATTGTTACGAACTGGTAGCATATAGACGAACCGCAGGTTCAAAAAAAATGTGGGATCCTTTCTCGGTCTTCACTCAGAAATGGACGCAACACACAACAGGCGCAAAACAACGGATTTCAAAATAAAACATTTATTTATAACATATAAAGAAAAGAAAGAGAAAGTACGTTTAACAAAAGAGGAAGGGGACTATAAAGAAAACAGTAGGAGCGAGCGAATATACATACACATATAAAACAAAAGATCAAGCCAAATATCACTTATCTGTCCGTCGTTTCTACACAAATAAATTGGGTCGCCGAAGCGAAAGTTCTGTTTTCAAAATAATATTTTATGGAGGCCGGCCATTTTCTTTGGTTCCTTCTCCTTTGGGATTGTTCGGAGTTCACGATAGATATCTCGTATAGGCGTTTGGTTGGTCAGTCCAGCTTCATAGCAACAACTTTCATTTATAGCTAACAGACTTTGCTGCCTTCAATTCTGTGGACAGTCATCCGAAGTCGGGACGAGTCTTTTCTTAGCGACGTTTATCTGTCGCCGGGCCGACAGGAACTGAAATCTCTCTTTTGATTTCGGCTGTCCCCAAAACTGTCACGTGGCCTCCCTGCTTCCTTGACGGGATACCCGGAAACGGTGATGCGCGGGTCACGCGGCCTTTGTGTGACCGCCAAGATTTTCACCCATGGCCGACCTCCTGGTAACAGCAAGGTCTTGGGAACCAGGTCATTCTTTGCTGGGGTCGCTCCAAGTTCACGGTCTCGTGGCTTGTGTGGGGAGTAGATAAAGAGGGAAAGAAAGTGTGAAGAGAAGAAAATGGTATTCGCTCGCCAGTTGAAAACAATAGATTCTATCTATTTTTATTTATTTATTTATTTTTCTTTTATACCTAACTGATTCTCAACTAGAATTCGGGATTTTTTTTTTTTTTGAGGAGGCCTATATCGCTAAAAAAAAACCTGTGTACGTTGCACCTCACTACCAAAAAGGAGAAAAATGCCATGCGTGGCAGTTTTCTAAAAGAAAAAAAAAAGGTTTTCGTCCCCGTTTGACCTTCGAAAGCTCACTGGTCAGATACGGGATAGGGCGTCAGCACACACGTTGTCGGCGCCTCTTATGTGCTGAATAATTAAATTATATTCTTGTAACGCTAAACTCCAACATAGTAGCCGTCTGTTTTTATTCTTCATTTTCCTAAGGAAGGTTAGTGGGTTATGGTCAGTATATACTAACATAGGCTGACTGGACGAACACACATACACTTCGAAGTGTTGCAGACTCAGTAAAATGGCAAGAGTAATTTTTCTGGTGACTGTTAAATTTTTTTGAAAAATAACTCACAGGATGTTCGATACCATTTGCATCGGCCTGCAGTAACACAGCGCCAATGACATGGTCACTTGCATCTACAGCTAATCTAAATAGTCGTGTAAATTCCGGAGCTTTGAGAACAGGGTTTGAGCACAACAAGGCTTTTATTTGATCAAAGGATCTCTGGCATTCTGGTGTCCAGTCAAATTTGGCCTTCTTCCTCAATAACTGGGTTAGGGGTGAGGCTACATCAGAGAAATTCTTACAGAATTTACGATAATAACCCGCCACCCCCAGAAATCTCCTCAGTCCCTTTACGTTGGTTGGGGCGGGATACTTGACTATAGTTTGTATTTTTGCCTCAATCGGAGTTATCCGCCCATGGCCAATAACATGTCCGAGATACGTCACCTGGACTTGGCAGAAATCACTTTTGGCGAGGTTAATGGTGAGGCTGGCATGCCTCAACCGGCCGAAGACCTTTCGAAGAGATATCATGTGTTCAGCCCAGGTGTTATTGTACACGACAATATCATCGATGTACGTCTCGACTCCAGCCAAATCTCGCAGGCAATGGTTCATCATTCGCTGGAAGGTGGCCTGAGAATTTTTCATCCCAGAAGGCATCACGCGATATTGACACAGGCCGCCCGGAGTCGCGAAAGCAGATATCTGCTTAGCGCGTTCGGTTAGAGGCACACACAATATCCCTTCAATAGGTCCAGTTTTGTAATATACGTGGCCTTTCCGACTCTATCAATGCAGTCGTCCATACGAGGAATTGGATACGAGTCCGTCTTAGTGACGGAGTTCACCTTCCGGCAATCGGTGCAAAACCAAACCGAACCGTCAGGTTTGTCCACGATCACGCAAGGGGATGACCAACTGCTTTGGCTACGCTTGATGATGCCATTCTCTAGCATATAGGCTACTTCTCTACGTAGGATTTCGGCTTTCCGTGGGTTAACTCGGTAGTGGTGCTGTTTAATAGGGGTGGCATCTTCTATGTCCACATCATGGCAAGTGATGGTAATTTGGTTGGTTACATCGGGGAACAGGCCCCTGAAATCCTCGATGAGAGAAGCTAAATCCTTCCTCTCTTCAAGGGCTAAATGCGACAGTTTCGCACCTAGGTCAGCTAGGATCTCAGAGATGTAAAGTTTGGTGGGGTGTCATCCCTTTCCATAATTCCTCCTCGGACTTCCGTGGGTTCAGGCGTAGTGTTGGGCCCACGAATCACCAGTACAGGGTCGGCCTTTCCCCGTTCATAATAAGGCTTAAGCATGTTAATGTGACACATCTCGTACTGACCATAGAACCTAGCTTTGAGAGGGCGTCCGGGTAAGGGTAATAAAACTAATACTTTATCCTCGACACCGAAACTTCGTTCGACCGTGCCTCGGTCGTACCGATCTTTCATTTTACGCTGACCTGATCGGAGGTTCTCGCGGGCCAGTTCACACGTTTCTGTTAGTCGGGTTCGGAAACGGGAAAAATAATCTAGCAAATTTTCTGTGACTGGGTCTTCCCGCAACCAGCCTTCTTTCAGTACCTTTAAGGGACCGCGGACTGAATGCCCAAATATTAATTCAAATGGGCTGAACCATAAAGATTCCTGTACGGAACCGCGAGCAGCGAACATTAGGAATGGAATACCTTCGTCCCAGTCACGTTGGTGGTTCAGGCAATAGGTTTGCATCATGCTCGTCAAGGTGGAGTGAAACCTCTTCAAGGCACCTTGAGATTGGGGGTGATAGGCGCTTGACTTAATGGATTTTATTCCCAAAGTTCTCATGACATGCCGAAATACCCCTGACATAAAGTTGGATCCCTGGTCGGACTGTATCACCTTGGGTAAGCCGACCATGGTGAAAAAGGAAATGAGGGCCTTCACTATTTTCCTGGCGGAAAGATTTCTCATGGGTATCGTTTCGGGAAACCTGGTCGAGGCGCACATGATCGTTAGCAGATATTGGTTCCTTAACTTGGTTTTGGATAACGGGCCAACACAGTCTATGATAATGCGACAAAAAGGCTCCTCAAAGGCAGGAATGGGATGTAGGGGTGCGAGAAGGATTTTCTGATTGGGCTTCCCCACTACCTGGTAGGTGTGGCAAGTCCGGCACTGCTCAGAAACATCCTTCCGGATGCCCGGCCAGTAAAAATATCTGACTATCTTATCATGTGTCTTGTTAACACCGAGGTGACCCGCTAGGGCGATCTCATGAGCTGTTCTCATTACCTCCGCTCTGTACCGTTTGGGGAGTACTATCTGGTGGGCCGTCGACCAGTCTTCGGAAGCTGACACGTGTGGGGGTCTCCACTTCCTCATTAGTACCTCATTCTTCATAAAATATCCGGTTGGGACCTTCTTTAATTCGTCCTCGGGCAGTACGTGACGGAAGAGTGGGGTGAGCTCAGAATTTCTCCCCTGTTCTGTTACAAGTGCTTTCCTCGATAATGGAATGTCCATAGCAGGCTCAATACCATTGCTATTCTCAGTTGGGGGACTATTGGGAGGATGACTTAATCCCACATCAGGATTCATGAAAGTCTGTGATAGGTCGATCACCGCGTCATTCCTATCGATTTGCTTCCCTATCTTTTCATCGGCTTTCTTTCTAGCCTGTGCTCTGGTCACTGCACACGAGGGAAATATACCAGAATTCTCTTCCTCGATACTCTCGGTTTGTACCGAGGTAACTGGTTCCGGAACTACTTTAGAGTGGAGTATCACCCTTCCGCCCGCCAATTCATTTCCCAACAGCATGGATATGCCCTTCATAGGTATACTAGGCACGACTCCAACCTCGACGGGGCCGGACACTAACTCAGACGTAAGATGGATTCTATGCAGAGAGACGCTAACAAAGCTACCGCTTACACCCTTTATAATAACAGATTCACCAGTGGCTGAATTCGATCCACATGGCACGTAGCTTTCCACAATCAGAGACTGGGTCGCCCCAGTGTCTCGCAAGATCTTTACAGATTTCTTCTCCGTGGGGCTACCCACGAAGGATACAGATCAACGTTGTTGAACGAAAGTAACCCTTGGGGTCTGTTTTGACTTAGGGCTTTGGACTCGTCTTTCCGCTTTGCCCAACAATTCGACACGAGGTGTCCTACTCTGTTGCAGTAGTGGCACATCGAGTTTCCTCCCTCTCTTGTTTATCTGCCGATAAACTGGGGACTGACTACGGTTTTGGGATTTGGTATCTCCCGAGCTGGGTGGTTGACCTGAACTAACCGAACGACTGGACTTCGAATTCGGACCAGAGCCAGACCCATCTCTTGGGCGTGGACCGCTTCCGAACTCGGATGAGTTGCTGTGACTGAATGCACCCCGCTTGTGCGTTAATGCGTATTCGTCAGCAAGACTGGCCATCTCATGTAGAGTATCTACCCTTTTCTCATCGAGGTAAGTTTTCAAAACATTAGGTACATATTCTCTAAACTCCTCTATCAGGATCATTTGTCTCAGCCTGTCATAATCTCCCTCAATGTTTTTCGATAAGCTCCATCTATCGAAATATGTTTCCTTTTGCCTCGAAAACTCTACGTAGGTCTCTCTATCTCCCTTTCGGTAGGCTCTGAACTTTTGTCGGTATGCCTCCGGCACTAGCTCGTATGATTTTAAAATGGCTGATTTGACAATGCTATAATCAGCGCAGTCTGTTAACGAGAGAGCGACATACGCTTCTTGGGCTTTGCCTTTTAATGCTGTCTGCAGTAAAATTGGCCACGTTTCTATGGGCCAGGCTAGGTTTGAGGCGACCTTCTCAAAGTGTTGGAAATACTTGTCGACGTCAGCCTCGTTGAATTGCGGTACGAGCCGGACCTGCTTCGCTAAGTCGAACTCACTAATTCTAGCTTCGTGAAGTTCTCGTCTTTCGTCCAAAAACCGAAATCGAGTTTCTTGCTCGATTCTAGCCTTTTCAATTTCACCTTTTGCCCTTTCAGCTTCGGCTCCGACCTTCGCTTCAGCCTCAATTTTCGCTTTCTCGAGCTCGAGCTCGAGCTGGGCCTGTGAAAGTTCAGACGTGTCTATTGGTAATTGACGTAATTCTTCTACTTCGAAGACGGTGTTGTCCACCATGTGTTCAGCAACTATTCTAACTAGCTGAGTTTTTCTCATTGACTTTTTTTATCTCTAGCTCTAATTTCTTCCCTATTTCAACTATATCACCCTTTTTAAGTTTACATAATCTCTCCATAGAGGGTGATGTGAGAAAACTATCTACAACCGACATCTTGGCCTGTTATTCGCCGACATCCTGAAGCTGTGTGATTCTTACTGAGTGAAAAAGACTAGGGAGAAAAAGAAGAATTCCCAGACGAGCTCCCAATTTTATATGTTACGAACTGGTAGCATATAGACGAACCGCAGGTTAAAAAAAAGAAAATGTGGGATCCTTTCTCGGTCTTCACTCAGAAATGGACGCAACACACGGGAGTCAACGAAGAACAGACTCAAAACGACGGATTTCAAAATAAAACATTTATTTATAACATATAAAAAAAAAGAAAAAGAAAGTTCGTTTAACAAAAGGGGAAAGGGACTATAAAGAAAGCAGTAGGAGCGAGCGAATATACATACACATATAAAACAAAAGATCAAGCCAATGTATCACTTATCTGTCCGTCGTTTCTACACAAACAAATTGGGTCGCCGAAGCGAAAGTTCTGTTTTCAAAATAATATTTTATGGAGGCCGGTCATTTTCTTTGGTTCCTTCTCCTTTGGGATTGTTCGGAGTTCACGATAGATATCTCGTATAGGCGTTTGGTTGGTCAGTCCAGCTTCATAGCAACAGCTTTCATTTATAGCTAACAGACTTTGCTGCCTTCAATTCTGTGGACAGTCATCCGAAGTCGGGACGAGTCTTTTCTTAGCGACGTTTATCTGTCGCCGGGCCGACAGGAACTGAAATCTCTCTTTTGATTTCGGCTGTCCACAAACCTCCCCCTCCTTAACCAGATACCCGGAAACGGTGATGCGCGGGTCACGCGGCCTTTGTGTGACCGCCAAGATTTTAACTCATGGCCGACCTCTTGGCAACAGTAAGGTTTTGGGAACCAGGTCATTCTTTGCTGGGGTCGCTCCAAGTTCACGGACTCGTGGCTTGTGTGGGGAGTAGATAAAGAGGGAAAGAAAGCGTGAAGAGAAGAAAAGAGTATGGCTGATATATTCGCTCGCCAGTTGAAGTCATTAGATTCTATCTATTTTTATTTATTTATTTATTTTTCTTTTATACCTAACTGATTCTCAACTAAAATTTGGGACTTTTTTTTGGAACTACATTTTGGCCTTAGGCCTATATCGTTAATAAAAATCGTGGGTATGTCACAATATACATATATATAAGTATATACATGTATATAATATATGTATATATATGCTTGTATATATATGTGTGTATATATGTATGCATATATATATGTGTATATATGCTTGTATATATATGTGTATATAGATATGTGTGTGTATATATATATATATATATATATATGCGTATATATATATATATATTAGGATCGGGTTTTTGGAATTTACCTTCCTGCTTTTTTCCCTTGGATTGAAGTATCTGTATTAATATATATATATATATATATATATATATAAATTGAAAAAGGATTAATTCAATGATGTTGAATGATCATTTCGATATGAATATCCTCACGGGGGATAACACATCACCTCAGCAACAGAAAAATCCTTTCAGAAATATATATATTAATTAAGATCGGGTTTTTGGAATTTACCTTCCTGCTTTTTTCCCTTGGATTAAAGTATCTGAATTAAAAAAAAATATATATATATATATATATATATATATATGTGTGTGTGTGTGTGTGTGTGTGTGTGTGTGTGTGTGTGTGTGTGTGTGTATACGTATATATATATATATTTATATATCAAAATGATGAACAAGCAGGTGTGTACAGAATAAATTGCCGGGATTCTTCCTCTATGGACATCAGATAAACAAGTAGAAATCTAAAAAAACACGTATGTATGAACACAAAAGAGACATCACTAATAATAATCTAACAAATTTATTAGTGATTCACAGAAATAAATTCAACCACAATTTCAATTTTATATATGCCACACTAATAAAAAGAGTAAATAATTTATTCAGAAGAAAAGTTCTTGAGTGCGCCGCCATCCACTACTAACAAAACATCATTTTGTGCACCGGATTCTTCCCAGTCTCACTTTTACTTATGGAAATTTTACTAAAACAGACTAACATACATAATAAAAGTTCAAAGAAAACGGTTGAATTCCCTTCATTTTAACATCTTGTGACTTTGTACTACATGTGAAGGAATTCTAAAACAGACTAACATACATAATTAAATGATTGAAAGAAAACGGTTGAATTCCCTTCATTTTAATATCTGGTGATTTTGCACTACACATGAAGGAAATCTAAAAACAAAAATATTCTGTTAATCTTTCGAAATGTTTTGTGAGCGTTTTTGTGGTTGCCAACACAGATTGTTTATAGTTACAAAGTTAAGAATAAATCTCATTTCGTCTTTTGGCTTTGAGAAAGTCCATCACAGGACGAAACGCGTAGGCGATGTAAAATACAGTTTTCTTTTGTCTTTGTTTTATTTAACCATCCTGTCCTTAATCTAAGATCATAACTGAGTATATTTTTACATATATATATATATATATATATATATATATATATATATATGTACTATAGTCATCCGCAGACATATCTGTTTCGCTGTATTACAGCTCATCAGTACGGCTTAGATTCCGGTCGCTTCCTAACCCAGGATTGAAAACCGACCGTATTGACGTCAGTCGGCGATTCTACCCCTAGACCACGAGCGTCCAGTAGAAGAAGGCAGGCTTTTTAGCGCGTATAAACACGCCCAATAGCTAGGTGCTCCAATTCATTATCGAATGAGCGGTGCGTAAATGCCGGAGTAGCTACTGTTTACAAAGTCTACCACTCTTCCAGAGTTCTCAATCAGGGTGTGAGAGCGTAAATATATATATATATATATATATATATATATATATATATACATATATATATATATATATAAGAAAATTTAAGACAGACACGTTATTTCATGGTGAATCGGGGGTATGGGCCTGTTTCAGGCGAACCATCGTCGGCTTCTGTCTTTATTTTGCAAAGGATTTTTCACTAATCTTTCTGTAAAATTGTAAATCATTTGTAAAATAAAGACGGAAGCTGACGATGGTTCGCCTGAAATAGGCGCAAAATTCCGATTCTCCATGAAATAACGTGTCTCTCTGAATTTTTCTTAATTTTATTTGACCTATATGTATTTATAAGCATATATGTTTAGAGCTCTCTTAGAGAGTTATCCTATCTCTGTTTGTACAGGATACACCTTTGGTCTTTTTCTATAACCAAACTGCATGCTAATATATATATATATATATATATATATAATTTTAATTCAGATACTTCAATCCAAGGGAAAAAAGCAGGAAGGTAAATTCCAAAAACCCGATCATAATTAATATTAAAAATTTTATTTTAATATTAAAAAATGATACAGGAAGAGAGCTCCATGTAATAAAATGTTACAGAGCAAATGTAAATTAAAAAAGGATTAATGATGTTGATGTTGAATGGCCATTTCGATATGAAGATCCCCACGGGGGATAACACATCACCTCAGCAACAGAAAAATCCTTTCAGAATCTGGAGAAAAATTAGTCTACTTTTCCTTTTTAAATAGATTTGCAAAGAAATTAAAAAAGAAAATAAAAAGGAAAAATAAAGGAAAAGAAAAAGATAAAACAAAATAAAATCAAATAAACAAGAAAAGAAAAAATTGACATCGTCTGGGTTCGCAAAAGAAAGAAAGAGAATTGTAACTAAAAATTAACAGACAGCCGTGTTAAATCGACGTAAGGTTAAGCAACACGGAAAAAAGGTGGGAGATAAGAGAGATAAAGGAATGAAGGGAGGGAAAAAGAAAAGAAAAGAAAGAAAAAATTTTTTTTATATAATATTACAGACGCTGGACATATTCAAAAACCTAACTTCCCAAAAACGTTGAAGTATTAGAAAAAGGCCTTAACTTAAAAAGACATAATTATTTTTAAAGGGAATAAAAAGATATAGAATTTAAAATAAAATTAATTTTTTAAAAAATTAGGTCATTTGAATTAAACTAAATAAAGACATCGCTAATTCATTTACAATTATACATACATATAGAAGTACACACATACATACATACATACATATACACACACACACAATTCTACGATTAAGAATACATATATACATACACATACACACACATACATTCAATTTCATACACACTTATATACACATACATGCGCATACACACATATATATATGTGTACACACCTATATACAAAAAATTCACATACACACAATATATATGTGTACACACACATGCACACATATACATACACACACACACACACACACACACACATACACATATATATATATATATACATATTACATATGCACCCACACACATACATATAAAAAAATATAAAAAATTAATGAATATTATGAAAAAGAGCATTTAAATAGCTAAAAAAAATTTTTTCCCAAAAATACAGATATGCACACATACATATATACATATATACACACATATATACAAATATGCACATCCACACACAAACATACACATATATATAAAAATTATAAAAAGAAAAATTAAAAATTAAAAATTAAAAAATTCAAAATTAAAAAAATTAAAATTTAAAAAAATTTAAAACATTTAGAAAAATTTAAAATTTAAATTTAAAATTAAAAATTAAATTTTAAAATCCGCCCTATGACGGCACTTATTAATAAATTCCTTCCTAAAATTAAAAAGTAAGTCCTGATGAGGATACTTCAAAATCAGAATCTTCTCCAATAAACATAGACGACACCTATCACGAAAATTTTTAGGGGTACAAGCTGAGCCTATTAATTTCCAGCTGATTATAGGGTCCTGCCCTTCCTCCTTCATTTCCCAGAATCTACGTGATAGTGCCGTCTGGAATCTTTGGTTAGGGTTCGAAAACGAGTACTTGTGATTGTAAAGTCTCTGTTTGAAAGGGCTCGCGGACATGCCAATATAAGTCCGGTAATTGTCTTTGTTGTTAGATGGAGAAATACGGGCTTCATAAATTACATGGGTGAATTTACATTTGCCTTGCACCAGGCAGGTATCCAGAGAATTACAATTACATTTATCAATAACATTTAAAAAGTAATTTAACTCATTTATTTGTCTATCTTTATAAAATATGAACTCCTATTCCCCCCCCTTCCTAAATATACCGTTCCAACAACCTGTAACACCGCGACTACCAGCTCTGTCCTTTTCTACTTTGTGACCGTTGTTTTTTAATATCAGGTTCTTGGAATTTACCTTCCTACACTTCCACTTCGGATTAAAAAAAAACAATATATATATATATATATATATATATTAGAACATGTACATATCCGCTAAAAAGTTACGTTCGTTTCGGTATTGAAACTTCAATGTCTCATCGGACGGTGTTTTGAATTAATATTTTGGACGTTGTACGAATTCTCTCTTCGGTCTGTATTCACTCATATATATATATATATATATATATATATATATATATATACATACACATATATATACATATATATATATTTGAGGTATAAACATAGACAGCACCTATCACGAAAATTCCTCGGAATACAGGCTGAACCTATCAGTTTCCAGCTAATTTCAGGATCCAGCCCTTCCTCTTTCATTTTCCAGAATGCCCGCGAAAGGGCTGTTTGGTACCTCTGACCGGGGTTCGAAAAGGGGTACCTGTGGTTATACAGTCTTTGTTTGAAAGGACCGGCGGACATACCGATATAGGTCCGGAAGTCGTTTTTTTGTTAGATGGAGAAATGCGGGCTTCATAAAGCACCTGGTTGGATTTGCACTTTCCCTCCACCGGGCAGGCATCCACAGAATTACAGCTGCATTCGTTTAGAATTCCGGACCTAGATTCAGCATTGCGCAAGTTCACCAGAATCCTCCTATTATGGGAACTAATAAGGCTGTCCATATTCGGGGTGCAAGAATAACTAATTTTAAGGGTGTACCTATTAAAAATCTTCCGTAGAGGGTTACTGTTATTAAAATTTTTGTCTATTAACTTGAGAAAATAATTACCAATATTGATGTTAGTTAGTTTACAATAAGGGGGGTTAAACCAAATTATCTTTCTTTTTCTACAATCTCCTTTATTTTTCTTTTTGGAGGATTCGGAGTCTATTGTAGGTTTATTATGTTAACTTGTTCTTATATCCGCTTTTTTGAAGGGCCTTATTGTAATTATTTTTACTTGCGTTGAAAGTTTTAATGTTGGATGATAATTGGTTGATTCTATCATTCACTATAGTGGGTATCTGTTTTATAATATTTTTGGGGTGGTTGGATGAAATATTAATATAAGTGGGGAACTATTTTCTTTGAGAAAACACCCTGTAACCCCGCGACTATCAGCTCTGTCCTTTTCTACTTTGTGACCGTTGTTAACCTAAAACCCCTCCACACTCTACCCCAGGGCCTTCGCCATGTGGAAAAAACAATGTTGCTGACGTGAGGTAGAATCTCTATTAGAGATCCTATGTCGAAATGTACATCCGACACCTTTGAATTTTGAAAATTTTCTCTAATTTATATATATATATATATATATATATATATATATATATGCTTCTGCATATGTTTATATATATATACACACACATATATATATATATATATATTTATACGTATATGTATTTATGTATACATATATATGTACATGTATGTACATGTATTTATGTATATATATGTATATATATGTACATTTATATATATATATATATATGAGTATTTATATGTATATATATTTATGTATATATATATATATGTATATATGTGTATATGTATTTATATATTTATATTAATGTATGCATATGTATATGTTTTATGTATATATATATATGTATTTTTATATGTATTTATGTATATAAATATATGTATATATGTATATGTACATGTATTCATGTATATATGCATGTATATATATGTATATACATATGTATATATATTTATGTGTATATATATATGTATATATGCATATATGCATATATCTTGACGTATATATATATATATGTATATATATACATGTATTTATATGTATATATATATATTCATGTATTTATGTATATATATATATATATATGTATATGTATTTATGTATATATATATGTATATGTACTTATGTATATATATATATGTATATGTATTTATGGATATATATATATATATATATATATATATATATATATATATATGTACTTATTTATATATATGTATATGTAGTTATGTATGTATATATATATGCATATGTATTTATTTATATCAATATGTATATGTTTTTATCTATATATATGTATATGTTTTATGTGTATATATATATGTATATGTATTTATGTATATATGTATGTATATGTATTTATGTATATACATGTAGATATATATATGTATTTATGTATATAAAGATATATATATTTATATGTATTTATGTATATATATGTATATATATATATATGTATATTTATTTATATATGCAGATATATATATATATTTATGTATGTGTATTTATGTACATATATGAATATGTATGTATATGCATGTATTGTATATATATACATGTATGTATATGTATTTATGTATGTTTATATATATATATATATATATATATATATTGTGTGTATTTTGGCAGCATTTTTTCATTAATGCAGGTTTCATTGAATAATATAGACAAGTTTTGTCTATTAATTTTGTGTAGGATCCGTTCATACCGTCTGATATACTTGATGGTGCTGTCGTTGAAAGACAACAAAAAATCACAGTAATTGTTGATTTTTTTTATCGGGTCTAAGCTTTCGGCTCACATAAGCCATTATCAAAGAGTAAATATTAACACACAGTAAACATAGAACATTTAAGTTATTAACAATAAAGAGAATTGAATTGAAAATATAAGTCCATCCCTACCGTGGCGGATGGCCGAAGACAGTGACAAACTAGTGGTGTTGTGGTCCCTGGTCTGATTACAGGCATTTGAGTACGTTATTGGAAATATCAAAATTGATTGTATTCAAACCAGGTTTAAATTGTTTAAATTGTTTAATGTAGATTGTTTCCAGGATTTTTAGTTTCTGTTTGTTATTTTCTTGTTTAAGTATGTACGTGTTATCAACAAGCGTTTTTCTCAGAAGTGTGCGTTGATAACCGTGTTGTTCTAAATGACGGAATATATTTGAATTTTCATTTAAGTGCAACGTCAGACGCCGTGAGAGCGAATTTGTAGTGTGGCCAATGTAGATATTATTGAGGTTGTTAGAGATACATTCTCTAAATGGACATATGAATTTATATACTACATTGGTTTTTTGCAAATCACTAACGGTGGGGGAAGAGTCGTTGCGGACGAATGAATTAGATGTAGTGGATGTAGTGTAATATATAATAAACTTAATACTTTTGTTAGAGTCTATCGTAGAAATATTAGTATTTATGAGTTTTTTAGGATGTTTTCATCTAGTTGGTAGTTGGAGTGCATCTGGCTACGGTATAAGAGAGTGATATATTTAGGATTGGTTGGGTTAGTATCATGTGTTGTTTTTTCCATGTTAAGCTTTTTAAGAAAATAACGTATTTGTTCATCAACTATGTAGTTGGGAAAATTATTATTGATGAGTGTCTGTTTTATGTCTTTTAGTTCATTGTGGAAGATCTGATTTGTAGATGAATTGACTTTTGCACGATATAATAGATTTTTTATAATGGCTAAAATAAATCAATATTATTGATAAAAAATCAACAATTACTGTGATTTTTTGTTGTCTTTCAACGACATCACCATCAAGTA
>JBBBDQ010002017.1:0-294930 GCA_037127315.1 Ascarosepion bandense
ATATATATATATATATATATTTTTTTTTTTTTTTTCCTTCAATAAAGCAATTCTGGTGAAGAGATCAACCTTACATGTTTTGTCTTTTACACAATTTTTCTTTTAAAATGTTCATGCATCCAAAATAAATAACATTAGAACAAGAAGAACTAGAGAGAGAAAGAGAGAAAGAAAGAAAGAAAAAAAAAGCTGTTTGAAGAAAGAATAAAAAAAAATTTTAAAAAATCAAAAAAAATCACAGCAGCTACTTAGAAGCATGTAAGAAATTTACAGTAACATGGCGAAAAATGTAGGTGGGGGTGAAGAGAGTTTGAAATAAATGGGAAAGGAGGAAAGAAAGAAAAGAAAACAATACACAATATATTTTCCATGTTTGTTGTTTTTACAAGTATAATGTAAATTATTGTCCATGGTGGGAGTGGGGGCAGTTGATTGGTTGAATTTAACATACAGGCTAGTAAGACATATAATGCTGGTTTTGATAACCAGTGCAGAGCAATGATATAAAACAACGGCAGTGGCTGACCAAAGTCACTACAAACAGTGTATGATTTATCAAATGTAGGGCCACAAAGAGAAGAGAAAAAAAAGAAAAAAAAAAAATAAAATTAGACAGGAAAAAAAAAAAAAAAAAAAAAAATGTGAGAGATCTTGTAGCCCAGGATCATGGATCTTTGACATTTTTCTCCTTGCTACTGAGGTCATAGGAGTAATTTAAAATACAATCACATGGTCTAGCACTTAGATTTGAAGCTGAACTGAAATAAAATTTTCACTGCCGTGTTCATCATTTAGGTATAGCTGTAATAGGAAAAGAAAAGTTATAATAGGAGAGGTGTGGATGCCTGTTTTTCTGTCTGTCGCCATCTGTGTCTGGCCTAGCAGTCTGCAAACATTTGGGGCACACAGCAGAGCACAAGATAGATTATGGTTGGAAAATTTTAGTTTTGCAGTTTTTTGTTTACAGACAGCAGGGGACGAGTTCGTGGAAATAACAATGGTGTTTTCAAAGTTCTGAATGCTGGAAATGATCCTTTAAAAAATTTATAGTGTCAAGCACTTCCTCCTGCTGCTCCTGTAGCTCCTTGAGAGGTTGCTGTATCTCCACCTGAATTGGGTGCTGAAGCACTTTCTGAGTTCACAGGCCCAGTGGTAGAGGATGATGGATCCTCTGGATTACCTTGTCGAGCATGAGGAGGAATCAACAAATTATTCAGGTTAGGCTGAATTGTCAACTCTGTTAATGAAAATAAAATTAAACATACTAAGTAATGTAGAAAAAAAATAACTAAACACAATCAAAAATACTGTTGGTAGGTTAAAGTTAAAAATTAAAGAAATGCAATATTACAGAAGTAAAAATAAATTTGATTTCTTTTTATATTTCAAATTAATGATTTATTTTAATGAAAAGTAACTAAATAATACAAGCTAATAACTCGATTAAATAGACAATGGCACTTATGAAAAATCTATTATTTTTCATTCAACTGTATAAAAAAATCTTGAGTCAATTCCCTTACATGCATTATCAAATTTATGGACTAAAAATGTTGTTGTAAATTCTTTAGATGTAAAATTAAAAATGTAGCACAATCATGGTAAAGTGAAATGAACAGCCACTTCTTCATTCAAAGTGATGCTGTGTATATGATGGAATTGGAATGTGGTTCTCTACTACAAGAGATTCAAATGACAGATTTTAACAAGTATCAATGAAACTAGTTGAAGGAAACAATTGACAGTGTTTGGAATTAATAGAAAAGGTTTAATGTATCAGAAGCAAAAATCATTGCAGCAGGCTTGAGAAGTTTTTACTCCTCTGCTATATATTTACCAGATATTCTACCTTCAAATGACTATTTTCTTGGTCTTTTAAGAAAAAAAAATCATGACACCTGTAAAAAGTAGTCCTTTGCTCAGAAAGATTAAGTTGACTTAAATATATCAGAAAATAGTGGAACAAAATGGTACAATATATTGTCCAATAAAGTTAAGTTTGAAAATAAAAAGGTTTTATTTAATAAAATGAATGTTTTGGACAATAAAGTTAATTTTGAAAATATTGTTTCAATATTTGTTGGCTATTTGCATAAAAATTAATTTCATTCAATTTTACTTACAGCTAATTGTTTTTATATATTTTATGAGTTGAAATTGCAAGAAATATAAATTGTGCATCTTACTTGTCATTGTCTATAAGATTTACAATTTAGGAAATTGGAATGGATAAAAATTTAAAAAAAAATTAAAAACCCATGATTGAAATTAAAAAGCAATAGTGAAAAATGATCCTCTTAGAATATCCAGCAGATTTCAATGCATCAATTAAGAATGACTAGCAAGAAAAAGTTCACTAAGAAATTTCATTAGAAAAGAGTGAAGAAAAAATCTGGGCTGCTTGCAGTAATACTGAAAAATCAAATGAAAATGTTACTGTGAGCATTTGAGGAAACAGAAGTGATTAATGCTTCATGGTTTCTTTTAAATTGAAGAAATTATTCATTCACAAAGACCAGCTCAATATAATGCCTCAAGAATTTTAAAATTGAGTACTCAGTTTGATTAACAGAAAAGGAGTTATTTGGCTGTAAGTTCTCATGTTGTAAAAATGTTACTAATCAGATTTTATGGAGATTTTGCTTAAATAAACCAGCAATTCCAAGTTGAACAGCTAGAGGAACAAACATTTATCATCACTAGTACTTTTTAATGACTAATAATAAAATTAGTAACACAAAGTTCTGATATTAAAAACAAAATAATATTTATAATGATTTAAGAGTAATTTAATAGATATAGATGTTTTTATTCATCATTGTCAGAGCTAAATAAAACTACTTACCTTGGGCTGTGAAATTGAAAAGAGGAGGTAAATCTCGACCATTGGGTAAGCGAGTACTTATATCTCTCAACTCATCAAAGAATGGATGAGCACAGGCATCAAGTGGAGATATTCGTGATGATGGAGTATACTCCAGCAATTTACTCACCAATTGGATAGCCTCTGATGGAGTACGCGGACGAAACACCTAAAAATACAATAATTACAACTGGAACTGTAGAACATGTATAATATAAGAATATTAATAATATTCTAAAACATTTTAAAGCTTTTAGTACATGGTTTATTTTATGAATTTTATATAAAATGACAAATTTAATAAATCCGTTAACTAATCTGAAGCTGTTATGGTGAAACACACCTACTCTTCCACCTAATTTAAGGAGTAGTAAGGGTCAGTTGATGTTGGACGATAGTAGTCGACAGTAGAATATGAAAATAGTCAGCAAGCTGGCAAGATTACATTGAGTACTACATATATCAAGTTCCTAATGTTTTGCACATCAAACCTATTAGGACTGACTTTAGCACACATACTAGCCTCCACTGTGAAAATAACTCCACAACAGAATTTTTTAGTTTACTTCACTAGCTGATGATTGATTATAATATTATCTTTGTGTGAAAATTGTTTTATTTTGATTATTTTCCCTTTTTGTTTTTTTGTTTTAATAGAGCTTGTATTTTTTATGCAAATATTTAATATTTACATTTTTTAATTCACAACACCTGTTAGATGTAATCTTAACTCAGCAACAACCCCAATATTAAAATACTGAAAAATTTGGCTAAATGGAACTAGTTGCATTCATGGACTCATTTTTCAGTTCATTTTACTATAACATTGTATTTATAGTAATCTTCCTTACTACAATAAAAAAGTCAGTTTTTCAAAAACAATTTATATTTTAAAATGTAAAAATTTTATAACGAAATTTATCTACAAAGAAATGTATCAGTCTTTGTCCCTATTAGAATCTCATAATACACTATGATGAAAACCCTTTTATTTGAAATGAGTTTAAGCAGTTAGTCTGGTACATGAGAGTGAAAGTACTGATAGTTGTTGAAGAATGCTGAGAACAGATGTATAAAACACACATCTCAGCAACATTATATGCTTTGATCAAACTCTGTCTATTTTCATCACAACTTTGGAGGAGAGATGGATAAGATAGCTCTGAGGAAACTATGGTCAACTCTGCTGAATGCCTTGTTTATCTAAACTGAGCATGGTTTGATCATATGTGCACCAAATACAGATTACCTTCAATACACTTCATAGTATAAGTTTGTTCAGAGGCTATTAGACGATTCAGTACAGCCTGCAATTGATCTAATGTAATTCTGGTTCATACTTTTGTATTTAATGTAAAGGACTAATCATTATTAATCTCATTGCTCTCTAAGCAACTTCACTACTCTTCTGGTGTAGTATTGGGGAATATTTCCTGGTTTCATTCAGTGCCAGCAAGAGAACAGATACAAGTGGCAGCCACAAATACAATTATAAGTGTGTGGGCTGGGAGTAGGGGCATCAATCCCTCAAATCTTTTTTGTCCTGATTTTCTTCAGATTCCCAAATTACAACCTTTGTTATAGGATCATTTACATCTTGTTACTTTTATCACCTTAAGGTAAAGTGTTGATTAAAAAAAGCTAAATAAAATTGAGTATAGATCATACCAGGCTCCCAGTAAAAAAATAAATAAATACCAGCAGTAGTCACCAGATTCTTCAAAGATAGTTTTGTAATCAATTGTCATCCATCTGGTAGTATAAGACAAACAATATGCCAATCTGCATCAATTCCTGCTTTAGGATTAATATTAGATTTCACATCTAATAAAACCTTTAAACTTATTCAAACACAGACTAGCCTATGATACAAATAAACTATATTATTAAACTTGGACAATGAGTTTTGAGTCAACTCGCATAGCTAAATATCAATTTATGTAGTTTGAACAGTGCAATGCATGAGAAGTGTCTATTTATCAAAATTAATTCTATTCTTTATTTTGGGATATACTAACCAGATAAAGTCTGCTAATAAATCTGCAAAAGGTTTTTACATCTAAAGGTATGTTAGAATCCATCCTATCAAATCAGCAATTAGGATTAAGGATAGTCTTCCAATCACCCACTGACCTCAATGACTTTACAAAGAGAACAATTTGCAGAAGATTTAACCTAACCTCTGCTGTAATTGGGCACAAACTCCAATAAAATGCTTTCTTCTATATGGTAACAACTATCATACAATCTTCTTGCTAGATTTGTGAAAACAACTGAATAGGTCACACTCAAAGTGATTTACCACGTATTATTCTCTAGGCAATCTCTCAGAAAAAATTAAACTGCTTTAACAGAATATTCTCAGTCACTTGCATTTAACAAAAAAAATTAAGGTACTGAACAAGTCAAGCTTTTATAGACTTCATTTAATATAACTAAATGAGAGAACTATATTCAGTGGTGTTGTACACCCAAGAAAAATATGCTGTAAGTAAGGTCGCCAATGAGTGACCCAGAGATCTTTGATCTGCATACTCTTTCTTCCCACTGTCTTTATTGAAAATGGAGAGCATAAGAGGGAAATGTGTGCAGAGATCTGTCCACAAGATTATTTCAATTTATTTTTTATTTTTTTAGTAACTAACCTAATCTCAATGTTTTCCACTGAGAATCACCTTTGACTTTTTTTAAAAAAAGTCTGTCGATGCTAATGTTAAATGTGTTACTGAATGAAGTGAAATAGAAGCTGGGTAGAAGAGGGGGAATAGGTGAAGATTTTATTGTAAAATGGGCTATGGTTTTCCTTTTTGGAAGAAGACAGGATACTGAAAGAGGCTTCTACTGGTTTCACTTTTGTTACATCCAGTAATTTTACCATTCTCAATAATAGAAGACAACCTATAAATGGATTTCTTTTTCAAGTAGCTTGATTGATTGGTTATTTACTGTCGGAAAGAGTTTTTATTGAGCTTTTATTGTGAATGGTTTATTTAGATGTGTAGAGATGGAACTTGTAATAGGTAAGACTAGAGAATGATTAAAAGGGTTGTTTTCATTTAAGGTTAGTGTATATTTAGATTGGGGGTATTAAATTTTGTTATATATGCCGATCTCTTTCAGACATTCAAATATTTTGCTTTTGTTTGTTTGGAGAAAAATGTCTTTTCAGGTTTGTCTCCTTATAATATTTTTGGTGAATTTTTTGTAGGTCAAAGCAGTTTGTTAATATGTGTCTTATTGTGAATGACTTCTGGCATGGTATGCAATATGGTGGTGGTTCTTTTTTTAAGGAGGTAAGAGTGGGTAATGTGAGAATGACCTATTTGAAGTTTTGTTATTATCACTTCTTTTCTAGATATTTCAATGTTGTGACTTTCTCCTACCTGTTCTTTTATTGTATGCAGTTTGTTGCTTGTAAGAGTATTCCATAGAGCTTGTCACTTATTTGTTTTATATTTGCTGGTTGTTGGTTTCAGGTCAGTAAAGAGGATTTTATCATTTGATGGCTTTAATTTTAACTCATTCTTTGCTACCTGATCGGCTCTATTGTTTCCATGTATGCCAACATGGCTGGGAATCCAGTAGATGATGATGTTTTTGTTTATTGCATTGATTTTGTTTAAGAGCTTGTTGACTAGGATGTTGGTTATGCCTCCATTTCTCAGTGGTATGAATGAGGACATAGAATCTGTGAAGATAATTTTTTTGTTTCAGTTGTTTCAATTATATCTAGAGCCAATTGCAGAAATTTCTGCTGTTTATATGGATGCTCTATTTGGTAGGCATTTCAAGTGTTCAGTTTTTATTTGTGATAGCCGAACAGCCCATCTCGTTGCCAATTTTGGGCCCGTCCGTGTATATGTGTGTACATTCTGGGAAATTGTTTTGGATGATAAGGGTTTCTTCTTGGAAGGTGTATTGGGTTGGTTTTGATTTTAGGGTATTTTGTTAAATTGAGTAATACCTTTGGTTGAGTTAGGAGCCAGAGAGGGGTCTTTGAGAGGATATTGCTATGTATTGAGGTTGTACTTATTTGAGCTTCATTGGAGAGTTTCTTCATCCATATCCCAATTGTTTTTATGGTTTTTTTTCTTTCATGTTAAACAGGTTTTCATGATTAAGGTTGGAAGTATATTGGTATGCTGGGTTGTTAGGGTATGACTTTAGCTTTAGATAATATTGTAAAGCTAGCTTTTCTTGCCTCAGTTTAAGCAGGGCTTCATTGGCTTCTATGTATAGGCTGTTAACAGATGTTTTGTAGGCTCCTAAAGCCAATCTCAGTCCTGTATGGTGAATGGGGTCAAGCATTTTTATATATGATGTTTGGGTTGATCTATAGATGAAACAGCCATAGTCAAGTTTTGAGTGCACAAGCAATTGGTGTAATTTGAGGAGGGTTCTTCTGTCTGCTCCCCAATCAGTGTGGGCTACTACTTTCAGTAGGTTTATAGCTTTGTTACATTTTTTCTTCAAGTGTTTAATATGTGGAATAAAAGTAAGTTTACTATCAAATATAATGCTTAGGAATTTGTGTTCCTTGACAACTGGTATTTGGCTTCCATTCAGTATTAGTTCGGGGTCATTGTGTATATTTAGGATTCTGCAAAAGTGCATACATTTAATTTTTGTTTGTGATAGGGTGAAACTGTTTTCCTCTATCAATTTTGTTATTTTATTTATACAGGGCTGAAGTTAGCATTATATTGTTGGAATGTATTTAGATTTACAGCATATCAAAAAGTCATCCACGTAGAGGGAGCAGTCTATTTCTGGATTAACATTTTTTTATTATATTGTTGACTTTAATGCTAAAATGTGTTACTGACAGGATGCTTCCCTGTGGGACTTCGTTTTCTTGTTCTTTCAGATCTGAAACGGTTGTACTTATTCTTACCCTGAAGTGTCTACCCTGAAGCAAGTTTGTAATGAAGATTAGCATTCTGCTTTTCAATCCAAGTTCTTTTAAGTCCTTTGCGACATCATACTTCCATACAGCGTCATATGCTTTTTGGAAGTCAAAGAAAATTTCTGTCAGGTGTTCCTTTTTTAAGTATGCTTCTCTGATGCAAGTTTCCAGGCAGATAAGATGATCTATTGTACTTTTACCCTTTCTGAAACCAGTTTGGAAGTTTGTTATGAGTTCTGATTTTAGATACCAGTTTAGTCTATTGTTTATTATTCTTTCTTGTATTTTAATTATATAACTTGTTAGGGAGATTGGTTGGAAATTTGCCGGATCTGAGGGGTCTTTTGTTTGTGTGTGATTCTTGTCTTGTTCTGCTGTATTAAATTTAGAAATTGGTATTATGGTAGATTCCTTCCAGGGACTAGGTACATTTCTGCTGATCCATATTTGATTGAATATTTCGAGTAGGTAATACAGTGATATTTCAGGGAGTTTTTTCAGAAGTTCATATGGGATTTCATCAGGCCCCACTGATGTATCATGGGTTTTGGCAAGGGCTTCCTTTAATTCGGATATGGAGAAGGTTTGGTTGTAGCTTTCAGTGTTTTGGGATTTGAAATTATCTTTTTTTTTCTTTCTTTCTTCTGTTGATCTAATTTTTTGGAAGTTTTTAGTTTGTTTCTCTGATGATGATTTAAAGAAAAAAATTATCTGCTAAAGTATTTGCAATGTTACTTTTATTGGTAATTTTCTTACCATCTTTAGTGAGGTGTGGTATAGGTTGGTTGTTGTTTTTCCCTTTTATCTTTCTCATCATTTTCGGTTTTTGTATTTATGTTTATTTTGGATACATAGTCCCTCCAAGTGATTCATTTTTGTTCTTTTATGGTACATTGTGCTATGGCTTTTTTTATTTTTAAAGTAGTTTAAGTTTTCAGTTGTTGGACTCAGTCTGACTTTTCTGAGTGCTGCCTGTCGGTTTCTTATGGCTTCCTTGCATTCATTGTTAAACCAGGGTTTGTTATACTTAACTTTATTTGTTGATTTTCGGATATTATTGTTTGCAATAGTTATGAGTGTTTTGGTGAAGTAAGTAACATGATCTTCTTTATCTTTAGGTATTAGTAGGCTTTGACATTATTTCTGAAAATCTTCCCAGTTAGCCTTTTGGAGATTCCAGCATGGTGATTTCTCTTCATTATTGGGTCCAGTGTTTTCTAATATAATTGAGAATTAATCACTTCCACATGAGTCTTCATATGTCTTCCAGTTATAGTCTAGGTATATGTTGGGGTCACATAATGTAAGGTCGATTGCTGAAAAAGTGCCTGTTGCTGAGTGTAAGTATGTGTGGTTTTGGTTGTTGAATATACATAGGCTGTTTTTGTTTATTATGTTTTCTATTTTTTGCCTTTCTTGTTTGTTTTCCTACTTCCCCATATTATATTGTCACTGTTGAAATATAATATGAGTAGTTTTGGAAGTTGGTTAATTAGATGTTCAAATTTGAATTTGTGTTCTTTGGTGGTGGTGGTGTGTGTGTGTGTGTGTGTGTGTGTGTGTGTATATATATATATATATAGAGCATATTGCAATTGCTTGCATGCTTGTATTTATAGTTATCTGTCTTTGTGATATTTGGTTGATTAGTATTGATGTACCTCCTGAGCTCTGCCAGTTTTTTTTTTTTATTTATTTAATTAATTTTAAGTTGTATAGTTTTTGATATTGATTGAATTGTTTTGTTTTTTTTTTAGTAAGGTTTCTTGTAAACAGACAACTGTGGGGCAAATGATCAGCATTAATAACATTAATTCGTTTAAGTTAGCTTTTACACCTCTAATATTCCACTGTAAAATTTTGTTGGTCATGTGTGTCTGGTTTTTGGTCTTCTATTTCTATTGCTTCAGATTTGTTTTGAATGGGGTTCTTGTTTTTGATGTTTTACTTCCAGTTCTTGGGTTTTTTGAATCTTTGTCTTTGGTTTTAGCTCCTTGTGGTGTCCTTTGACCAAATTTCTGATTTTGTTTTGGAGCTTGCTTACTTTCACTCTCTTCTGCTTCCATAAATTGTAGAGCTTCAAATTTATTTTCATTTAATATATTGGGTCTTGATTTTGAATTAGATTTAGACTGAATGTTTTCTTGTTCCATTGGTGTTTCTTGTTTGTTTTTTGTTTTCTTGGTTTGGCTTTGGAAAAAAAGAAGGTTCATTGGAATTTTGTTCTGTGTTTTCTTTCCAGAATTTTTTGCTTCTTTCTGGGTTTGATTTCATTTGATTTGGGTTGTTGGGCTTTATTTTTATTTTGGTCTGATTTGAACTCAGTTAGGAAGGTTTTTAATTCTTCTAGTAAAGCTTTTAATTCCTTGAACAGATTTGTTATTTCTATTGGGTCTTTTGTTTTGTCTTCATTGTTTATTTTTTGTACCATGGTGATGTAGGCATTTTCTTTTGGGTTATTTTTTACTTCTTTTCTAAAAAGGATATATATTTTTTGGTATTTTATCATTATTATTATTATTTTTTTTTTTGCTTGTAGCTGTTGCATTGTTTTGAAAGTGCATAGTGGTTCCCTAAGCAGTTTGAGCATAAGCTCTCATTTGGACAAATCTCTTCTTTATGTTCTGAATCTTTTTCACTGCATTTGCCACATGTTTGTCTGTTATGACAGGAGTCTTTATGATGTCCGAATTTATGGCATTTGTAACATGGAAGAGGATTTGGTAAGTATTGTTCTAATCTTATTATTTTGTATCCTATTTTTATTGTTTTTGAAATTTGGGAGGCATTGAATGTTATGATATAGATGTTGGCTTGTATTTCTGCACCATTTTTCTTTATTATAATTCTTCTGATGTCTGTGAATCCTTGAGCTTTAAGTTCTAATTTTATTTCTTCTAGAGTGCATAGAAAAAGTCCTTTGTTCCCTTTGACAAATTTGAGGTTTGGTGTGGGTAGGATTTTATATTTATTTCTTGTAGTTTTCTTTGTTGTAATATTTCTGCATATTTTTTTTATCTACTTTCACTAGTAGTGTCCCATTTTGTAATTTCTTTACATTTTTTGGTGAGATTAGGTTTGATATTGCTTTCTGAATTTTGAATGGAGATATTTCAGTTAATGACTGGTTATTTATTGTTTCAAGGACAATAAAATGTGGGAAGTTTTCATTATCGTACTCTGTCTTGGAATCAGTATCCCTGTGTGGTCTCTTGGAAGATTTTTAAAGTGCCATGGATTATTTTTTTATTTTAATTCACCATTCACACTCCCTACCCACCATGGATTCCAGGATTGAGAAATGGAAAGAGGGAAACCCATTCGCTTTGCCATGTCGGGGTTACATAAAAGGTATACTTGCTTTGGGAGGAGTCTTTGAGCACGTATTTCTTTTGTTTCCGTTATCCAAGTATCATGGCTTGTCAAGGTGTCAAGTCCTTTTCTTCTCCCAAATTGACTGACTCTCAGTCATCGCCTTCCATCATATTTAGGGGTAGGTGTTAGTTTTGGTTTGGAAGGGAAATATGAGTTATAGATTTGGGGTGGATTACATATCATGGAGCATGACATGACCAGTTGATTGATTGGATCGAGCCTCTCCGACCGCCCATCTAACCCAGGTAAGAGCTGAAGTGGTGTGTTACTGGGTCATGATCTGCTCAACCACCAGGATCCCATACCCAGGCATCATGGGTTGCCACTCACGGTCCCATTGAGGGACTTTTACCCTCTGCAGGGGAACAGTTGGTGTATTCTGAAGTCCCACCAACGGCGATTTTGGTATGATCAGAGATAGTTCCAGGTTAATATTTAAAAAAAAAAAAACACTCGGATTTTGTTTGGATCACTAGCCTTCTTAGAGTCAAGACTTTTGATAAGTCTTGAGACTTTCAAGAGCTGTAATGAAAACATTACTGAGATTGGGAAGTGGATAACCTTTGTCATCTAATGTTGAATTTGAGACAAAGATTGAGATGAAGAGCTTCACCTTTTCTGACAAGGATGAAATGATCTCAGGGCCATTTATAATAGTAGTCATTGATGCTTTGCCTCTATTCAGAATTTAATTAACCTTTTCATTGCTGGAGGTGAAAATTGTTGCTGTATCAATTCTCTCCCTTGCACCTGTATGTGTATTCTGTCACTTTGAGAGAGTTACTAAAAATAAACATTTGTCAACTGTTATTTCCAGTATTTTAAGCTGGAAATATTTTTCGCCTTTAAACAAAGCTAAACATCCATTTTCTAACACTATTTTTCATTCTTTTACACTCCACACAAGGTGCATCATTGATTAAACCACATTAATTTTGTCGTAATTTTTGTAAACAAAAATGGCCACATTAACATTCAACAAAGCCTTTATTCAAGAGTTTCTCTTTGATTTGGACTCCAATGATGATTTTGAAGGCTTTACTCAGGATTCAATGGTAAAGTGGTCAGAGATGAAGATGATAACCAAGCTAGTGATGGGGAGGAAAGCCATGATGACCATAAGGTGCTGAGCAGCTACTATCATCCATAGCTGACTAATTTTACAGAAGCTACTGGCCCCAAGGATGTACCTGATAGTCTTCCTGAAGGTGAATTATTTTGTCTGATGATGAAATAATTTTATTTGTCAACAAGACAAACATGATATTCAGGTAAAGGAAAGAAGAAAAACAGATGCTGGTGTCTACTCATGTAAACAAGGAGAAATGAAGACCTTAACCATTTTGCGTCTTATTGGACTCACAAAGCAGTCATACCTTGACTTATACTGATCACCTGATGAATTTATTAAAATGCCAGGTTCTTGAGGATTTTTTTCATTTTTTAGATAACACAAATGCAAAACCAAGGAACCACCTTGAACATGAAAAGGGCATTCAAGATTCAGCCATTTTTAGAAAGACTTGTGCTACTTTGGCAGACATACTTTTATCCTGCAAAAGAACTTTCAATGGATGAAAGTATGATCCCTTTCAAAGGCACGACCAGTTTACTGATGTACGTGCCAGCAAAACCAACTAAGTAGGGCCTGCAAGCCTAGAGACTAGCCAATGCAAAAACTGGCTGCATGTACAATTGGCACCTGTACTTAGGCTGTGAAACAGCTAAGGCACCAAGGATAGTGTTGCACACAAAGTTGTGTCCTGTCTGTCTGAGAATATACAAAACAAGAGATATGCAATTTACATAGACATTTCTTGTTTTCTTCACCTGCATTGTTTTACCACCTAGCTTAACATGGAACAGGAACATGTGGCACACTATGTGTGAACAGAAAGGATGTGCCGAATTAAATGAAAGCAGTGAAACTCCGAGCACCCCTCCACATTATGCACAGAGACACATTTTATATTTCCTAGTATAACAGAAGGCCAGTAAATTTTATGAGTGACCACACAGCAGAGACCTTTTGAATAGAAGTTCAGTCAAACCATCATGAAAGTTATACTCAGATTGTGTACAAGTCTTGTGCTCTGCAGACCTATTCTCAACACAGTGGAGAAGGCAGAACTGACCACAGCAACTCAACACAGTGGAGAAGGCAGAACTGACAAGCAGCTCTCAACACAGTGGAGAAGACAGAACTGACAAGCAGCTCTCAACACAGTGGAGAAGACAGAACTGACAAGCAGCTTCTCAACACAGTGGAAAGACCTGAGGCAGCCAACAACTCTCAACACAGTGGAGAAGACAGAGCTTGTTAAACAGCTCTCAACACAGTGGAAGACCAGAACTGACAAGCAGCTCTCAACACAGTGGAAAATAGACTGACAAGCAGCTCTCAACACAGTGGAGGAAGACAGACAGCAAGCAGCTCTCAACACAGTGGAGAAGACAGAACTGACAAGCAGCTCTCAGCACAGTGGAGAGAATGACGTAAACAGCTCAACACAGTGGAGAAGACAGACTGACAAGCAGCTCTCAACACAGTGGAGAAGACAGAACTGACAAGCAGCTCTCAACACAGTGGAGAAGACAGGGCAAACAAGCAGCTCTCAACACAGTGGAGAAGACAGTTGACAAGCAGCTCTCAACACAGTGGAAGACAGAACTGACAAGCAACTCTCAACACAGTGGAAAAGACGGAGCAGCCAACAGCTCCTCAACAGCACAAATTGAGAAGCTAGAATGACAGTGGCTCTCAGCACAGAGCTGGAGAAAGACAGAACTGACAAGCAGCTCAACACAGTGGAGAAGACAGAACTGACAAGCAGCTCTCAACACACAGTGGGAGAAAGACCAAGGCAGCCAGCAACTCAGCAGTGGAAAAGACCAAGACGACAAGCAGCTCTCAACACAGTGGAGAAGACAGAACTGACAAGCAACTCTCAGCACAGTGGAGAAAAGACCAAGAACTTGACAAGCAGCTCTCAACACAGTGGAGAAGACAGAGGAGACAGCCAAGCAGCTCTCAGCACAGTGGAAGACAGACTGACAAACAGCTCTCAGCACAGTGGAAAGACAGAACTGACAAGCAGCTCTCAACACAGTGGAGAAGACCAAGAACTGACAGCAGCTCTCAACACAGTGGAGAAGACAGAACTGACCAAGCCAACCAACACATTGGAGAAGGCAGAACTGACCAAGCAGCTCTCAGCACATTGGAGAAACCAAGAACTTTGACAAGCAGCTCAAGCACATTGGAGAAGACTTCAGAACTGACAAGCAGCTAACCTACTACATGATGCTGTACCAATGCCCCAAGAGGTGCAATTTTTTTTTTTTTTTTTTTTTGTCTGAACTCTGCTTGTGCTCTGGTCAGTGTGTCAGGTCAATGTTGAAAAGTTTAGGTTGCGCATTATTCATTCTCTGCTGGAATGCTACCAGTCAGGTGTGTCCCACAGGAGAGATAGAGGTGTAAAGACCTCTGATCCTGAAAAAAACTGATGTCAACAGAATGCCACCTTGTAATCAATCCTAAGCACCTAAAGTATGGCAGGCCTTCTCATCCAGATTGTGGCATTTGTTCAAAAAGAAGCAAGAAGTTTGTGTAGAAAGCACACTCTCTGTCAATACCCTTGCTTCTATAGGTTCCACAGTCTGATAGACTACAAGGTAGATTACACCCCAGAACTCCATAAGCAGTAATAAAAGTTAAAGTATGTTAAATTGTTCATGTATTTGGTTTTATTTTTGTTTTTTAAATTTATCTTTCAATTTTTTGGTTTTCAATGCCAAAACATGAATGCAAAAAACAATGCATTACATCAATATATTACTCATTGATTTTTTTTTTATTTGTATACAAAAGACCAAATCTATCCACATAGCACAAAGAAAGTTATGACAATTTTAGAATAGTAGGTGCTCACATGTTTTGTAAAAAAAAATAAAATCTAGTGATGGGAGAATAATTCTAGATTGAGTTTGGTGAAGTAAAGGCTAAAATCCTTTCAGAAATTCCATGATCCAATTTTTTTCTTTAAACACTGGCCTGGACCACTTAAGCATAGCTACACTTCGGATTTTCTAGAACTCTCTTGTAATGATTGTGGACAATTCTGAATGCAGAAAGTTCCCTACTACACCATTCCCTGTAATAGACATTGTAATAGTTATGATGAACTATGGTTGAAGCACATTCAGGGGAGAACCAGAACAGGATGTTCGCTTTCTGCTTGAATTTTTTTCTGGAGTATAAAATTCTCCATTCGAGTAAGGGTTCCTTCTGAGACAATAGTTTTGGAGGTAGTGTATTTGAAGAAAGCTGAGAGAGGAGGTTCTGCCATGTAAAATCTGTAGCTGACCAAATCTTTCATGTACACAAAAATCTATGGAATGATTTATCAAACAACGCATTTGGTTTGGCATCAATTTTAACACTGACTAGTGAATAATCTGAGGTGCCCAGGTAGAGTAAAGCTTCAGCAGGGATGTGAAGAAGAGGCCAAGGTTTGTCTGGTGTCTGAAGTGGGTTCTTTAATGATTTGTATAACATCAAAGGCGATGAAGAAGTCTCTGCAGTATCTACTTTCTTTGTCAGTTTTGTTTGATTGGACTAACCAACCTGTAGTAAATATTAAAGTCACCACAATTTAGAAATATGAATACAATAATTTGTTAACTTCTAAATAAAAAGACATGAGAAACAGCAGAGAACAACAATGAAATATTTGATATGATCATCTTTTAGGCAGACAAATGTGTGTGTGTGTGTGTGTGTGTGTGTGTATATATATATATATATATATATAGAGAGAGAGAGAGAGAGAGAGAGACACACACACAGCGTGCTAAGTATTTGAAATAATGTTATAAAGTGAAAACTTAATCAGACACATCAAGTCCATTAACATAATTTTTTATTTCTGACACACACGCAAAAAAAAAAAGAAAGACCGTGCTCATGGCATTACAACAGAGACACTCTTTAGAGTAGCCCGATCCTTTGTGTTCAGGAATGAGCTAAAGGCCTATAGCAGAGATGTATAATATGCAGCAAACTGAAAAAAAACTTTCTTATTGGTCAAATATCATAAAAAACAGCTGAGTTCATCTAGCAGGTCTAGGACATCAATAACCATGACACGTCAATACAAGTTTTTGCTGAGCAGTAATGTTAGAGTCTACTATCAGATATGTAGTGCAAGAGGACGTCAGGTACATAACTCATATAACCTATGAGTGATTGTCTGAGGATTTGAAGAATTATGTCACTCTAAACATGACACCTTCACCCTTGGTGTGTAATCAAGTGCAAGATCAACCAGCATTCCCACAATATCAACTTGAAGAATGTCTTCTGCTTTTCAAAGTTAAACATATGAACAAATCTTTTTGCAAGTTGTTTTTTTCCTATTAAATGTTTATCATTTAATAAGGTTTAAAATGAAGTTTTTAAAATGAAAAATCTTACCAGAAGCATATATTTTAGTTTTAATTTCAATCTAATTGATTAATTAATTCCAATCAAATTTAATATTTCCAATAAGCAAAATATTTTACTTTATTTCAAAACTAATCTAAATTGATTGAAAGGAGTTTAAAAAAAAAAAAGCTGATTTTAACAATTTATAGCTATGTATCAGCACAATCAAGATGTGTGTTGTGGTGCAGTGGATATTGATTTGGAATGA
Source organism: Ascarosepion bandense (assembly GCA_037127315.1). Lineage (NCBI taxonomy): Eukaryota > Metazoa > Mollusca > Cephalopoda > Sepiida > Sepiidae > Ascarosepion > Ascarosepion bandense. The sequence goes on from JBBBDQ010002017.1 coordinate 16,841, forward strand.
CAAATCAGAGTTGAGTTCAAATGCCCGTTGAATTCATTGTATTCACTTATGCGCAAACAACCTTGGGAAAGGTATTAATCCGTGTTTTCTCCCTCCAGCTATGAGTGAAATAGGACAGATTGGGCTCTATAGCTTTAGTTGGCAATCAGTCTATCACAGAAAATAATGGCAACCTACTACGAGAAAATATTCTGCCCAGTTAGTCATGTCTCTTTTGAGACATGATCACTCAAGCTGTTATCAGCTATGGCACTTAACAGCACAATATAATTCTCTATTAAAAATAAAATATACTTTTCTGAAACTTTATTTAGTTTAATTCATCTGGTTTGAAACAAATATTACTTATAGTTTAAAATTTCACAGAAATGCATTTTTTAACATGGAGGTAAGTGTTTATTTAAGGTGTTGACAGTTTCACAGCCAGAGATTCAATTTTTTCTACAGGGAATATACCTGTAAAAACTTTAAAAAATAAAAAAAATAACATGATCATTTATATATAATTTTTGAACTACCCACTAATCTTAAAAATTTAAGTAAACATTCTAAGTAATTGAATTTTAAGTATGCTGGCTTTAAATTTACTATAGTTACTGCTCTTATTTTCTGATAATGTCATGTATAGACATCCATCTCTAAAAACACTGGAACATTTATACATAAATCAAAAAAATTCAAAATTTTTTATAAAATACTGGTGATGGTGAGGTTTCCTGAACTGTAGTAAGCATTTCCATTTATGATTAGTAAATCTAAGTTTTTACTTAAAATTACCTACCCACTACAAATAAATATAGAATTTTGAAAGATTTAAAACTTTTTAAATTCTAATTAAAATAATTTTTTTTTTTTTTTTTTTATCTCAAGACAATAGTGTCTGTAATACATCTCATTCATAAAAGTAATTAAGTTATTTTTAAATTAAAATTTTGCATTTTATATTTTAATAATAACTAAGTTTTGGTAATGAATGAGGTTCTGGTTTTGGAAAATAATCACTGATGGCTTAAATTCTCCAAGGAATACTGTCAATAACATTAAGCCCCACAAAAACGAATTTCTCAAAATTTCATAAATTAGATAGATAGATAGATAGATAGAGAAATGTTTTTATCAAAATTAATAAAAAGTTTAAAAATAATTCCATTCATTTGAGAATAAATCTTGAAAGTTTCATTAAAATCCAGTCATTATTTGACCTTAAAATCAATGTTTCCAAAACAAAATATGCTCAAATTTTTTATACTGGTACTTAACCATATATTATTATGTTTACCTGTTGATGCAAGGGAAAACCTTTTAACCAAAATTACAAAGGATAAAAAATAAAATTTCATAATTGGAAATAATAAATCATTTAATCTTGCTTTGCAATAATAAATATTTTGATAACAAAACTTTGCTTTTATTAAATTCAAAGGATTATTTTTCATCATGCATGCTCATTTTTTTTTTAGCAAATCTTTGGAGTGTATATATTACAAAAATACACTCTCACACTAATTTCTGGTTATAAAACAATAAAATTAGCATCTGAATCCTGTGTGAAAAAGAGATACTAAATATAAATATAAAGCAAGTGTATTTCAACTGAAAAAAACCCAACAAAATCCTAAGTTCAGCACATAAATTATAGGTGAGGGGAAATTCTAACAACACTGACAAAGCTATATGGAAGGACCATATTTGGAATAGCTTGGTAATTAAAAAAAATTATACAATTGATAACTGAAGTGGAAAGATAATATTGAATCAATTGCTTGGTCTGCTGCTTGGAAAGTTGATTCACTGTGTTGTGTTAGGTAATTTTTCTCATTCAAATCTATCTTATATTTTTATAAGTCTACCATTTGTCCTTGTTTTGAATATTACCGTCATGTTTATGGCCTGGTGCTCCTGCTATATATTTAGAGCTCTTTGATAAGATTCAAAGAATCTGCAATGATATTGGTCCTGACCTGGTATCTCAGCTTCAGGTACTTTCTCACCTCCATAACAGTTTACTGGTGATGTCTTTTCTATCAATACTTTTATGGTAATTGTTTTGATGAACTTTCCTCTAAGATACCTAAACTATGAATTTAAGCACAGTACCAGATAGGTGGCAATGTCACATTTTACAGTTGGAATGGCTAGATATTACTAAGTTCTAGGCTAATAATTCTTCACATGCAGTTCTCATTTGTGGAACTCTCCAGGGTTCTTGCTTTCCAGTCAAGGTTGAGTCTCAAAAATTGAAATGCAATGTCAATCATCATTGTCTACCTTCTTAATTCCTGTTCTATTAATGTTCTTGCTCTGTGACATTTTTCTTTTCTTATATTCTTTCACAATCAGTAATTCACTGCATCTTAGTTGCTTTATTGCCTTACTTAGGGTGAAGTGATAAAAAAATTAAAAACAAAACAATAATTCTTTTTTAATATATGAAATGTACTGAAGAGTAACTAAAAACAGGAAAATCTTTCAAATTAGGTTATAGTTTTATTCAACATCATTAACAAAAAGAATAACTAAAGATAGTTTACACTATTTACATTATTGGGACTATTGTCCTCAAATTCGATGCCATTTTTATGACATTTTGGCTGTTATATGCTCCAGCCTTCTTCAGGTGCTAGGAATTTCAAACCGGACCCTTTATTATAAACACTGCGGTACATCACTCTCATTCCTTGTGCGAAGCCATTTCTGGTAGTCATGAGTTATGGCCCAGTGAATATAGGCATTGGTTAGTTCCAGTGACTTGACCCAAAGAGTTATGAGTTCAATACCAGTCTACAGTAGTGGTGAACAAATAACTTAGAGAGTCAAGTTAAAGGGAGATATCTCATGACTACCAGAAGTAACTTCGCATAAGGAATGAGAATGATATATATGTCCCAGTGATTGAAATAAAGGGTTCAGTTCAAAATTGCTAGCACTTGAAGAAGGCCAGAGTGGACAATGGCAGAAACGTCGTAAAAATGGGAATGAAGCGGAAGACAATAGTCCAAATAATGTAAATAAGTGTAAATACTATCTCATTTCAGAAATATAGACAAATACTAAAAATAGTTTTTGGAATTTATTTTATAATTTACTGCAAGCATTACATTAAAAAAAATTACAAAGATTATATTTCCTAGTGTAAAAACAAAAAAAAACCAAACAAACTGAGAAATTATTTAATTTTAGCATCAAAAATTGAGAAATATAACAACCTAATTTGTTTAAACATTTTACAAGTGTGTGTGTTTGCATGAGTGTATGTGTGTATATATATCTCAGCATGCAGTATGGGTATAGAAGAATCCAAAGGAGTATCCTGTAAATACAGTGGTAGGATAACTCTCTAAGAGAGCTCTAAACATATACACACACAACTCGATAGCATAGTTATAGCAAAATAAATAAATAAATAGAGCAAACATATGGCAAGAGCTTTCATAACTGGCAATAAAGAGAATGAACTGGGCCGATGTTGCTTCTGTATTGTCTCTCTCCTCATGACTGTGACAGGAGAGAATATATACACACAAATGTTTAGAGGTACAAAATTGGTATACTATTTTAAAAACAAGGAATTTATTATTAGTTTCAAAGGCCCTTTCGTCCAACATCTCATCAAGAAAAAAATCATTGGAAAATGAAAACAGTAATGATGAAAATGAAGAGCAAAAATAAGGAAAACATGATAAAATAAATATACATACATATAACGAAGGGAGGAGAATTCACGTATAAATAATTAGCAAGGGACAATTAAAATAAAATATTCCCCAACAAATTCAGAGACTTTACAAAATCCTTCTGCTGGCAGGGAGAAGGTTTCCATAATGATATAGAGACTGATTCCAAAATCTTTATATGATTATTGGAACCAGACCTTGTATAATTTTGAACCACTCTTTCTTATACGACTTGGCACAAGCCAAGTTGTATAAGAAAGAGTGGTTCAAATCTACTAGATGTCGAGTGATAGCTGATTCCATATTTGTAGAGTGCAGGCAACACATGTTACCTATTTTGCCAAGTCTTATTTTAGAAGGCACATGCTGATTAATTCTTGTTTCTAAATGTAAAGTAGGACAAATCATCTTTATGAAACAACGGAAACACAAACTTAGTTTGAAAAATACAATGCAGAGCAATAGAAAGAAAACAACCAGAAACCAACTTGTTGATCTGCTCAAGTAAAATTTGGCCCTTATCCCCAATCCAAGGAACCTTTAAATAAACTGGGCACTTAGAAGGCCCCAGAACTTTAGGAGAATGAAATTCCCTACTCTTATTAATAATATAGTTAATAAGGGCTTACAGATAGACATTACACAGGAAAATTTCCCTGATATTCTCCAATTCAGTGTCCAGTCTAGTAGGAGAACAAATTTTGAGTGCCCTGTGCACCAAGGTTTTAATAAGACTAATTTTCCTTGATGTAGGAGCAAACACAAACCAATTCATAGATACTCGTAAGGATTCTCCCTCTACTACGCTCAACAATAACATCAAAAAAAGGCAAGCAATTATCCTTCTCCACTTCCATATTGAAGGATAAAGCTCTGTAGAAGGAGTTAAGCTTATTAAAGAGGTTTACAGCCTCATTTTTATAAGAAAAAGTACCAAAAGTGTCAGCAACGTCAGTTAAGTGCCATATGTGATACATGCTTGGGCGATCATGTCTCGAAAGAGACATGACTGACTGGGCAGAAGATTATCCCACAATAGATTGCCATTGCTTTCTGCAGTAGATTGGTTGCCATCCAAGGCTATAGAACCCAGTCTGTTTTGTTATTTAACCCATAACTGAAGGGAAGTGACAGATTAATACCTTTCCCAAGGGTATTTGCACGTAAGTGAACGCAAGGAATTCCACTGGAATTCGAACTCGGCTCCTTGATTTCTTGTTCCGAGCCGATATCCACTGGACCACAACGCACATCCATGTACCTAAAATAAATAGAAGTTTTAGACACTTTGCTAAAATGCAGCAACTTGTAGTAGCCTACAAAAATATCAGACAATGCAGATTCAAGGGGACTACCCATCTGGACCCCATCCACTTGGCTATACATGAGATTTTCAAACCTAAACTCCACAAAACTAGTACAAAGTATCATGTTTGACAAATACATCCCTAGGAAAAGAAGGTGGAGTAATGTCACCCTCATACGAGTTGGCACAAATATCAACAGTCTTCTTTAATGGTACATTAGTAAAAAGACTGGACACATCAAATGAGCACGTAAGATCAGTATCAGGGCATAGCTGTATGGCATGTAAACATTCAACAAACGAGAATGAATCTGATGTACAATATTTAGGATAAAAGGTTCAAACCAGTTGTATGACATGCAAAAGGCACTGACCCAATCAGTGATAGTATCAGTTTCAACAGAACATTTTTATGAATTTTAGCAAGACCATAAAGCCTTGGTCCAAGAGAACCAGAAGGTCTAATCATATCATAGATCTCTTTAGAAAAGGTTAATTTTCTAAACAAACTTAACAGGCGTTTTTGGATTTTGTTTCTATGCTGTTTCTATATTATTCTAATAATCATTTAAAGATTTTGCAATCAGTCTATATCATTACAGAAACCTTTCTGCTGGCAGAAGGATTTTGTAAAGTCTTTAAATTTATTGGGGAATAATTGTCCCTCACTAATTATTTACACATGAATTCCCCTCCCCTATTTATATGAATATTTATTTGATCATGTTTCCCCTCTTTTTTTGATCTTCATTTTCGGTGTTACTGTTTTTTTTGTTTAATTCATTTTCCAACAATTTTCTCCTGATGAGATGTTGGACAAAAGAACCTTTGAAACTAATAATAAATTCCTTGTTTTTAATATATGTGTGTGTGTGTGTGTGTGTGTGAAAAGTTATGTGAATTAATAAATATACATATGAAGGTACACACATGAATAATAATATTATTATTCAGGTTTTAATAAAACAGTGTTCAATTTAGTATGAACAGTTATTTTGTATATATATTAATAAATGTACATATAGTCCTACATCGATGACACAACTCAGTTTCCTGCGTAAGCAAACATCAGGTGCATATTACAAGCTATATTTTTATATACATACACAATGATCTTTATTATAATAGAGAGGATAATTAAATTTAAATAGCCATTTGCAAAATGGAAACAAAATCTTTTTCTACTCTTTATGATTTACTCAATGCCCATTCATTAGGTAAGTTTCAGATTCAGCAGTCATCTGATGTACATGTCAATTATTAAATGAAGCCGAATGATTTATAGACCACCAGGTTAGTGATGCCTTAGGTGAAAGAGAATTAAATTGTAAAATTTTTCTACTATTTTAATATGCTCTTCTTAAAAGTATCACAGTAAACTGAATCTCAGATTTCTCAGCACTCTTTGGTGATCAGCTCTTCTTAAAATAATTATTTGTTCTTTGTAAGTTTTAAATTTGTCTTGTCATTTCCTGCCTAAACACTACAAAAGGTAGATGGAAAGTTTACTCAGCTTAGTATGGCACATAGCAAATAAATTATCATTTATATTTGGTAATACAAAAATTAAAAACGATACAGAAGAAATTTCTTGAACATTATTAGAAAGGATGACTTGGAAAAGTTAATACTCACAGGATCCACTGAGGGAATGACAGGTAAACAATTAGCAACTTATGTAAGAAGTATGTAAATGGTTGACAGAACAGAGACAAGGTGGGACGGGAAAGAGTCAAATGTTGCTTAGAGCTACAAGGGCAGGACGTTGTGGAGAGTCATGACCATTTACGTCCTGAAAGGACACAGCACATAATGACTGATCAAGATATACTTTAGGTATATTTTTCCATCATTTTATTACAATATGCTTACTAAACTTGCCATTCAGTCAGTTACTGGTAACTTATTTTTCTCTCAACTAAGCAGAAAAAATTTTAAATGTAAAATGCATTATTGAAAGCTAACATAGAAAATATACTTTTAATAAAGTATTATCTGACCAGTTGCTTTTGTAAACAAATTAAGAATGATACTTAGAAAGATAATTATATACATAAATAGAATAAAAATCATTAATATACAAAAGGACATTTACCTTTGGCCATGGATGTGGTTTGATCTGTGGAAATTTGAATTCTGTGTAATTTGGGTTCATTTCCCTGATTTGTTCTCTCGTAGGTGTTCCCAAAACTTTGATTATCTCCACCAACTGATCAACGCCACTGTCGCCTGGAAAGATGGGCTGTCCTAGCAATAATTCAGCCAGTACACAACCAGCAGACCAGACATCTTGAAAATATACAAGTAAATTAATAAAATGGTATGGGAAGAAATCATAAGTTTTCTTTATGATTAGCTTTTTTTTTTTTTAATTTTACATGCACGTTAAATTATATCATTTGTATCAGTCTATTTTTATTTCTAGTGTATATGTACACACACAGTTTCCTTGCTTCTGCAGAACTCGTGGAACATAGTCAAGTGGTACTGCAAAGAGAATTTTTAAAAATCTCCAAACAACTTTGGAGTTTCCAGAATATCTTCTGGATGGCCTCCTCTTTAAGTTGGGGAATGCTACCATAATGTTAAGCAAAAAATTCACTAAACACTTGTGTGCATATACAGGATGTGGTGGATAAATTATTGTCTAAATTATGCAAAAATGAAAATAATGACATCATTTTAACAGACATATTTATTACACAAAAATATATTGAAATACTATTCAATAAAAATCACCATTGGCTTCAATCATGGCCTCCATACAACTTTGGAATCTTCTGCAACTCTTCTGGATGGTCTCCTTGTTTAAGGTGGAGAATGCTGTCATAATCCATGACTAGGTTCCGCTTGTGCAGCATGATGTTGAGTCTAAGGACATAAGGTCTTCCAGCAGTCACTGTCTTGATTCAGAGCAGTACTACCTCCTCAAAGCACTTGATGTAGGCCTCTGTGTTGAGTCTGAGGCTCTTAGGGAAAATGAATGAAAGCATTGTGTTGCCAAACACCATGAAGTTGACTGGATATTTGGTTTTTATCACTCTTGGTACCTCTTTTGGAGAGACAATGTAGCCAACAGTTGTTCTATGTTCACCATCTTATCCTGACAAAAATTTTTCTTGTTTGAGAAAAACCAAAGCATGTTTAGTTGGAGGGGATGCTAGAGTTTGTTTAAAAGCTTCATAGTGTGGTCTTTTCTCATCTTGTATAAGAAATACTGAATGACTTTATACACTACCTACCTGATAAGAAACTCAGACACTCCTGTGTGTCTAGCTATGGACCTGATTGACTTCGAGGGATCATTGTCAATCATGACCTTGATCTTACCAACAAATTTGGGAGGTCTTTTCTATCAGAATGACAAGAGTGAGTTTTCACAGCTGCTGTACCTTTGTAATCCCCATGAGACTCATTCAACTCTTTCCACATTTGCTGCACTGTCCTCAAATTGGCACTCAAAAACTGAAATGTTTGTATTGGAGCTTCTGGTGTGAATGCCAATCTCTATAGCAAGCTGTTTCCAAATTGCTGGTGGAGTGAATTGCTTCATAGTGCTCCTTTTCTCACAACCTACTATACTGTGCAGTTGACAAAACCTAAAGCATGTGCATGAAATTAAAAATATAAAATGGTGACAATTTACCCATCACACAATGTATATGTACACACACACAGTTTTCCTGCTTCTGCAGAACTTGTGGAACATATAGACAAGTGGTACTGCAAAGTGAATTTTTACAGAGTTAAATAATGAATAATGTTTATGTTACTGACTGCCTTACCTCCTGTCATAGATTTAAAAATATACTGAATCTGATTTTAATGTAAAATAAATGACATATCAAACTCACCTATTTGACATGTGTAATCTGTAGCACCAAAAATTAGTTCTGGGGCCCGGTAATATCTTGAACAAATGTAGGATACATTTGGTTCTCCTCTGACTAATACTTTTGCGCTGGAGTAGAAAAAGAAAAAAAACAAAGTTATAAAACATGAAGCAAATTGTGAAAGACAATCTCAAACATTGGAATGGACAAGATCAACATTAAATAATAATGGGAACCTATAATGGCTTGGAAGCTTTTAGTTACTGAGTGCTTTTTACTAGATTAGTGTAGTTTTAGGGATATAAAATGTCAAAACACTAAATCAATGTAGCCAGTTAGAGAATATAAAGCAGCAAATGAATAGCTTCAACATTAATATTTTAGGTGGGTGTGAAACTAGATGGGCGAACAATCAAAATTTCCTCAGTGACAAACAGTCATATATGTAGGCAGAATGTAAAATAAGAGTAAAATAGGACTTACCAAGACATGAAGAAATGTTCCAGCATACTATCTTATAGAATTCTTGTATTTATACTCAAAGGGATCTCTTAACATAGCCATAATAGTAGTATATATACATATATATACACAGCACAAATAATGGAAAAAATCTTTACTGACCTGAATGCCAAAGTTGGGAAGGAGAAACATGGTAAAATAAAAATTCAAACTAGGAACTTGTAATATACACAGAGAAAAAGGGGTTCAATGGTGCATTGCAATGATCTGGTAGCAGCCTAAAGCTGGTTTCAAAAACACCTAAGATAAATATAAACACTGAGAAGCTGAAGAGGAGAAACAAAGAACCAAAGCAACTAGATGATTTGATTCTTTGTTCCTCCAATTTAGGAATGCATTTTTTATATGAAAACATTCCCAAGAAGAAGCAATCACTTTCCAGTGATATAACTTTAAGAGTGAAACTATGAAACTTAAAGACTGCTAAGACAGCACCCAATTTACAAAGAAATGTATAAGAAAATGTATGCTGACAGGATTAAAAGCAGATACAATGAATTAAAGAAAAATGGAAATTAAAGTGGGATGAATTGAGAAGCTTTAGTAACATCAGTAAACAAGATCATCTATATTAAGACAAAAAGGAATTGATGACAGATGAAATTTTCAACATGATGAAAAGGAGACAAACAACATGCATATTGGGATACATAGAATCCATGAACGAAATACTGATAAAAAAAAAAAAACATTTAAAAAATGGAATGAATACATTGAAAAATCCACAATACACAGAAACAGATACACTAAAATCTAAGGTGAAATCAGTGTAAACCAAGTTGAATAAGAACAAAGCAGGACCAGATGGAATTGAAAAAGAAATACTGGCAACTTTAGATGATTGACACTGACAAAATTACAGACATAATAAATGAAATATATAACTGTTAATATACCTATCTCCTTAACTCCAATCATGCCTGTCTATTGTCGCTTGGCAACCCATTTAAGAGAACTTACCCATTGCAACACACACACACACAATAATTATCCTGGGTATAACATTAAACTGCAACCGGTGGTAAGGTTCTGGTCAAAGAGTTTCAGAGTTTTGGGGGAGAGTGGAGTGACCCCTTAATTCCCATTGCCCCATAGGTTCACCCTGTCACGGAGTGATAGTACCTGTTTAGGGAGACAATTATGGGTTAAATAGCTATTTCATACCAGGAGCAGATGGAGCACAACAGCCTTGGCAGGTAATACATCTAGGACAAGAACAGTGACATAAAATCTATGACCCGAGGACCTTGCTGTCACCATCCCAGCTTGCTAGGCCATGACAGATGAACCACGAGTGTAAAGGGTGAGGCCAGTACTGTGCACACTGCACAGGCCAAAAGGTCATGTCCATGATGCCACTGACTTTTCCAAGCATTGTAATGATGGGAAAAGGATGAAACGGTAGGTGAAAGATTTCACTGGAAACTGCAGCTGCAATTCTGTATGTAGGCAATTCAAGATATTGGTCGTCTGATGTTGACCTGAAACGACAGCATCGCCTGGCAACACCTTAAATGACTAAACAGCCCTCTTTAGGGAATGCACTACTTGCTCCACAAGGAGAGGAGCCTAGAAAAGGTGGCTTAACCAAAGCTCATCTCTCATCCCTCAGTTGGCTTGCCATGGTCAAGGAGCAGATTCTCTAGTGGTTGAACACCACCAAAACAGAAGTATGTACCCACCTCCAAGAGTGCAAAAACACAAACTCGCATGCTGGAACATTAGAACCATGCTTGACACAGCTCACAGCAACCAACCTGAACGTCACTCAGCTCTGATCACACAAACTGTCCAGGTTAAATGTTGACCTTGCTGCCCTTAGTGAGGTTTGCTTCCCAGGAGAAGGTAGCCTCCAAGAGCATGGTGCCAGATATACCCTTTTCTGGTCAGGGAAACCTGCAACAGAAAGGCACCTTTCAGGCATCAGATTCATAGTCAGGACCTCCATAGACTCCAGGCTGGAAAATTTGTCAACCAGTCATTCCGACTGCATGATGTCCATGAGCCTCCCTCTGAAGAGAAAACCAGTATGCCATGCTTTTCAGTATGTATGCTTCAACCCTTCAAGCTGAACCTGTAGAAAAAGAAAAGTTCTACTCAGAGCTCCACAGTCATCTCCAAAGATCACCCTGCAGATGATAAGATGATAATCTCTGGCTATTTCAATGCCAGAGTGTGCCAAGATGCAGATGCCTGGAAAGGAGTACTTGGCAGACACAGCATTGGTAATGCAATGACAACGGACACTTACTGCTGAAGCTTTGTACTGAGTAGCAAATTGTCGTCATCAACACAATCTTCCAGCAAAAAACAGTGTTAAAACAACCTGGATGCAAACATTGATACTGCATAGACTACATTCTTGTGCACCAGCGAAATCTTAAAGACATCCTTCATACGAAAATGATGCCCAGTGCAGAATGTCACACTGACCATTGTATAGTGTGCTGAAAATTTAGGTTGGACTTTAAACCCAAACCAAGAAAGATAAACTCCTCTCCCCCCAAAAGTTCAATCTGAACAAGCTTCACTCAGCTGAATTGAAAGCCAACTTTCAGACAGGCCAACAGCCCAAGCTTGAAAACGGCAACTGTCCAGAAGACCCTTCTCCTGAAGCACTCTGGGATCGACTGAAGACATCTGGAGAGGTTCTGAGGTTATCACTGAGAAGCCCAAAGACTGGTTAGACAAGAACAACCATGATATCCAGGAACTGTTGGTGAAGAAGAGATCAGCCCAACAGGTCTACCTTGCTCAGCAGTCATGTCATGTGAGGAAAGCTGCTTCCCACCTCATTTGCAGTAACCTCCTGCACAAGCTTCAAGATACAAAATGAGTGGTAGACCAACCTTACAGAGAGAACTCAGCTATATGCAAACCTAGGTAACTACAGAGGCTTATACAAAGCCCTCAAGGCAGTGTATAGCCTGACTCACTGGGTCTAGAGTCCCTTACACAGTGTTGATAAACAGGTGCTCACTGACAAGGCCTCTATCCTGAGATGTTTGTTTGAGCACTTCCAGGCCTTATTCAGCGCGGATCGAGTTGTTCAAGACCCAGTAGTTCTCTGCATCCCTCAGCAAACCAGTCAAAGCAGAGCTGGATGAACTGCCCTCTATGGAAGAAATTATCAAAGTGATAGAGCAGTTGAAGAGTAGCAAAGTAGTGGGAATCAATGGGATTCGACCAGAGATCTGAAAAGATGGAGGACCAGTATTACATAGCAAGCTCTATGAACTCCTTGTCTGTTGTTGGGAGCAGGGCAAAGTAATCTCATCACCTTGTACAAAAGCAAGGGAGAAAATCAGATTACTCCAACTACCAGGGGATCACTCTGCTTTCCATCACAGGAAAAATCCTCACTAGAGTACTCCCGAACAGATTGGTACACACCATTGCATAAGACAGAAATCCAGTGTGGCTTTTTGGGCCAACAGGGGCACTACAGACATGGTGTTCGTCCTCAGGCAGCTCAAAGAAAAATGCTGGGAGCAGAACAAAGGACTGTACGTAATGTTTGTGAACCTGATCAAAGCGTTTGACACAGTGAACAAAAAAAGATGTGGATGATCATGGAGCACCTTGGCTGACCCCCCCCCCCCCCCCCAAATCAGCATGAAGACCAGCACAGTCAAGTAAAGTTGAACAGTGACCTCTCAGGACACTTCCCCATTGTAAACAGCATGAAACAGGATTGTGTTCTGGCACCAACTCTGTCCAGCAACAATGCTGCCCTCATCGCCCACACTGAATGGGCCCAATAGCGCATAATGTCCTGCTTTGCAGAGGCTGTCCAGCTCTTCGGACTTGAGGTCAATTTGAAGAAGACAGAAGTCCTCCACCAGCCTGCACCCCAAAAGTGTACCTCCCTCCTCAAGTCATCATTGGTGAGACTGAGCCAAAAGCAGTTCATCAGTTCACTTACCTGTGGTGTACCATCACATAGAATGTCAAGATCGACAGGGAAATAGACAAGAGACTGGCCAAGGCAAACAGCACTTTCAGCAGACTCTACAAAAGAGTCTGGAACAGCAAGCTTCTGAAGGCAGCTACCAAGATCAACATCTATAGAGTTATCATAATCATCACCCCGCTGTATGGCTCTCAGTCATGGGTAACCTAATGCCATCACGTATGACCCCTTGAACGCTTCCATCAACGCTGTCACTGCACCATCCTCAACATTTAATGGAGTGATTATGTCACCAACATTAAGGTCTGAACAGGCAAAAATCACCAACATTGAGGCCATGTTGCTGAAGTACGTCTCCAGAATGGGAGACCATCACCTGCCCAAGATAGCCCTGTACGGTGAACTCTCCACTGGCCGCAGTGACAGAGGAACACCAGAGAAAAGCTATAAAGACTCCCTCAAGAAGTCCCTCGGTACCCGCTACATTAATCACTGTCAGTGGTCAACACTTGCTGCTGTCAGGTCTGGCACAGCATCTTTCACCAGGCTGTTTCCACCTTTTAGGACTCCTGCAAAGCCAACCTAAAAGAGAAATGCTGCAGAAGAGAAGAAAAAACTGGGAAGCCTCAGCAACTATACCAGACCAGAACTTTAATTGCAGTCACTGTGGCTGGACTTGCCTATCCTGCAATGGCCTAGTCAGTCATCAGTGTTCCTGCAGTGGACAGCTCCCTTCATAAATCTTTGTTTGCAAAGCCAAACCAAGAATATACCAGAAAACAATATTCATTTTTATAAAATCTTGGTGCAAACAAATGTGAACTCAATTGGCCTAATGAGCCATATAACAAAATTCTGATGAATGCAGAATTAGACCTGAGATAGGACAAAAACAGTACAGTTTCATTAAGACACTGGGACAAGGATACAATATTCATGCTTAGAATGATACCAGAAAGAGCAATACAAATGCCAAAGGATGTTAGAATTTGTCTATATTCTTGAGATTAGGTAGTATTTACATTATTCAGACTATTGTCCTCATCTTGGTTGCCATTTGTACGAGGGGTTTGGTTTGAAATTCCTGGCACCTGAAGTGTACTACAGCCGAAATGTCATACAAATGGCAACAAAGATGAAGACAATAGTCCAAATAATGTAAATAGCATACTGATATTAGAATTATCTATAACTTATACAAAGAGTAAACTGAATGCACACAGATAGAAAATGAGTTTAGTAAATTCACAAAAACATAAAAACGTGCCTATATTTTTATTTATTGAATAAAGGAATACATTTTCTTTACTAAGATTTCTTGAATGTGCAGGCCAACAGATGAAATATACAGTTAAATAAATAAAAATAGTATGTGTATTTAAAATAGTAAAATTCACTAGGTACAGGGCATGATGAATAAATTGTTTAAATTATGCAAAATTGAAAATAACACTGACATCTTATCTTAACAAATAAATTTACAAAAATATCTTGAAATACTAAATAGTAAATTTATTCAATAAAATTGCCACTGTTTCAACCATGGCCTGCACAGATGGAAACAGCAAGTAACCCCCTTAAAAAGCTAAATAAATGTAAATGATGGCGAAACAGATAGTAGGAGGGATAGTGAAAAGATAAACCAAAGCAACAAAAGGTAGAAAGTCGTGTAGAGCTATAATCACCCACTTCTTGAAAAAAAAAAAAATGCACAGAAGAAAGTTGATATCTATGTGAAAATCAGTTTGGAGTTTTTTTTTGTAGTTAATGTACATTTGTTGTGTTGGTGGACAAGTATCTTAATCCTTTTTGAGTCAGGTAAGACAGCAACAAACATGATTATTGATAGATGCTATGGAGATACCTCAGTTGGAAGCAGTATGAATTGGCAAATGTTTTGAAAATTCATGAAAGGTTATGATTGTATGACATATCAACCATTGTTGATTTTATTATACAAATCTAAAATATATATCTTATAGAACAGAAAATTAATAATGTCAATATTAGCTCTTCTATATTAATTATCAAGTGCATTGATGAAATATTTTAATGTGGAATCGAAAAAAAAAAATTCAAGTCAAAAGCAAGTAGAACTTAAAAAGCAAGTAAAAAATGGAATCTTTAAAACATTTCAAATAACTCATGTTGAAATAAAATAAATGGTACTTTAACATAAAAAAAAGAAAAGAAAAAAGAATGGGTAAGTGAATGAAGAAAATGGGAAAATTTCTTTAGGGATATGTTTTGTTTCAAGAAAGAACTTTAAAATTGGTTTTATTTATGAAATCAGTTTTATACAATAGTGCACTAAAAAATTCATATGTTGATTATGAAAGAGTTAGGCTAGAGCTGTGAAATCTTGTATGCATTAATTTAAACTTCTTTATAACTGCATTGACATGTGACTATTCAAAGACTTCTTTAAAATAACTAATAGTGAATTCTCTTGAAAATGGACAAAACTTTATATCATGGTGTTATCAAGTAACTGCAGAAAGGTTGGTTGGTTGATTTTTTTTTAGTAGCATATCAACCTCTATGGGTTAATAAATGTCAAAATGTAAAATATTTTGAATGCCTTCACCTACAAAGTTTTTATAAATGTGTTATTGGTTATTTTTGTTACAAATAAGTAATTTTTTAAATATAATAATGTATTGCTGGTATTTTTACTATAAAAATGTATTTTCATACTTTCATAGTATTGGGGGGGGGATCAGGATCACTATTTGCCCATAGCTAGGACGATAACAGGTGCTACCACCCTGCAGAAAAAAAGAACATTCATGCTGATATGGTTGCTACATTAGGGGATGATGCTCTAGTTTTATTAATAGGGCAAAAGTGGGCAGCTGAATTTAAGAGAGAAAGAGGGAGTCTTGAAGATGACCCAGTTGCCAACCACTGAGGAAAATCTTGATCATGTTCACCACATGGCAGGCAACAATGCTATTAGCATCCCATGAGAGTTGAGAATATTCTGCATAATGAGCTTGGTATGACAGTTTCTGCTGTGAGTTCCATGTGTTCTAACACCTGATCAAAAGCGTACTAGACTGAGCACATCAGAGAGAAAATCTAACAATCTTTAAGGTGGATCCAGCAGATTTCTTAACTGAGGATAAGCATTAAGTTCATCCCTGAGCCAGAGACGCATGCAGTGGAAACACCCCTCATTTGCTCAAAAGAAGGCCAAGGTCATTTCCTCTACAGGGAAGGTGATATTGGAATGTAAAAGTATTGTTATCTTCAAAAATGGCCATGCCAATAATGGAGAGTATTATGCCAATTTGCTGAAGCAGTTACAAAAGGCTATCACAACCAAACATCTAGGAAAACTAATGAAAGGAGTCTTGTTTCACTAGGATAGTGCTTCAGCACACAAGTTTAAATGGCTTTTGTGTATGAATAGCTTTGAACTGGCTGATCACCTTTCCTCTTCTCCTGCTTTGATTATTATCTGGTCCCTAACACGAAAAAACAATTGGCTGGGAACCACTATCACAGTGATGATTATGTCACATCTGCTGATGAATTTTCTTTTTTGACCAACAGGATTCTTTAACAAGCAGATGTCAGTTATCCTGGAATGAAACAATGCAGTTATTAATAACAGTTGAAAATGAATACTAGCAAGAAGAGATGAGGTAGTATTTACACTATTTACGTTATTTGGACTATCCTCATTTTCATTTCCAGGTTTATAATGTTTCAGCTGTTGTACGCTATGGCCTTCAGGTGCTAGGAATTTTGAACGGAACCCTTTATTATGAATACAGGGGTATATCATTCTCATTCCATGTGCAATGCCACTTCTGATACACATGTAGTTATCTGCCTTTAACTCTTCTAAGTTATTTGTTTTGAACTCACAACTCCCCTTTCTCCTTCCATATGTGATGATCCCCTTTCTCCTAGGTGGTCAACTACACCTGATTTTTCTATCTCCTCTTATGTTATGGCCTTGTAATGTTCTTGTAGTCTTACATTAAGGAGGTCGCCTGTTTTTGCCTCTATATTTCTTATATTTCGCGATTAGCACATTCAAGAATGCTAATTTGTTGTTGCTCTCTTTTTGCATAGTGAACTATACTTATGTTCTTACTGAGTTTACATAGTCCAGTAGCATCTGGACCTCTTCCTGGTGTGGCCAGAATATGAAGGTGTCATCAATGTATCTTCGCCATAGAGTTGGCTTTAGAACTGTAGATTCTAACGCCATCTCTTCAAAGTATTCCATATAGATGTTAGCCAGTGATGTGTGTACTAATATCTCAAGCAGAGATGGAGTTCAAGACAGTCGTATACTGCAAACCAACATTCACTAGACAATACCTCAACTTCAACTCTCACCACCCATACAATGTAAAGAAAGAGATTGTCTGCTGCCTGCAACACTGAGCAAAAATCATAAGCAGTGACCAAGAGATATAGGAACAGAAAATGGTCAGTATTATAAGCAGTACCCTACAATGTAACAACCATCCAGGGTACATGACAACTGCTTCAATGAATGTGGAAGGGAGGATGCATGAGGATAACAACTCTCGGGAAACAGCCTTGGTCTGTCTACCCTATGTGAAGGAGTTATCGGAGAAAATACAAAGGATCTGTGGTCCATATAACAAAATGACCTTCAGAAGTTCTACACATTGCAGGTACCTTACCTTTCCCAAGTAAGTAAAACCCCAACAGAGAAAAATGTGACTAAGGACTGTGTGTACACCATTCCATGTAGCTGTAAAAAGAAATATAAAAGAGAAATGGGCTGACTCCTTAAAGTAAGGTTATCTAAGAGTTATCTCCCTCTAACCTGACTAAGTTAGTTGTTAATCACTGCTGTAGCCTGGTATGTGAAGGGAGAAAGGGGATCACCACCCATTATGGCATGAAGTTGAAATAATAGAGAACACCACTGGAAACTATGTGCGACATGATAACTAGGCATATATTAAGGTGCTTTGTAAAATATGTATTTTATTATAATAGATTAAAATAGAAAATGGTTAAGAATAGAAAATAGATTAAAAACATGTTTCGTTTAACAAAAGTGAAAAAGAAGAGAAAAATAAATAAACGCTTTTTTCTTTTATGAGGAAAATTGTGGAAGAGAAAAGGGTATCAGATTACTGTTTTAAATCCTACCACTCTTCCGGTAAATATTTGACTCAGTGATTTAATGTGATAAGAGATAAAGTTCAGGAAATAGGTTTTTGAATGACCAGGTCAAAGGCTGTCTTTACTGTATCTTGACCACACATTAAGAATTTTCCGGCGGAAGCTTTAAGATAAAAAGATAAAAAAATCCTGGAAAAAATACTATGGCTAAGTGCAGACTGGGTGTCTGCAGGATGTTTACACATCAAAAGAAGGAAAATTTAAGTACCCTGAAATTTTGGACTTACAGTTGCCAATGCTTATCACCCGGTGGTCTAAAGCATTTCCGGATTAATTTTAAATACTGGTGATTTTTCCGAGTCAGATCAGTTGAGTTGAGTTAGTTCCGCCAGGCGTGTGCTTGAAGTAGAACCTCCATTCGTCTTGTTTTGGTCAGTTCGGATTTGATCTCCATTAATTAGAGTTAAAGCTGTGTGTCACATTCGCCTGCCCCAACCGAAAAGGCTAACTCTAAATGAAATAAAGCATCCTTTCAACTCATCCAAGTTGTGGAAGTTTGTTCCTTATAGTTTAATCTTGTACCCCCAGCTTGAGGCTCCGACATTTTCAACAAACTCCCGGCAAATATCACAGCGTGGAGAATGGCTGCCGGAGAAATTGTTCGGACCGTCCGTTGGAGTGTTACATATGTAAACTTAAAGAATCAGTGCATATGCTAGGCTACAAAAATCTCCTAAGCCAATCAAGCATAGAAATGAATACAATATAGGAACCAGTAATATGGAATGCTAGAGAAAATCATTAGCATCTAAGATTGCAATATGAACTCTTTTTGAAAAAAAAAAAGGTTATTGAGACATTAGGTTTATAAATCCCAGAAATTAACAAGATGAGGTCCTCAAAGATATATGGCGCAGTGGATATAAACATGGGTTAGTTCCAGTACTTGAGTCAGAGTTGTGAGCTCAATACCAAGTTTCAGTAGTGAACAAATGACTTAGGGAGATAACTAAATGACTACCAAAAGCAGCATTGTGTATGGAATGAGAATGATATACCCTAGTGATCATAGTAAAAGGTTCAGTTTGAAATTTCTAGTACCCGAAAAGGCTAAAACGTCAGAAAAGTGTAGCAAGATCTTACAGTTCTAGCCTCACTTCTTTACAGTCAATCTGTAAACTTTTCAGCACACCCATTTATATATATATATATATATATATATATATATATATATATATATATTTATTTTATTTTAAAAACAAAGAATTTGTTAGTCTCAAAGGCCCTTTCATCAGGAGAAAAATCATCTGAAAATGAATTAAATGAAAAGAACAGTAACAATGAAAATGAAGAGAAAAAAAAGAAGGAAACACGATAAAATAAATATACTTACAAAAAGGGGAGGGGAATTCACATGTAAATAATTAGTGAGGGAAAATTAAAATATCTCCAAACAAATTTAGAATGTGTGCGTGTATGTATATATATATATATATATACCACAACTCACACCTCTATAGATGATCTCGGAAGGAGATTGAAAGTACTTTGGAAATCGAGAAATGAATTACAACATTGTCAATGTCACAGCTCATTTCTAACATCTTTCAATTATAATACGTGAAAGATTATCTGTGAGTATAAACAGATTTTATTAAAAATAAGCAGACACCATGTTTGCAATTTATTTAATCTAACATATCCAAAAGAAAATTTGCTGACTAAATACACACACACACATATATATATATATATATACACACACACACACAATCTTATGTCTACAATTCAGTTTCATACACTACGCAATCATCAGGTGCATATTTAAATTTTTTCTTTTGATACTAGCGTTGTTTAAGGGTGTTATATATTATAAATCTTTGTTTAGTGCCTAGAAGAAAAAAATCAAAAATAAATCTGATAATTTCTGTCAATTTGCCCCAAAATAAAAAGTTTAGTAGCCAGTAATAATAAAGTTAAGGAAAAGAATCACAGAAAAAAAAAGTCACAATCTATAGGGACCTGTAATATTTGATGTGTTTAGTTTTATTTTACTTTTAACGTTATTCTACAGAATTTAAAAAATTGGGCTTCATACTGAATAAGTTCAAATTATTTTTTAATTTAATTTAAATATTTTTATGAAGTAGTTTTGTATTAAAACTTGTAATTAATAAACTATTGGTTTATGCTTATATAACAATATTTTGGAACGGCAATAATTAATTTTATTAATTAATTAATAACCAAAATCTTCAAATTGCTGTTATAGACCATAAGAGAACATACTAAGAGAAATTTTCTTTATCCTTCGAATATGAACAAAGGAAAACAGAGGTAATTAATTTTATTAATTAATTATTAACTGTAGCTGGAAAATCTTTATCTTTAAAAAGAAAGCCGAGACAAAAAATAACATCTGGTATTTCTCTATTATTGTAAACCCGGAAAGAAGAGAAAGAAAAGAGAAATGGATTTGTTTGCAAGCCACAGAAACAATAGATATCAGTTTCAGTCACCCCAAAGAAAGTTGACGGTCATTCTAAACATAAAGGAAAGATAAATTTATTTGTTATTGTTTCTTGGTAAAGGAAAAAGAAATTTCATTTTTGGGTCTGACTGTCTGGCTAGCATGACCCATAAAAAAAAAATAAAGATAACAAATGTTTTGATTCCGAGTCAAGTAATTTAGAGAAAAGGTATTTTCACTGACATCAGGGTAAAACTGATAAGGAACTTCTTGTCACTTGAAAATATATGAGAATAGATATTAAAAACAGGTGCATAGAAATTATTTGGGTAACGATGTCAATGGACCCTTGTTAACTTGTTTTGGGTGAAGACAGTTCAAAAAGGTTAATGCCTATTGTTTAAAAAAAAAAAAAATCCCCCGAAATTGTTTTGTGAGAACAAAAAAAATTTGAGGAAGAAAATTCGGTTAAGTCCAGCCCAGAAAAGGGGTATGGGGAGATGACGTCATAAGTTCGAGAGAGATTCCATTGGTTTGGTGACCAAGCCCCAAAAGGGGGAGATGACTAACAATTGATGTCATAGAAAGAAGACTAATCCCAATGAGTAGCAGCTAACCTCAGGATTTTATTGGTTGCCGAGACGGGGGGGATTAGACACCTTGCGACCGTCGGCCCCACACCATGGCATGTGCATAAATACAGGGTCCCAAGGGACCAAAATCAGTCGAGTTGGCTCGGAGAAAGTCCTAAAAATGTAACGACAAAGATAGGCGCCATGTTGTTGGGTGCCAACCGCTGAGCCTGCCGGCCAACCATAGATAAAGACAGACAAGAGATTTTGCAGTCAAAGTTTTGAGTTGCAGATAGCGACAGAGAAATCAAAGTTGGAAGTTGCAGAGATTGACAGAGGAGGCCTGATGCCGGCTAACCAGAGTTAAAGACAGAAGAGAACTTGCAGAGATCGACAGAAGAGGCCTGATGCCGGTTAACCAGAGTTAAAGACAGAAGAGATTTTACCGACAAAGTTTAGAGAGTTGCAGCTCAATTGGTAGAGAGTTTGGTCCAGAAACGTAATGACCAAAGACAGTTCCCAACCGAAGAAGTAAAGAGACAGACAGATGATCGCCATGCCATGGGGTGCCGACTGTAGAGAAGCTTGTCACCAATCAACCAACCAGAGTTAAGAGACAGACAAGAGAATTTTCAGACAAGTCTGAAATTGCTAACTGAAAGAGAATAAGCCAGCGCTTAGGCAATTTCCGTAACATTCCTGAAAACAAGCAACAAGTTGACTAGTCTTATATAACGACTTAGACTTCTGTTTGAAGCAGCGAGCTGCGGCCAGCCAGATTCCTTGTTATTGGTCAGGAGAATAATTCGATTTGCCTAAGAAACGTCCGTTCCGCTACCAGTTGATAGAAGCAGGGATGGGAAATTATCCCAAAGAGCATATTGTGTATATTCCACTTATTTTCCCGGGTGGTGGCATATTTGGTGCTGTTTAGACCAAGAGACTATTGTGTATAATCTGTATATAAAGACATTATTTTACAACACTTTTCAGCCGTCAGTCCACTTATTTTCTTTGGTGTTATAATTCTTTTATTACTTAATTGTGTGCACAATTCCCGGCTTGGTTTAGTTCGGCAGAGAGACAGCTAGTAGAAACCCGCGTGACTACCTTGTGATTAATCAACACAACGTGGGACAAGGGAGAAAACCGTGACAGAGTCAATCTACGACCAGCTGGCTGGATCTAAACCAACAACAACCAGGGCCGGGTAGGGTCACACTTAAAAAGGTTTCGAAGTAATTTAAAAAAAAATTTTTTTTAATATAAAAATAGTAACAAAAACTTTTTTTAAATTTAATTTTTCGGAATGATATAAAATTTTGGAAATAAATTTTTTCTTAATATTATCAAATTAAGCAGTAAATTATCTGAGTAAATAAATAAATATATAAAAAAAAAATAATCAACAACAAAAAACCCCACCAATATCAGTCATTTTGTTTACATTTTTAAATATGCTCAAAGTATTTTTTTTATCTTTGGAACTATCAAATTTATCTTTAAGTTAAAACTAAAATTAAGATTTCAAAGGCAATTTTTAAAATAAATTTGGTATTGCTGTTTTTAATTGTTTTTAGTTAAATTGAAGTTACAGCTTACATTATGGTTTTTATTTTAATTTTCCATCAAATTACAGTCCTTTTCCTTTTCTTTTAACACTTGATAGTAAAAATGAATTACTATCATTACTATCTTCCTTCATGTCAGTAAGTACCTGGAGTATCTTTGGGGTCTCTTAAAAACTTTCTTGTAAGGAAAATTTAAATGTACATTTCAAAGTAGATATCTCCACTCATTTTCAAAGTCTAAATTTTCAATTGAATTTTTAAAATTAAAATATTTTTCTTGAAATTTTTATTTTAGTTTTAATTGAAAGCTAAATAATTGAATTTACTATTTCCAGTAAGCAAAATACTCTGGTCAATTTCAAACAGAAATACTGATAAGAATCTAAAATCTTTCAAATTATTTTTTAATCTTTAAATTTATCGGGCATTTTTAAGCGATTGACACATTTATAAGCAAAAGTTAATTCTCAGTTTAAAAAATCTTGCTAAAATAAAATATACATCTGTGACACATTATTTTTGGAAAATTAACAAATTTAATGTTAAATTAATCTGATTGACACAAGTATTACTTATTTATAGCATGAAATTTAGAATAAACTATTTCTTAAACAGAGTTCAACTTTGAGCATATGTGTTGGCAGATTTGACAAATGCAAGTGTATGTCTATCAAAACTGACATAATGGCACACATTTTTTTCCGGTAAGGGGAAGAAACTCTGAACAACATGACCCTTTAATTTACACACAGAAATTACCATTAAAAAAAAAAAAAAAAAAAAAAAAAAAAAACTTTCTTCAGACTTTAATGTCCTTAGAAAGGCAAAATTAAAAAAAAAAAAGATTTACATTCCCTAATGAGTCCTGCGTTTAACTAATAAAACCAATTTTCTCAACAAAATATAATTTCTTAAAATTCCATGGGTGTGTGTGTGTGTGTGTGTGTGTGTGTGTGTGTTGGGGTGGGTAACAGATGAAAGAAAAAAATTAATTTTTTATTCATTTGTGAATAAGTTCTGGGAGTCTCATTAAAATCCAACAATTATTTTATTTTTGCAAGAATTTCAAAATTAATATGTTTGTCACTGGAAAAAATTTGAGTGATGTAATATTACGTTTTCTATCGTTAACTCTCATAATGATTTGTTTACCCATTTAATTATAAGACTTTTTACCAAAATTATGAATATGTTAGAAGGGATTCAAAAATCTAAAAAAGATAAATACTTTTCTTTCCTTTTAATAATAATATTTTTTGATGGAAAAAGTTTGTATTAAGTTTGGGGCCTTTTTTATTCATACTATGCTGTTTTTTTTTTTTTTTAGCTATTTAGTTGAGGTAATTATTTCAAAGTTGATCCCATCAATAGAAATTGATGATTAACTTTAGGGAGGCGGGGAATAAAAGTGTATTTATTCTATTTCCTCTTTCTTTGTGATCTTACTATGAACATGTCAAATTCCTTGAATTGGAGAGAAATAGAGGGGAAAACATGGTGGTGGTGGGTTACTTTCCCTAATATAAATTAAATCATTTCATTTTACAGACAATATTATTAGAAAATATAAGCTATTAGAAATTAACTTTTTCATTCCAAAGTACGCATTTTAAATTTAGCTCCAGTTTCTTTGAATAACATTGCAATTCTAAGCATACTTCATTTGAGATCCTGTATTCTCCTAGTGAACATTAATGAACCAAAAAAAAACAAACTGAATTCCATTGTTAGCCAGTAGAGACTATTGCAGCTACATTTTTCACCACTAAACCCTCCCAGGGTCTACTGAGTCCTCTGAGAGTAATTCAGCACACATGGCTGTCTCCTTTTGTACTGAGCTTGATGGAAAAAAATAAAAAACACAAACATTTTTTAAACAGAGGCTCACAAGATACAAATGTCTTTGCTTAGAAAAATTTATGTACTGTGAAATATGTGCTATACATAACCAAACAGACCTCTCTGCACAAATCAAATAAATACACCAACTTTCAACATTACACCTTCATTTGCCATTTTTTATGCAAATAGCATCAGACCTGCTTTAAGATTTTTGTTCTACAAAAAGATTTAGAACTAAGTAAGAAGTTTGACGGTCAACAGGATAAAGCAGTGCTGGTGCTGTTAAAAACCACTCACAGGATGGCCCAGGAGGAAGTTGCCACTGTCAAAAGTTTTGAGTCTGTACACAACTTTCCAACAGAGATTGGAGTACCAGATCTTATATCTCTAGAGCAAAAAGCAATAGCATACATATATGCAGGTGAGAAATTGCTATCTAGTATGGCAGGCACCATACAGGCAGCTCTAAAAACACAGTTGACTAAATCCTCATTTGTTACTGTGTTTGTAGATGAATCTGCTGACATAACCAACCACAAATGCTTTGTTGTACATGTCCAAATTATTGATCCTGTGACTTTACAAGCATGCATTCATTTTGTTGCACATAAAGAGTGTGTTGATACAACAAGTGCAGGAATTGCAAAATCAAAACCAGAAAGTCATTAAAACTAGAAATCCCATTAACAAAAGGGATGAGCATAAGATCAGATGGAGCTGCCATAATGACCTGGAGAAACAAAGGCTGCACAGGCATAATGCTTAAGTCCAACCCCCACATGGTAAATGTGCACCGTGTTACCCACTCTCTGGCCTTGTAACATCTCAAGCAGCAGAGTCAATAGCAGATCCCAAAGGACATCAGCACATACTGACTGGTCTATTTTATCACTTCCATGCTAGTCCCAAATGAGCAGCCAAAATAAGACATGCAGAAATTGCTGGGAGACCCAATGCTCATTTACGAAGAGCTGCTTTCCATCTGATGGCTATCATATTACAATGATCTTCACGTTGTGCAGAGGATAATTGATAACCTGCTGGCACACTTCACTGAACTGTCCCAGAATTTCAGCAAAGACCCAAAGTTAATACTTGGGTTGAATACTGGTTATTATGGCACTATATATTTAACCCTTTTGTCCCTTGGGAGTTATCCCAGTCACAAGACTGTATACCTAATATTTCCACTACACGGGCCTATTCCAGTTAACGTGCACCAGAACTAACTTTCACTTTGGCCTTCTCAACATCCGGCATCTTCCTCTTCGGGTTGAGGTGTCTATTCAGTCTTAACCAAACTCAAGGGGATGGCTGTAGGTCCCTGAACATCTGCAGGTCAGTCAACCGGCTCACTGGTTTAAATCTGCTTTCTGCCCATGTTGTGATTATTAGATCCAGAAAGCAGAAGTGTTGTTTGTTCACGGTCGACCAAAGATGTAGACACAGCTGGGGAAGCCGGTGTTAAACATTTAGAATACAAGAAAAAGAAATAGAAAGAAAAAAATAATGCCTGTAGAAAGCCGAACAAATGCTTGAACTGTTAATGTCTTTTATATACAAGAAAAGAAAAAGGTTACAGAAAGTAAAAGTTTTCAGCATAACTCACACACTGGAGTCTAGACAGAGAGAGAGTGAAAGAGTGTGCATGGTTCACTTGTTAAATCATCTCAGAAGATAATAGCTCTTTTCAACAATATTCCCCAGACTCTTTTGACGGAGTCAATTCTTCTCAAATAAAACGCTCAGACCATGTGTCTTGCAAAAGTGCTGAGCTGATGATGCAATTCCGATTGTTGTTGTGTTAGCAACAAACATTAAGTTCCATATACTCAGCAGTTTTTTGATTCATCTGCTGTAATGATAATATTTCTGGAAATCCTTGTTTACTTCAGCGGGGTAGGTTGAGGTGGGGGCCTGATCTAACAACTACCTGTCCGTTTGTTTCGAGGTTTAACAACCTATCAATCCTTATGGGATCATTTAAGGTCATAACAAATGATTTTGGGTAAGGTTATATTATTTTTACAGAATTTTAGAAGATGTCTTGCTTTTTAAACTTTTCCATTGCTTTCAAATTGCATTATTTTTTAAATTTTTCACCTGGTTAGAGTTGGATCTATTTTTGATCTTTGGACCTTTACTTAGATTATATTTTGTTGTATAGTTTGACCTTTTTGAGGAAGGTTAAAATAGTATAAGAGTTTATTTTTTTGAAAAAAATCTTTCAGGTTGTTAACATTGTAGAGGGATTGCCGGATATATGTAAAGTCACTGCAGTCGAGTAGAACGTGTTTTACTGTATAGGGTTCTTGACATGCAATGCATTTGGGAGGTTCTTCATTTTTTTAAGAGATAAGAGTGTGTTATCTGTGTATGTCCTATTTGAATATGGGATATAACCACTTCTTTGCGTGATTTACTGGGTTCTAGTAGTTGTTTCTTTAGGATGGGTTTGATTTTAAATAATTTGTTGTTTTGACAGTTGTTCCAGGTTTCTTGCCATTTTTTAAAAATATAATTCTTTATTAGGGGTTTATAGTCAGTGTATAAAACCTTTATGTTACTTGTGTCACGTTTTAGGAAGTTTTTTTTTGCAGCCACATCGGCAAACCAGGGTTAGGGTTCCCGTGAAATTCAGCGTGACTGGGAATCCCCTACTTGCCTGTTATTTACTAGTAAACGACACATGAGCTTCTATATCAACTAAATAAAATAATAAAACTAAAATACAAAACTTTCTCTCTTTGAGCATCCAAAGGTAGTGTTCTCAGTTTTTCTTAAGGCTTACATTGTCCTTATGATGCATATGTACATGCAACTTCTGGTTCAAGTTCATTGTTTTGGTAATTTTGTGCAAGAGATTCTTTTCACATAGTTTACTTGTTCAAGTGCTCGCTTTCTTAGTCAAACTCCCACCCCCCACCCGGGAGCTAACAACACATTTTACCAATTATTTCAGTCTCAGAAAAAAAAATATAAAAAGAAAATTCGATTTATTCCATAAATCTGTCCTTTCAATTTTGCCTTGCCTTCACAACAGGCTTTATCGAATCTTTTGTTGGTTCAGGTCTTTCCACGTCAATCGTTTGACCCTTCTTCAAATATCAGTTAGGAGTCCTAATGCACTCTGGCCGGACCTACCTTGGTAAAGTGCACTAACTGGAATCCCTCCTTCATTCATGCACTCCCTTGCCAGTTTATTCTGTCTGGTTGACAACACCGTACATCTCTTAAACCACCACCAAACTAGCAAGGCCACAGGTATCATTAGTATAATCCCCACAATGCTTGGCCAGGTTATTATAGCAACTAAATTCTCCCTCCAGCCCAAATTCGGTGTACCTATCCTATCTAACTCCAACTGTCCAAGATCAATCTTATCAATTGGCTTTAACAACACTGGCATCTTTTTTAGTGACATCTTAGGAATCTCTTAAAATAGGTTCCCACAATCCCGTCCATCCACTGGTATTTGTTCCTATTAACCCTAACAAAGCCTCATTCTCTTCAAACTTCTCTTCTGCTCGGTAGTAGGGAGGTAAAGAGATAGATGGACCATAAGCTCCACAACTGATAGGTAGCTCCACAAAACACAATGGGGGAATAATTCTTATTGTAGTGGTGGGCTTCCCTTCACACATCTTAGACAATTTGATCTCTTCTTGTGTGGTCACCACCCAAATTCCATCAGAGAGACTGATTGCTTTGGGTAACATTACACTAGCTAATACTTCTACCTGACAATAATCTCTAATTCCCTTCCTGTTTTTCTTAAATAAGTCTAGTACTTATGACTACCTTACAGATCCACAGGTACCTTAGGCATCATTCTTGCATTTTTCTGCTTCTCCCTTTGTTAATAGCATAAACTGTGTCCCGGCTAGGTTTAAGGCAACAAATTCTGTCTCTACCTTGTACCTAGCCACTGCTATCTTTGGCTTTAATTTTGGATAAGGAAGAGGAAAATTCATCACCTGATAAATTCAAAGGTACTATCTCTGTCCAATAATGGAACAGACACTAGCACTAGCAGTTTATCATCTTCCAGGGTAGCACATCCCAAAGCACTATAATACTTCCATAACTGCTTTTAATTTCCCTTTAATTACTCTCACTTTGCCTTCAGAGATTGTACTAAACAACACGCTTAACGCCTTTGCCATTTTAGGTAATACAGCTCTCTTTTGTCTGGTTTTTAACAATTTCATTCTTTTCAAATAGTAACTCATATCCTTCCATTGTCTCTCAAGTATTAGGGATTCCTGAGCTAAGGGGTTTACAAATATTCTTCAGTAACTTGTGTCCTGGCTGTACCAATTTGTCCACTTCGACCTTCAACTGACCCAGGTATTAGCTAACAAAACTAACATCACCAGTACCACGAGCATCCATGTCTGCAAGGAGAGGGAGAGAATAGTTTGTCTTACTCAATCATTCTCTGATTGTTTTTATCTTAGAGCGACACGTCAAACACTGTCACAAGCGCAGTACATGCATGGGGGTCCTTCCACACAATTCACCAACACCGATGATAAATGCACTGTTAGTACCAGACCATCACTCATTCAACATAACCACTGTATGGGTTTTACTTAATCTTTGGGCTCGGGCTGCACACCCCCTAATCACAATTTTAGTGGTAATTTCCTCATTAACACTAGGTGCCTTTTCAGTCTACATTTCAGCTAATGGAATTTCATCCTGCTTCCCATTCACTCAGTTCTTCTTCTTCCCTAAGGTTAGGCTCGATCTCTTCATTCTCAGAATGTCCCAGTGGGGTCTGATTTACTCTCCTCAGCCTTCGAAGGGTAGTTGGGCCAATTTCCATCTCTTCACTCCCTTCACTTTCAGTCTAACTCTTCAGGTTCTACCAATGTAGTTTTCTTCAGCCTTTTCTGTTGACTTTTCGTTTTGGCTCATTTCCATTCTCGTATTTCAACTAGTTTTATATCATTCACAT
The DNA here is from genome assembly GCA_037127315.1 of Ascarosepion bandense. Lineage (NCBI taxonomy): Eukaryota > Metazoa > Mollusca > Cephalopoda > Sepiida > Sepiidae > Ascarosepion > Ascarosepion bandense. The sequence continues at coordinate 46,628 of JBBBDQ010002017.1, forward strand.
GCACTCTTTAACTTCCCGGTCAATTAGTCCCATATCACAAAGAAAACCGGACTCATCTGCTCCACTATCCTATATTATAGACTCCATTTCTGGTCCAATTTACCTTCTCTCAGATCTATTTTATAATACACTGGATCACCTATCTGGAAGGAAACTTCTCTATTTTTATTTATTCTATCATTTTGCCTTTTCTGGGCTCTTTGAATCCTCCTCCTCACCTGCGTAAAAAATTTATGCTGTTGCTCTAAAACTATTTGATGTTCCTCTCCCAAACACTTCCTCCTAGGTCATAATAGATTGTCTATAGGTAAGACTACATCTCTGCCATATATCAAGTAATAAGGGGAAAATTTTGTCGTCTCGTTCATTGAGAATTTGACAGCTGCTAATGCTTGTATTATGAATAAATACCAATTTTACTATTAGCCTCTGCTAGTTTAGCTAACACATCAGCGAGGGTCTTATAAAATCTCTCTACCTTAGCGTTACTTTAAGGGGTGATATGGAGAGGTGGTTACATGTATGTTTAATTCTCCCATTCACATTCTCCGACCCATTATCGGTAACCAACTGTTCAGGGGCCCCCATACATAGGGAGGGAATATTAAATTCAGTATTATATCTAATGCAGTTCATGCCTACTTATCCAGTATTGCAAATACCTCAGGCCAATTTCTCAGCCAATTCACAAAACTCACTATGTAAAGATTACCTCTACATAGGGCCTGGAAATATCCACGTTTACTTTCTGAAATGTATAATTTAGAACATTTCTAATACTGGGGTACCCCTACTTATTCGACTATGTACTTGGCATGTTACACATTTTTTTTTACATGGTTCCCAACATCATTAAACAACTTAGGCCAATAGTAATTTTTCATTACTAATCCATACGTCTTATCAATTCCCATGTGTCCTAACTTCCTATGACACTGGTCTAGAATTTCAGCTCTCAACTTCTCAGGTATCATCATTTTTAAACTTACTTCCACATCTCTTCCTGAAAAGTAATACAACACTCCATCGTGCACCATATATTTTGAGGTACACTCTGCCTCTAACCTGGATCTGATAGTTGCTATTTTGCTATCCTCTTGGTTTTGCCTAATAATATCTCTCCAGTGGGGATTGGAAACAACTTCTGTTTCACTCGTTTCCTGATCTTCCCAACCAAGTCTCTCTTTCAATGCTTGTGAATTGATCACATTAATTTGGAATGCTTTACCATCCACAACTGGCTCCAACCTGACAGGTTCCCTGCCAAGTATTCTATTTTGCAGTGATACCTGCTTAACTTCAGTGCCCACTGTTGTATCTTCTTATTTGTCTACTCCACCTCTAACAAATACCTGAGGGGTTTGTGGTCTGTTTTAATGGTAAACACAGCCTTACTCAAATAATAATCTAGTTTCTGCACAGCATACAGAATGGCGAACACCTCTTTTTCTATTACTGGCCACCTTTGTTGAATCTCGGAGAGCTGATGAGACAGAAAATAGATTGGCACTTCCTCAGGCATGCCCAGTACTGGTCCATCTTTATCGGAACATGGTTGTATAAGAACCGCCCTGATACACTGATCGCTAACATAGGTGTACAGCACCATGGGTTTACTCAGGTCTGAGTAGGCCAACAGGGGTATAGCTATCAGCTGGTTCTTCAGAGCCTTGAATGTACGCTGACAATTCTCGCTCCAATTAAACCTAGCATACTTCTTAGAGCTAAGAAGGCCTGCTAGCCAACTAAATGCTGGTATGAACCTCCAATAATATTTGATGGCTTCAATAAATCCCCTAAACTCTTATGGTCTTTGGTGCAGACATGACTCTCTCATAACCTCTACTTTCTCTAAATCTGTTTTTATTTAATCCATGGTCTCTTAACCTATCAAACACCTTCTGCAGATGTTCAAAATGCTCCTCCATCGATTTTGAAAACCCCATGATGTCATCTAGATACACCATGGCAAATGTCTCTGTGCCATTCAATACGATGAACATTGACTAAATACACCTGAAAACGGCATAACTCGAAAATTAAAGAGACCCACAGGTAGCAGGTAAAAGTGGTCTTTTTCTGATCCTTTTTGCCAAGTGCTACCTACCAATATCCCGACCTCAAATCTAAGGTGAAAAATCATTTAGACTTTCCTAAAAGCACAAGAATATATTGGAGTAGATAGACTAAACTATTCCCCGGTTCACACTCCACCCACGTCTATTGAGTAGGTGAAGAGGGTCATCCCCTGTTCCCTGTTTAGGATGTGGTTTCCGGCTTTCTCTTTTCCAATCTTTTCACTCTTACGTAGCCCCCTGTGCATCAGTGGCGTTACTGCCTTGCTCGGGGTGATAGGGGAAGGGCACTGCCAGCAGTTTAGTAACGGCATTTAATTGATGAAAATCCACACAAAATCTATGCCCTCCATCCTTCTCAACAATCACTATTGGAAAACTCCAGGGAGATTTAGATCTTTCGATTATCTCTGATTCCATCATTTCATTCACTGCATCCTCTACTACTAATTTTCTTTTGTGGATTGGGGTTCTATATGGTCTTAACTTAATAGGTGGGTGATTACCTGTGTATCTTCATTTTAACATGTCTGTCTGTCCCAGTTCCTTATCAGTAATGGCTCTTAACTCCTAATTACTGTTCAGCAATCCCCTCAATTTCCTTCTATAACGCTCAGGAGCTATTATATCCTCGTCCCTTATTTCATTTCTTATTCCCAGGCTTATTCTTATTCTATACTCTCACCTGTTCAACTTCTTTCACTGGGCACACCTGTGCCAGCACCTCTCCCTGCTTTATTTTAATAGTTTTATTGGCAGCATTGGTTAACAGTAATGGCATGGTCCCTGATCCCTTCACCAACGAACCACACATGATTATTTCTCATTCACTATTATCATACCTATCAGAAGGGACCACTTGGTACAGGTCACTATTCAGCACTCCTGTTATAATGTTGCCTTTCCTAGATACAGTAATCCTAGGAGGAAGCTTTATATCTGTCTGGGCCACCACTGGCAATTGTTTATAATTTTCCTCTCCTAACAGTATCCCTACCCTGTCCAATGTTAGGGTGGCGGGGTCAAAGTGGATCTGTGCCTTATTCTGCCTAAGCCAGTCACTCCCCAAAATTAGCTCACTACACAAGTCAGTTGCCACATAAACATTAAGTCTACCTCTGGCTCTTGCCAACTGGAAAAGTAGCCACGTCATACCATCTATTCTCATCTTGCTACTATCGTCTTCAGTCCCAACTGTCTAAAAACCTTGGAGCTAATTAGTGTCACCGAAGCTCCAGTATCAACAAGGGCCTTCACCTTCTTGTCTCCCAGCAACACATTACAGGTGAAGTCTAGCCCTTCCTTCAGCAAACGGTATACCTGTGTCTTCCTCCTTCCCGTATACTCTCTCTCGCTTTCTCGACAACTGAGACATGGAAGCCAGCAACATGAGTCCACCTTTTTTTTAAGGGCACCAACTTCTATCTAGGGGCCCTCCTGTGTGGAGTAGAGCCCTGATGACCATCCTCAAACTAGTAACCCGTTTCTCCTCTCTATCTGAGTTAGGGTTGTTCCGTTCGGTGTGGTTCATCTTTCTCTTGCAAGCACAGGTTCGTCTTAGGTGACTTGCTCCTCCACAGTGCCAACACTTTTGCTCCTTACAACTGGAAGTGCCCGACCATACCACATGTCCAGCATCTCTGAGGTCTAACTTGCACTGGGGCCACCCTACCTCTTACTTTTTCATGAGTGACCTATCGGCGTTTCCCGGGTCCTTTTCCTTCTCGGTAGGAGTCACCATCGTATTAACTTGCTTTATCCCCAGTTTAGGGTCTCCCTTTGCTGTACACCACCGAGCCTTGTGCCCGAACTCACCACAAATTGTACAGTTTAGCCCCAGAGAACTTGGGGTGCCTCCATAGTTTGTCAGACAGTCGTGCGCCCGATGACCACCATACTTGCAAGTCCAGCACACCAGCCCTTGTCAGCTTGGTGTGGGCTTGTAAAACCTATAACACACATCCCAGGCTCTCCTATCGGGAACTGCCACAGCCTCTCAAGTCCTCTTCCATCTCTTCTTTTGGGTCCTGTTGTGAATCTGGGGTTAGATCCAATAAATACACAACAGAGAGTAATACGGTAGAAAACACAATATATTGAAGAGGAATATGTACAGACAGAAGTTAGTAGAAAGTCGTACAATATGGTTATTCAAATACGAGAGAATACTAGATAATACGAGACGTGAGGCTTAGCAATGTTACCCTCAGGACTAGATCACTGAGATACACTAACACTGTTAATGCTCTGTAGTCCACTAATGACTATTACTATATATAGTCTTAGGAAGAGTCCATATTCGTGTAAATAGGGAAGGTGCCCCAACACGCCCCTCCCATGTTTTTTTTCGTTTTTTACTTGGAATGTTTTTTTTTAATATTTTTTCCTTTTTGGATCAATAGTCAACTGCTCCGTTGTTTTTCTTTTAGACCTCCTCTGTTGAGGTTTCTCCTGAGGCATTTGCATATCAAATGCATCATAGATGGTGTCTAATGCCTTTTCCTCCTTAGGCGTATTGATTCTGTCTTCCATTAGCTTTTTTATTTGATTTATATGCCGCTTGTGGGCGAACCTAGGTCCGTCGACCATATGGATCATATTTCCAATCCATCTTTTGATGACACCTGGTTCTCAGAATGACATGTAATTTTTGAAAAACTTTTTTGTTTTGGCTAAAGGTTTGCTTTGGTGTGATGATCGCTATAACATGTTCATTTTGATTTGGAATTAATTTGTCGAACACCGACCTCACTTTTCGTGCAAACATCAATTTGGCAGGTGACAGTGTCGACGGTGCTGATTTATTTAGTGTTATTCTGTACACCTGTAAAAATTATTGGAGAGCTTTTTTTTTTTAAAGGGCCCTCTTTAGGGTGTCTACAAAGCGCTCTGCCAGGCCATTTGACCTCGGATGATATTGAGGAATTTTAATATGCTCAACCTGAAATGTCAGGCAGAATTCTTTAAATTCTTCTAAACTAAATTAAGTCCTGTTGTTGCTCACTAGACAGTCGACAATGCCAAAACGAGTGAATAGCTCATGTAAATGGTTTATTGTTTCTTCTTGTTGGTCTCTTGCATTGAAACACTTCAGGCCACTTTGAATAACTATCCACAACTACCAAATAGCATAGTCCATCAATAGGACCAGCGTAGTCAATATGGATCCTTTACCAGGGTCAATCCGTTTTCAGCCAAGGTTTGTGTGTTATTGGTGATGATTTAGCTGCTAGGGTGCAGCCGTTGCATTTATCCACCATGTTCACAATATTCGTGTCCATTTTTGGGCCAATAAACGTAACTCCTCATTAAGCTCTTCATTTGGTTCCTACCAGGATGTCCTGTATGGAAATTTTTTTAATATCCTTTTCTGTAAAGTTTTTGGCACGACTACCCTATCACTGTACAGTAGTACATTATCGCACATGGAGAAGCTTTCTGCAATATTTTGGTCTTTTTCAGCGATTTTCGCTTTTGTCTCTTTTATGAATTCATCCTTTATAGCTTTGTATTTGATTTCTTTTAATGATATGACAGCTCCCTAATTGTGTTAAACAGTGTATTTTCTAGTTTTCCTTCAGATCTTAGTGCAGAAATAACGGAGTCTTCAAGCGGTTTTATCTGTTGAGGAATCAGTCTCAACAGACTGTCCGCATGCCCAATTTTGCTAGAAGGTAAATATTGCAATTTATTGTAATTTAATAAAATAGTACCCCACCTCAACAGTTGGTTTGCTGAGTACGTGGGTAGACCTTTTTTGAACCATATATTGTAAGTAATGGTTTGTGGTCTGTCTGAAGGGTGAAGAACCTTCCGTGGATATATCTGTGGAATTTAGTCGTGGCAAATATGATGCCTAAAGCTTCTTTCTCTATCTGAAAGTAGCTTCTCTCAGCTGGAAGCAGTGATCTGCTAGCATGGGCGATTGGCCTTATAGTTGCGTCTTCCATCTTATGTAATATGCATGCTCCAATCCTGTGTGAACTCATGTCTCTAGCTATCAGTATCTCCAATTTTGGATCATAGTGTGTCAGAAATAAATAGGACGTCTATGTTTTTAATGCTTTCAAATGCTTGTTGGCATTCGTTTGATCAAACCCAGGATTATCCTTTCTTAGTAGTTCATTAAGGGGTGCTTGAAGATTGTGTAAATTCGGTATGAAATCTTGGTAGTAGCTGACTAGTTCTAGAAAACTCTGTAGTGATACAATATATAGTGCCAGCATATTTTTGATCGTCAAAGATCTAGTTGGATCAGGCTTTTTGCCATTTTTGTTTATTATATGGCCTAAGTATTTAATCTCTTCCAAGAAGAAATCGCACTTTTCCTCTTTGACCTTAAATCCGTAATTGCGATTTTGTTCAAAAACTTTTTTTTATATGTTTAGTATGCTGCTCAATCGTTTCACTTTTTATTAAAATGTTGTCAAGATAAGCGATAGCAAAATCGAATTCCGCCAACATTGTATCCCTGACTTGAAAAATAGCGGGGGGTACTTTTATGTCAAATGCAAATCTTTCATATTTGCATAGACCTCTATGTGTGTTGATGCATAAGAGCTTCGAGCTTTCTTCTTCTACAGGAATTTGTAGATATGCCTCGCTCAGGTCTATTTTGGAGAAATATCTGCCTCCGTTTAATTTTGTAAATACTTCTTCCAGACTTGGAAGTGGGTAATGGTAATCCTTTACTGCCTCATTCAAACTTGTTGAAAAATCCGCGCATACGCGTATTTCCACAGACCTTTTTTTTTTTTTTTTTAATGTAAACAGCAGGTGCTGCCTAATGGTTTTTATTCCACCTCGGATATAACTACTGAGCTGGTTAATCTGTCCAGTCCACTGTTTATTTTTTCTAGTGCAGCAAAAGAAACATTTATTTTTTTTCCTAAATACTGGTCGGGCATTTTCCTTCAACAGTATTTTCACCAACATTTTTTGCATCCGAGAATACTTCGGGGAAGGTCTTTTTTAATTCCGACTTTGTTTTTGGTTTCTGTAGTTAAGCTTTCAATTTTTTTACAATACAAGCCGATTGGTCCTAAAGGTTAAATCTTTGCATTCAGTCAGTCCCAAACAAGTTGTTGGTATTTTTTAATACGTACATTTTTAATTTTTTTGTAACTTCATTGAATGTCATGTTCAAAATTACTTCTTCTTCGAAATTAATTTTCTTTCCCATGACTGATCTCGCCATTTTTTTTGTTTTTAATAGAGTAGGTTTATTCAGACGTCTCCATGTTTGGGAGCTAATTATTGAAATGTCAGATCCGGAGTCTTAACTGTTTAACATTTTGACTTGTAAGTACTTTTGAATGTTAGTACCTTCGTCTTCCTCGGTCCTTGTTACTTTCACTCTACTGCTACTGCATTTAGAGGCTTTATGTCCCTTTTTGTGACAGTTTCTACATGTTCTAAATTTAAAAGGGCAATCCTGATACCAATGGTATTCACTGCATCTATAACAAGGGCTTGGAGATGGTTTCTTCTCTGATCTTCTAAACGATCTAGTAGGTGAATGCCAGTTTTTCCTTGATTTTGTCATTTGAGGAGGGTGAGGAAAAACGTGTTTTCCTCTGTATTTTTTTATGTTAGCTACTCCAGCTGTTCGAGTCATTTTTGATGCTTATGCACAGCTGGCAATATTCAGCTAATTTTTGTGGAGTTAGATTTTGCTCATTTTCTGATTTTGTTAAAATTCTCCTTCTCATTTCCGCATCTTTATTTGCAATCAAACCTTGTACAAAGACATTTGAAATTATCTGCCGTGAGTTCTGCTAGTCTAAATTCGTCGCATAGTTTATTCACCACTGATGTGAAAGTGGTGTAGTCTTCGTCATCTTTTTTTCGTAAATTTAAACATTTCCATCTCTTATGGAATAGAGATGTCTTCGGGCTAAACAATTTTGTTCATAGTTTTATGGCTTCAGCAAATTTTAACTCATGCAATTTGTTGTGTTTGTGTGTTCCCAGTTTGCGAAGGAGTAAACGTACTTTCTTTCATCTGACCAGCTGCTACAATCGACTTTATAAAAGTCCTGGTACTGTCTATAATATAGAGCAAAAGTTTTTTTCCTCATTCGGGTCATAATTAAAGTTTTCAACTGAATCCCAAATTGTATTTTGTGCGAATGTTTCGTTTCCTTCATTTTGACCCTTTGCCAATATACCTTGTCAGATTAATTCTTGTCTTTTGTTGTTGTTTGTTGTTTCTCTTGTCAACTTTCTGTTGTAATTCCAGCTGTTTTTGTAAAAATTCAAACTGCATTTTTTGTAGTTGTTTCTTCTCATTAAAGTTGTTGTTGCTCCATTAAGGTTTTTTTGAATTCGAGCTGTATTTTCTAATTGCGTTCTTGTTGGCACATCTGGAGTTTCACCAGTTCTACTATCGTTGCCTTGAAATCTTCCATTTTACCAGAGGGGGAAAATTTGTTTATTGTTTTTCCTCTGGGTATTAATTTTGTTTATTGTATTTTTTCTCAGAGTAACACTCGTTACAGACATAGTAGGATTCTTTTTTCCATCACTGCAGTGATTGGTAAATTCTTGTCACTGTTTGTGGTTGACCATAGAGTTTTATTTGAATCCTTTTCTTGTGACTGCTGTTTTTCCAGGAAGTTCTTTGTTTTCCCTGTTCGGAACCTCATTGTCACTGTTGTGGTGGTGACTGACTTAAGAACGTATTTTTTTCTCTACATGAACTGTTTGTAATCTTCATCGCCACTGTTGTGGATCTGGGGTTAGATCCAATAAATACACAATGCAGAGTAATATGGTAGAAAATGCAATATATTGAATAGAAATATGTACAGACAGAAGTTAGTAGAACGTACAATACGGTTAGTCGAATACGAGAGAATACTAGATAATACGAGACGTGAGACTTGACAATGTTACCCTCAGGACTAGATTGCTGGGATACACTAACACTGTTAATGCTCTGTAGTCCACTAATGACTACTACTATATATAGTCTTAGGAAGGTCCATATTAGTGTAAATAGGGAAGGTGCCCCAACAGGTCCCATATCTGGATCCGCACTCAGTCCTTTTTCATCACTACTTTGGTCCCTTAGAGATTCTTTCCAACACCCTCCCTTATTCTATCCCAGTGTTGCTTACTGGTCGGAGCCGCCTCTACGGCTGTGGCCAGGGTAATCAGTCCTCTTCTCAGTACATTGCCCCTGAGGTCCCTGTCATTCAGCGCGTCCACATACATATCAGCCAATAAGGAATAGGACCATTGACCCGAGTTGCTAATTCTGGAAAAGCTAACACCACTAGCCCCACGATTCTTTCCCCCAATTCTTCATTAGTCTCTCCTTGTTGCTGTAGCTGGAATGATTTTCTGACTGCCTCAATGGCCGTACACTCATTTGTGTATTGCCATCTGTGGCATCTGGTCCTGCTACAGTCATCCTAGCATCTTGTCAATTACTACTTCCCCATGAGAAGAGAGACCAATGACAGATCGAAAGAAAAAATACTTAACATGGTAGTGGCACTTTAACTGCGTACAAAGTCAACAAGATCAATATTACTGGCAGATCTAAGTGCAATGAATGAACAAACGAAACCAAAAAGTGACTTACCTGAGTCCACTGCTCCATACTTTGTTTCTTTTTCCTCCTTTTGCTGGTGTTTTCTTTGCCTCCTTACATCTCTTTCAGACCAATATAGTCCAAAGACTAGAGTCCTTTCTGGCCTTACTTGGTCCCGACTGGACAAAACAAATGCAACCTTTTCTCCTCTTTCAGACAGTTGTAGCAATTCGATGGGTCAAATCCTGGTCGTGGCACCATCTTTAACACTCTCGCCTCTCGGATCAAATGCTGGTTACCATGGCACCACATATTTAACCTCTTTTGTCTCTTGGGAGTTATGCCAGTCACGAGACTTTATATCTAGCACTTCCACTACATGGGCCTATTCCAGTCAATGCACACCAGACCTAACTTGTCCACTCTGAACTCTCAACATCCAGCATCTTCCTCTTCGGCTTGAGAGGTCTATTCAGTCTTAACCAAACTCAAGGGGTTGGCTGTAGGTCCCTGAGCATCCACAGGTCAGTCAACCGGCTCACTGGTTTAAATCTGCTTTCTGCCCATGTTGTGATTATTAGATCCAGAAAGCAGAAGTGTTGTTTGTTAATAATCGACCGAAGATGTAGACACAGCAAGGGGAGCCAGTATTAAACATTTAGAATACAGCAAAAAGAAATAGAAAGAAAAAATAATGCCCATAGAAAGCTGAACAAAACTGTTTAATGGTTACACTGTTAATGTCTTTTATATACAAGAAATAAAAATAGAAAAAAGAAAAGGTTACAGAAAGTAAAAGTTTTTAACATAAATCACACACTGGAGTGTAGACAGACAGTTTGCATGGTTCACTTGTTGTTAAATCGTCTCAGAAGATATATAACACTTTTCAACAATGTTCCCCAGACTCTTTTGACAGAGTCAATTCTTCTCAAATAAAACGCTGGGACCCTGTATCTTGCAAAGGTGCTGAATAGATGATGCAATTCCAATTGTTGTTGTGTTAGCGGCGAACATTAAGTTTCATATACTCAGCAGTTTTTCGATGCAACTGCTGCAACGATAATATTTCTCAAAGTCCTTAATCTCACAACTGCGTGCTTTCACGGCCATCGTCTGACTCTCCCCATTACAACGTGCTTATATAGAAAATGAAGTCACAAGCCAGGCCATTCACGTGCTTAACACAAGTGATCATGAGTGTGTTGCTACAGCCAAAAATCATGTGATCTCCAAAGGTCCTTTTGCTTACTAAACACTATTTCGATTTCACTTGCAAAAATTTATTTTTGTTCATTTCCCCCGTTCTCAAATAACCCAAATTAAACGGCACTCAACTCAGATTTCACCATTAGTAAACAAGATAGATCTCAATCTACTCTAAAATCCTTTTTATCAGAAATTATTATTTCGTTTGCCTCCATTGTTTTCTGATGACTCAAATATAATGGCCTAACTTTGGTTTTGATCAAATTTTGTTACTGGTAAACAATTACAATGTTCAATTTATTATTGCTACACTGGAAGCAGAAATTGTTTAAAAAAAATTCTAAATAGAAATTAAAAAGAAAGAACTGAATAACATGACGTTTCAGCCTTCTTCAGGTGCTAGGAATTTTTAACCTTTTCAATGTGTGTATATGTTTGTCAAGTCACTGTATATGCATCAAAGTTCTTGATGCAACTGTAACTAACCTTAACATGAAGTAGGCCTTTGGCAAGTTGACTTGTTATGATCAGGCTCGGATTCCCCGCACCTTCGACAGATTGGTACTCTCATGCACAATTTTTGACATTTGTGGCATCTACGGGGATTAGGAATGTATGGGTCTACCTTGGATATCGTATATCCTATCTTTATTTCTTTTGGTAGGGTAGGTTCATTGAATGTTAGGATGCACGTGTTTGTGTTTATTAATGTGTCATTTCTTTTTATTTGAATTCTTTTTATTTTGGTTACTCCTTGTTTTTTAAGGAGTCATTTTTTCAATTTCTTCTGGTGAGCAGAAGGACAATTCTGGACATTTTATTACCGCTTTGGATGAGTTAAATTGGTGAGTGTATTTTAGTAATTTTTCTGCATTTTTTGGTTTTTACTTGAATTAATACTGTACTATTTATCATGATTTTTTTCTTTTTTACTGATTTTGGTTCTATCATGCCTGATATAACTTTTGTAACACATAAGGTGACACTTTTGATATATTACCATCTAGTGATTCACTTTCAGTTTCTAAAGTCTCATCATGTCTCTTGGTTTGTTTATAAGAACTAGCCATACATTTTAAATATTTTATTTGCTGTCTGTGCTCCCCACCCACCTTAGAGTTCCTTCACGAGAGACGTTACCTGGGGCACTAATCACATTCACCCTGATCCACCAGGGCTATGCAGATGGCATAGTTGTGAAGAAAGTGGATGTGAGCACCTGCCTTCCCCCATCATATCTGCCCAAGTATAGTATGATGTAAGTATCTGCAGCCATGTTGTGACTAGGTGATTAAAATGGATTGGGCTATTCTATCTACCCGTCTATTCCAAGTAGGGAGTAAAGTGACGTGTTGTGAAAAATTCTGTTCTTATGTCACCAGGACTCCATTCTCAGGTGTCATGAGTTGCCACTCATGGCAAACAGATGGCCCCACTGTGGGGAATTTGTTATTTTTGGCAATCCATTTTTATGTATTTGTGTGAGGGGTGGTTGTTTTTGTATTGTCTTTACAAAATAAAACTCAAGTTTTGCAAAATAGGAAATAAATGAACAAAAAAGCTTCAATATTTGGTGTATTTTTTATCAGGAAGTCATTGATTTTTGAAACTGGGATTGATTTTTTTTTTTTTGGTCTACAAGCTACCATGAAATAGAATAGATTTTTGTGCATGTTTGATAATACTGAAATCTTGGCTGCTAATTGGGTGTTAGTTTTTAGCTAAGTTTAATGCGTAAGATAATAGTTTTTTAGTAATAGATGGGTAAAAGTCACAAATATCAAACTAAGAAAGTGCATTCCTTTTTTCATGTCATGAACCATTCAATAGATTTAGCTGTGTTTCTCAATTGGCTCATTTTTTGCGTACTTGCACACCCTTTCCAGGATAATTCTGCTATTTTACTGATATAGTTTTTAGAAGGGTTATGCACCTAATGATTCTGTAGTGCATGAAACTCCAAGTTGTGCTTCAGATGTAGAATAATATGTATATTTATTAATATATACTTAATAGCTTTGTTATATTACATTAAGCAGTTCTATTAACATCTGATAAATATTCATATATTGGTGTGTACACACACACACACACACACACATATATATATATATATACAAGGTTAGTGGCATAAATACAACAAACACTAGTTACAGTTTATGTCAAAATGTTAAAGATGCTAAAGTGCTCAGCTTTAAATTAAATCTTAACATCCATGTTTAATGTGGTCCAGCTTTTATTGCTTTTGTTTTTATTGTTATTGCTCATAATTACCATACATTTTATCACCAGTAGTTTTGAGAGAAAATTTCTATGAATGAGGAAATAAAAATAAATTGATATGTTGTGAGATCCTGCATGTAAATTTAATGTAGAGGATTCCAAAATTCATGCACTTTTAATATATTTTTGCCTTAATAATAAATCACATTCTCTTTCAGAATGTATTATAATGAAAGACTTTTGCATCAAGTATACTGTTTTGTGAAAAAAATCCCTTTTATGTAGATATTGGCTTTTATTTAAATTTCAAATTGTCCCAATAAATATTGGGACAATTTTTGCAATCTATTTTGAAAAGTTTTAGAATTGAATGCATGATCAGGGTGGTAGTGGTAAGTTGGTTTGTTTGCCTTGCTTTTCTTGCATTTGTGAAGCAAACATGATTTTGTTACAAGACTATGCATAAAACATCACATTTCATTTAAGACGTTCTGATTTTGAAACTCACTTGGATTGCAACTACATTGGAAAATTTACTTTGTGACTTTTGATATGTAAATATATAAGCCACTATTATTTCTTTTCTTTATTTTTCAACTGAAACTACCTGTGACTGTTATATTGATGTTAGAATAACTTGCCAGCATTGAAACTTAGAAATTTCTACAAGGCTCTTTAAAAGGATGCACTCTCAGGCAATTAATTTGTAATCCCCCTACATCTGATACTTTCAAGGAAACTAAGATTTGATTACTGATCCAACACATTCTTTGAGCATACCTTGTTATTTTTTAACCCTTCACCATTTACTATGTAACAACAACTCAACACACTTTACTTCTTTTTTTTTTTTTTTTTTTTAAGGCTAGTGGACATGAGTCTCTATATCTTTTTTCTTCATGTTTAATGTCGTGCGCTGATTAAATTTGTTGTTTTTGTAGTAGTTGTGAGTTTTTATATTAAGTTTAGGTAAATTCTTTTCAGTTTTAGTTTTTATTGAATTGATAAGTAGGAGTAGGTGTCTTGTTTTGTCAAGTCTCTTTTTGGCTTTCATGAATTATTTTTACACCGCTTTATAAATAAAACAACTAGGGTACGGGAGGATTAAAAGTAATTTCAATATATTTTTCTTTGTGCAAATATTGGTGACTATAACTTAAGTGCTTTTAAGTAAAAAACTAAAGATTTCTGTATGAAGTCAAATTGAAGCATTGCTGTGTTTCACTAACTGTATTTTCTTTCTGCTAGGCACATAATATCTTTGTAGAAGATTGTCACTAGAAATGAAAAGTGGGTAATCAAAAAATCATGAATGACAGCCTGCAGTACCAAAAGTAAAATCTAACCTTTTTGAAGAAAAGTGTATTTGATAAAATAGAAAAGGTATGTTCTTGATTGTTGAAGTGTGATGAAACTGTTACTACAGAATGTTTTCATCAGATCTTGCATTTATCCCACTGGAATTATGAGGATATTACCATTAAAAATATTTCTAAGAAAAGACAAAAGAAAAAATAGAGGAAAAAAAAAGTAAAACTTAATTATGTAACTGTTGTTGCTTTTTAGATGTATGACACTATTTGGTTGCTGGTAATTAATAAATTTTATTACTTAGATATATGGAAAGGTATACTGATACACATCTCATGAAAAGTTAACCAGTATAAAAATATTTTCAGTGATTGAAACTTCATGTAAAGTTGGCTGTCTGATCAGAGACAAATCTATGTGTTGATAGTTGGCCAATGAAAGAAACTGTAAAAACCCTAAGTGCCAGTTAAAAAGGTGAGAAAAAGGTTACAGGGAATCAGGTGCTTGAGATCTGAAACCTTGCAAAGGAAATTTAGCTGGTAAAATTTATTTTGGCTAAATCAATTCACCAGTATTGAATGATTTGCCTGAGAAAGGAAACTAGAAATGTTTTTTGTTTTTTTAAACAGTACAGAGGATGAGTAGTACATGTACACTACTAACAAAGTCATTGTATAGCATATTCAAGATAAATTGTAATTTTTTTTATTATTATTATTATTATTCATCATTCTTCTCCGAGTATTTAATTTATTTAATTATTACTGCATGTTTTTATTTGGATCAAACCTAGGTGGCAAATCTGTCTGTCTGCAATCAATTAATCACAATGTTGGGCAGAACAGACCAAGGACTAAAGAAATCGATTCATCGATCAACCACAGTATTGAACATTTCAGAAGACCGAGGAGAGAAAAAGAAGCTTTTGTGGTTTTGGTGAACTATAGGCTGAGAGGAGGGGGTGTTACAGCTGGAAATATCCTAAGTATTATAAGAGATTATATAATTCATTTAAGAAATTTTTTAAATTAAAAATTATTAAAACCAATTCCTGTGTTTTGAATAAAGGGTGCAGTTCAAAATTTTCACATGGTTACTGAGTACAACAGATACATGACGACAGCTGGAGAGTACTTGAGTGTATTTTCTTAAAGCTACTGACACAGAACGACTAGCTCTATCGCCACCCACCAATTTTTTTCTGTTGGTGAAAATAATCTTTTCTTTCTTTCTGACACCACTTTAACTAACCTCAATATACATCTCAATGAAAAATCAGAAAAATGAATAAGGAAAACTGGTTTTGTTTTCGTTTCCCTTTTTAACTTTCCTGACTACTCCCTATAATTCCCTTTTCTACACACCACTGCATAGCAACCAAGTCTCAAATATTTTTCCTCACATCAAGAGCCCCAGCCAGTACACACTTTCCTGTAAATTTTTTTTTTTTTTTTTAATATAAATGCAGGTTAATTATTGGTATAATCAATTCATTAAAACTTACAATTCTGAATGAAGCAATACTTTTAATAAACATTGATACCTTACCTTCCAAAATCACATAATTTAAGAATGCCAGTTTCTGGGTCAAGTAAAAGATTCTGTGGTTTTATGTCCCTGTGGCATACTCCTTGGGAATGGATGTATGCTAAACTCCGGAATAATTGATACATGTAAAGCTAAAATGATAAATAGAAAAATTTTAATAAATTCATAAATATTACAAAGAAAATACATCAAAAGATACTAATAAAAAGTTTATATAATACTAAGATTTCTAAAATGTCCAAACTGAAACAAACAGCTTGTAAAATTTAGATTAAAAAAAAATCTTCCCTAAACCTGGAATTTTAAACTGTTTCCTTCAAATGCATGAAATGAGGCCTTTGGTTCCAATATGCGATCACAGATCTGAATTATGTATTTATTGAATAATGCCTTCTTTGAAAATTATAACCATTATGATTTCTTGGATTACTTTAAATAACTACTTTGATTTTAAAACATATCAGTTCTTTTTTTTTTTTTTAATCATTTCATCCCAAGCAAGACAATAAAGCCACTAAGACAAAGGGTTACTGAGTGCAAAATATTATGGAGAGAAAAAAAAAACATTAATGACAGAGAACAACAAAAGAACAAGAATTAAGAGAGAAGATAATGATTGATATTTACATTTAAATATCTGAAGATCAAAGTTGACTAGAAAGAAGACAGTTCCACAAATGAGATGCGCAAGAGAAGAAACTGTTAGCATAGAACTTACAGTTAAATCTAATCATTTTAACAGTAAAATGATGAGACCTAACCATCAATCTAGTATTGTGAAAAAAAATTCATAAAGTCTAGGTACCATAGGTTCATCAGGGCACTAAACATGAAAATGTTCATTAAAAAAGCACAGAGAAACTATGTTACAGCAGTTGGAAAGTAATTAAAGCCAGGTCAAGATCAATAACATTGCAGATTTTTCTTTGTATTTTATCAAGAATAAATACATTGCAGAAGCACCAGACCAAGATAGGGCAGCAATGTTAAAAGCAAGAAAAATTGTCTATCATAATACTGTAAATCAATAGTCCAGGTAGCAGACCTAGCAAATATCTTAAATATAATCTTTCTACTTCATATCAGTGAAAAATATTAGTCAGAGAAGGCACAATGAGTAACTCTCCTAGAGGTGAGTATCAATTAGGCTGATCAAATGCAAAGAAGGTTTTCTCAAACAATTTTGTTTTCATGCCATTAAAATCAACAAGCCATTCCTTGCCACAGTTAACAAATTGTAGGTCATTTTTTAGATTAGCTTCCAATTTGACCTTATTGAACCAATCAGACTTAATAGTAGTAAATTGTTGTCATCAACACAGATTGTGAGTTGAGAACTGATGACATCATGAAGGTCATTGATGAAAATTAGGAACAACATATATTAAGATGTGTCCCAGAGACACCTGCATAAATGCAAAGATTTCTATATTAATTCCATCATGAATATTTCTATAGATTTTTTTTTTAAATAGTTAATATTGTTAATTATGCTCTTTTACCTTTCAGATAACTGTTAAGGAGAGTGTTAATATTAATTCTAGCAAGGATTGAACTTTCCATCCTTGGCTAACAAATATTGTTGAATTACCCTGGCCAATCTACTAATTAAAATGAATCCTTCCTTTTCCATAAAAGCTCCTGATCTTTTTTTCCAGGAGGTGAAAAATTTAATTGCTACTGTTCTCTATGATGGACAATTTGACAGTTTGCTTTGACTACTGCATATCTTTTGTTACCTTTGTCAGATATTGTTTTGTGGTGTACCTTGTTAAGATGAATGAGGAGGACATGTGTAGAGGGGCTGATTATCAGTTTCAAATTTTCCTTAATTCACTTTCAGGTTTTAGGGATTCTGTTTTCTTTTTTACTTCATTTATTAAACATTTTTTGCTACTTACTACTACAAGGTCTTGATTCATTTAACTCCTTACTACTATTTCTCATAGAACATTTAACTTCTACAAATCGATGTTATTCTGTTCTGTTAATAAAATTCCACTTATTTTACAAATGAAACACTTATTCTTCTACAAATCCACCTTCTGATAAACCTTTAAGTAGTGGGGAGTGTCAGCTATAGTTGTGAATTGATCTTGTACCAGACATGGCTGACCATTCCTAATACAAAGGCTTTAATTAAATGAGTGCAGTTCTCATTGATGAAATGCAAATTGAGACATAAATAATGAGATATGGTATGATGCACGGTGCAGTTTACTATCATCTACTAATTCCAAAATTTGGTCTGTTGCCAAGCCATGGCTTTTTTCTTGTTTGAAGAATCCTTAAAAAAATTGAACATATGAAGAGAGACACTTGGCTGAATTGAATTCCATCAGGTTGCCACTGGAACAGGGAAAAGTTTCATTAGTTACTTGTTTGCTACAAGCCATTTCAGATATTGCTGTTTTTGTCCCGGTTAAAAAAAAAAAAAAAAAATGACAATGTCAGTATTGAGCTGAACAACATTATCAAATTGTGTCCAGTATGAGAATACCTTAACAAGATGTAACCACAAGAGATGACTGTTTACAAATATATGGGATAAAACATTCCCACATGCCTTTTTAGAATATGCTGCTGAATCAGTTATAAATCCAATATCAAATGCAATACCAACATGAGTAACAGCTCAGATACAAGACTGAGTTTGATGATTGTATCCTTTCATAGCTTCCCTCAAATACTTAAAATCACATTTAAAATTCTTTGGTCAGTTGTTTCATCTATGATATTTATGATTATGTTGGCAAGCTTCATTTTTAGAGCAGCAAAATAGTAATCAAAGAAATTTGGTAGCTATAGTTGCCAAATACACTTAATACTAGGAATAGTACAACCTTCTTTACAATACTTTAACAAAAATGGTCTCATTTTGTCAATTTTATTGACAGGTATGTCACACATTGTTTTGGTATTTTATGTGCACAAACAAGGGTGAAATCATTTCTCATGTGTTTACTTTTCACTGAAGTTGTTATAGTAGTCTGTTTCAGAGTGGGTTGTTTGTTAGAAGTCATTTTTGTTAAATGGTTTTAGACTTAATATGGTCCTTTATAGTGTCTACCCTAACAATGTCAACATTATGATAAAATTTACAAGAAAGCAAATTGCCATAGGCATAAGTCTTCTGGAAATTGTTATACTCTGGCTTGTGCACAAATTTTAGACACTGCAGTCACTTGCCTTTAATTTTATTTTTTGGAGAAGATCCATTTTTGAGCCTATAGCTTTTTCATGTTAGGCTTTTAAAAAAAATAAGTCATCCAGTTATGTAAGTTAAATATGCCTTTTTTAATTTTTTTACAAGCATAAAAGAAAATCTTTTTAAATTTATTTACACACAGTAGATTATAGGTAATTTAAAAAAAAAAAAATGATTTTTTTGGAAAAGGTTTGCATGTGCTCAACTGTAAGAAAATTAAATATTTATATATTTAGCTCCAACTTACAAAATGTATGTTGTAGTAAAACAAATGTCTTGTCTTCTAAACATTTTTGTTTTACACTGCACCATAATTTAGTTATTTTTATCTTTTTAAGAACAAATTATCTCATGTAAATTCTTACAAGAGTAAAACTAATTTAGGTGTGCACATGTTGAGAAGCAATTTAAACACTGATTGAGAAACTAAGTTTGAGCTTTGTTTAATGGCATATCAACCTCTACAGGTTATTTAATGCCCAAAAAGGTGGGTTTTTTAGGTATTTTTTTAATTTTCAGTTATGGTGAGAAGGTTGACTTAGATTTTAATAAAAAAAATTTAAAATTTTAATTTTTAGAAAACTGAAGATGTACTTCTGGTTTTATATTCAAAAATGTATTGCTGGTATTATTTTTCCCTTCAAACATTCCCTTCAAAAATGTCTTGGTAATATTTTCCCTGCTGTTGCCCACTTGAGCAAAACATCTTTTATATTATCTGAAGTTTATGAAGGATCAAAATCTAATTTTCAAATAGTTAAACAGTTTGACTTTTTTTTGTTATAATATTGACAGTTCTAATTTTCAAATGTTACCAAATAGTCCAATGATAAGTTGGAAAAGTAGAAAACAAACTGCCATTATTATATCTTTCATTGAGACAATGATGAGTAAGAATCTAGAATAGACACCAGATACACATGCAGAAAATGAAAACTTATTACATGTCAGTAATAATAATAGTTTTTAAATTTTTATTTTTAAAACCAAGTTTTTGTATGGAATGCCAAGTTTGCAGAAGAAACATGTAACTATTTAAAAAGAATGTTCTAGTGGCTATTCATGGAGGTATCTTGTCCACAGACAACGGTAAAAAGATTTCACTAAGAATTGGAAAAATGTTTCGAAAATTCAAAAATGAATTTATCAAAAATCATAATGCAGGATTCAAAAAATACTCTAAACAGTTATTTTTAACTCAGTACAACAACTCAAAGCAAACAGTAGTTGATTTAAATTTTTCAGAGAATAGAATTAGCATTTCTGGAAAATTGTTGAAATAGACAAAACATTAACTGTTTGGGTTCAAGTATAATACAGGATGAATGCTTAACCAGCAATGAATTTTTGAAGAAACTGAATGAAATTTAACAATTACTTTATTGAGTTTGTTTTTATTTCCTCAAGAGACACTTGAGGAAATAATTCATAGACATATCCATTTATAAATCAATCATAATAAACAATAGCTAGTCCAATCAAGTTATGATAAAATTATTATACATGGAGAAAATTTGGTATCACCAGATAATCAATCCATCCAAAGAATTGAAAACAAATGTCTGCATTTATGATTTTTAAGAAACAAAAGAACATTCAGAATATCTTATTCTTACCAATGGAAATAATTTTAGTCTATGTGAGTATATATTCAGTTTATTTAGCAAAAAACATGGCTTTTGGCACAACATGAAATGAATAAATTATTAGCATATGTAGAAACCCAGGTTAGATTTTTTCCAGGAAGATTGATTCTGTATAGGGCTGGTATGCACACCCTTCTCTTTAGCCGATGCAAGAGAGAGTCTAGTGCCAATAAAGTAATGGCGACAATGGACAAATGACTGCTTCACCCAGTCCTTTTTTTCTTCTTTATTTCAGGAGTGTTTCTCTTCCCTGTATTCCTTCCATCTTTTTGGGGACAATGACTTAAAAACTAGCATATCACTTTCTACCTTCATTATCCACTGGTCTTGTTTTTTTAGTAGCTGTTTAACGTTGTCCTCATTTTTCTGCTGTTTCTTTCACTTCTGTTGTTGCTTCTGCGGGTGTCTTTGTTCCCTGTCTTTTTCAGCGGTTGTTTTTTCTGGCGAGGACTTTTTTTTCCTTCAGGGACATTCTGCTGAGTAATGGAAACACAGGACTCAGTCTTGATTTTTACCACCTCACTCTATATCAGGCTTCATTATTCTTGTCTGTTCCCACTGCCAATGATAATGTCTCCTTTGATTGTGGGACTGATTATTTGGGGGGGGGATGCCTTGGACGAATGTCTTTAGGCACTACAAGATAAAGCAGTGCCATCTTCTGCCCTATACAATAAAAAATCTGCCTAGCAGAGCAGAGAGATGAGTATTTCCAAAATGGCTTTCCAGGTCACTGTCATTTGTGGTGACACCTGACCGGCTTATTATATAGGTAATTCCTCCAATAGCTCCAAAACCGAGAAAAAAAATATCCCAAATTACCATTATTTATGTCCATATGAACCCCTACTTTTTTTTTTTTTTTTTTTTAGGTGCCCATATATAGTTTGCATCTTATTAGCCTTCGTTGTGAAAAAGATACCAGCCAGCTTTTCAGCAATGACCTTACTCTCCAGCAGAATGTCCCACATTGCATGGGGTTTTGGCCTGGATATTGAAACTTTTCAGGGCCTCCTGCATAGTCTCCCTGCTAAATCCATGCAACTCACTGGTCTTTATATCCACTGTTAGTAGGAAGACAGCCCTTGGTGATATTGTGTCCAACACCAATGGCACTGTCATGAGATCATTACCCGTAATGAACTTCCTGTAAAGATTTCATTTAGGTGAAGTGTACTACATGCTTTTTTTTGGTCTTGCTGATCCCCAATCAGCCCCCCCACCTTCTTTCTTTATTTCACTGTATAGCAGGCACTGGAGTTGCAGATAACTTCTGCAGAGATGACTACTGTGGTGTCTATTATTCTGTGCACAACACAAAAAACAAAAGCCCAATGACAAAAGTTGAAATAAGTTGGCCAACTTGAGAAAAAAAAAACTCACTTTTGAAAGTTATGGTTCAAAAGCAGTGACAAATAAACAAAGATTTGCCAGGGCAAAATTTTATGTTAATATATATTCGAACACCCTTCCAAAAAAACACCAAACAAAAGTAATGATAATTATTTAAACATAAATATAAATAAAATGTACAAATTCTAAGTTTTGTGTTTAACTACTATTCTAGATTTTTATCTAATAACAATTAGTCATTTTTAAGAATTCTGACAAACTGACTTTATATTCCCCTGTGTGGTGGAATATACAACTTTAGCAGCTGCAACTTTTATAGGACAGGTCTTTTCATGGCCTAAGTGATTATAGCTCTCCATAACTTCCTATCTCGTGTGGCTCTTAGCATCCCCACCCCCGTTAAAGCTCACATTGCACCAGCCATTAACATCAGCTTGACAGGTAAGTGGCTCACTGCCTTCATCTATCCTATGCCCTCAATATGCTTCACGAGGGTTAAGTTTTCCAAGCATGCCTTCCTCATAGAAATTTAGATGACTTTTCCTGATTCTGAGTATAAGTGTTCTTTTTATTGTCATTTTTTTTAAAGACATTCTTGTGGCTTAGTCATTCTCCATGAAATCATCAAAATCCGTGTACAGAAGCATGCTTCTGTTATCTCCAGTATTTACTACCATACACAAGGATTTCTATGATATAGCAATTTATCACTCTTATCTTTGTTTCTAATAATTCTTTTTCACATTTATCATCATCTTTAGCTTTTAAAATACTACTTACACTAATTCAATACACATTTGTATCTTGGTGTCACATTTTCCACTTTCACTTAAAATATTTCCCAGATATATTTAAACTTCTGCACCTGTTTGATGTTTATACCTCCATTTCGTAACTCATATCTTGAGCTTTTTATCTTGCTGATGACCATACTCTTTCTTTTAGCAGTTGATGGTTAGTCCTTTCTCTTTCTTCGTCTAGGAGACACTGTTAGGTACCTCCATTACATCACAAAAAATGCGGCATAGTATGAATAAAAAGGTCCAAAACTTAAAACAAACTTTTTCTATTAAAATGTTTATAACATTATTAAGAGGAAAGATTAAAGTAATTTTTATTTATTTTTTAAAAGTCTTTGATCCCTTCTAACATGTTTGAAAAAATTTTGTTTTGATTTGAGTTAGCATTGCAGAAAATGTTATGACTGTTTACAATTGATCACGTAATTTTATGTAACTCACTTTTTTGGTGACAAACACATTAATTTGGAAATTCTCGCAAAAATCAAATAATTGTTAGATTTTAATGAAACTTTCAGTGCTCAATATGATGAATGCAATAGTCCATGTCTAAATAATGCTAGACTAATTTTAATTTTACTAAGTTATATTTCAGTATCTAAACCATTTGCTCACTAAAACATTTTTGTAAAAAGCTTATTATCCATTATATATTCAAATTAGACTTTTTTTTTAAAGTGTTCTTTGATTATCTACTTAAATTTTAAATTCAATCCAGAATTAAAATTTAGACCTACACTTATCAGCTGCAAAATTTTACATGCATTTGACTATATGTCTGAAATGTTTGAGACTATAAAAGTACTAGTAATGATCATATTTATATTTTGTTTATTTCATTATAAGTTTGGGAACAGTCATTTTTTATGTGCCATGTCCCTTCAGGGTGTTGGTGATTATGGCTCTTCAATTTCTTGTCCCTTTCATTAAGAGGGCCTTAAAGTGTTTATAGGTCCCACTATTTTAAAGCTGATAAACTTTGATCTTTCCAGCATTTACATAAAACTGCAGCATTCTTAACACTGCAGTAACAGAACCCCCTCATCTGCATAGTCTACATCACTGTTCTTTTCAGATGTGCTGAAAGAATAAATCATAATTCATTGAGTTTATGAGATATTCTGAGTTTATAGTCTAAGGTGATAAAAAGGAATGGTGCAAGTATATCATTCTATAGAATGCCAGCATAGCTGCCAAAGAAATCAGTCTCTCCATCAGATATGACTATACATTTAGTTTTAATATATTGTATCATCTGTCAAAACAGGAATTGCATTGGTAGTCTCATTTTGATTGCAGACTGCATTTTAGAACTCTAAGAGAATCTAGCCAAACTGTTTTGCAGACTTCAAGTGGAATATTATCTAAGTCAACTCCTTTTTTTGGTGGTTCACAAACTTTTAATTTGGCAGCTGTAAAATTGCCTAGTTTCATACTTTTGTGTTTGACTTAACTTGTAGGACTGTATTAGACCACCAAGAGCTCTTTTTAAGACTAGTGGGGCCAATTGATAGACATATTTGGATTAAATTCAAATCTCTACATTGCCCAAGAAAAATGTTACAGTAAAATTTTGCTGAGATTGGAGAGAGAGAGTGAGCACACAATTTCAAAAATAAAATATCACAGAAGAGTTATCCAAAGTTAGTAAATAATACTTTTTCAAGTTGCAAAAGCAAGTTTGATTCACTGCAGTAACATCTACAGTCAGAAATGGCCGATATCAATAATCTTTTTAATGAGATGAAATAAAGTTTAGATTAAAGACCAAAAAACTTCCATTTACTGATTTTTTAACAGACTAAAACAAAAGTCAAATTAAAGTAGGTACGTACAAAATATCGCTAAAAAAACAGCATGAAACAGCATAGTATGAATAAAAAAGTTCATAAACTTAATAAAACTAACATTTTCCATCAAAATATTTATATTTTTATTAAGAGGAAAGATCAAAGCAATTTTTAATTATTTTTAAAATTTTTTGAATCTCTGCTAACATTTTCGAAATTTTGATAGAAAATGTTGTTTTATTTGAGTTAGCGGCTAAAAAAAAAATTACGCCTTTATTACAATAGGTTACGTGGTAATGCTGATACAACCCACTTTTTTCACGGTAACAAACACATTAATTTCAAAATTCTCGCAAAAATCAAATAATAGTCAGATTTGAATGAAACTTTCAGTACTCATTCATAAATGAATGAAATTATTTTTGAAATTATTATTTTTTTAAATTTCTTGGTGAAAATATTTTTTTTTTAACTCTGTTACCCCCTCTCTACGTAAATCCATGAAATTTTAATAAATTTTAATATCTGTATAAATTTTTTTTATTAGTTAAATGCAGGACTCATTGGGGCATATAAATCATCTATGTTTTTTATTCTAAAGTGGACAACCTGGCCGAAAATCTGCTCCGAAGAGTAAAATAAAAATGCAATAAATCTCTGATATAATTTAATTTGATAAACTTTTAATTGCTGGAATAAATAATAATTATTAAGGACATTATACTCTGAAGAAAAAAAAATTTTTCGTTTACTAATAAAATTTTGAAATAATTGTTTTTATTTTTTAATTTTTTATTATAATAATTAATAAAAGTGTTAAAAATATTTTAAAAACCTTTTATTAAAACGTTGTTTAATTTCCTCTTACTTAAGAATTGATTATCACATTGCCTATCGAAAATTGAAAAGTTTAATAAAAATCATTCACCAATTTTACTTTTAAAATAATTAAAAATAATTAAATTTTGGAAATTTTTATTAAGTACGGTGTTCCATACGGATCGAAACAAGTTTCCGTAGAGGTCGTATTGTTTTTAGAAGTTAACAAGTCTTTGGATGAATTCCCCTTACATCGAAAACTAAACAAACCAAACTTTGATTCTAATTTAATTCTTTTTTTATTAAATTAAAATTATTCTAAAAGAAATTTAATTTTTTCAGAAAGCATATTAATAATGTAAGATAAATATATAATATCTAAACATAAAAATATTTAATATTTCAGAAAAATATTAATAAATAACAGTTTGGTTATTTTAATTTAATTCTTTCTTTTAAAAGAAATTTAAATTTTTATTTATTCAGAAAGCATATTTTTATTTATTCAGAAAGCATATTTTATTTATTCAGAAAGCATATTTTATTTTTATTTATTCAGAAAGCATATTTTATTTTTATTTATTCAGAAAGCATATTTTATTTTTATTTATTCAGAAAGCATAGTCTGGCTATAAATCTAAACTAAAATTCTATAAAATGTTATACTTGCTGAAAATATTATATTAAATTTTTAATTTTACTATTTAGTTAAAAAACAAAAAAAAAATTTAAATTTCCAAATATTACGTTTTAAGCTACACGATTTTTTTGTCACTTACGGCCGCCATCCAAACGTCATTCACACCTGCTACTTGTCAACACGTAATTTATCGCCTAGATAAGCACTGACAAGAGGGCTACTGTTTTTAAAGAGTGATTTATTTCGTAAATATCAAGTCAGTAAGCACTTAATACTTGTTTGAAATCAGATAAAGGAAGGTTTCAATTATAAAAATCAACTTAAATAACGTGTCAAGGAGGTATTTTTTTTTTGCAAGATTTTTAAATCAGAAATTTAGCTACTGTTTACATAATCTGTCGATTCGTCAATAATGGCGGTAAATTTAAAAAAAAAATTTTTTGCAGTGAAATTTTTGATTCCGAGCAATATAATTTCGGTTTGAACTAAACCAGGGTATTTTGCTTATGGTAATTAGTAAATTTAATCTCTTGGCTTTCAATTAAAGGTAAAATTAAAGCTTCAAGAAAACGTTTTTATTTTTAAAAATTAAATTTAAATTGAGGTATCGAAAATCGGCAGTGATTTTTTGTACATACCTAAATTAAAGTATTTTTCTTTTAAACTGAAGGAGAAATGTGCTTATACATAAAATGCTAGCGTTTGTTAGTGATAAAGCAAAATATCAATTTGATATGTTTGTTTGTTCCTGTTTAACAGCCTATCAACATCTAAAGGGTCATTTAAGGCCGGAAGTGTATTTTTATTTTAAATGACAGTTATTCCCTGGATACAGGCTCATTCGGAACACAGCACACTATTTTACCCATAGCTAGGAGAAAATGTTATAGTGTATATATCTACGTTGAAGCTATATAATAAAGTTAAATTTAATTAAATAGGTCAATTTTTCGAAGGAAGGCTAGTATTTTGTCAATGTTGATGTTTTCAAATAAAGATTTTAAGTTCTGTACTTTATAAAACTGTTGAATTTTTGCCAGATCTGTACAATCAATTAGTATATGTCTTATGCAATTATTCATCTGGCATTTAGAGCATTTGGGCAGATCTACTCCTCTTAACAGCCAGGAGTGGGTAAAAAAAAGTGTCCTATCCTAATTCGAGACAGTATTACCTCTTCCTTTCTGGATTTCCTTATGCACCTCTCCACTCTCCCAAATTGGTTTAATTTGGAAGAGTTTGTTGTTCTGACAGGTCGACCAACGTTTCTGCCATTTGAGCCAAATATATCTTTTATTGAAGGCCTTTGATCTGTGAATGGGACCTTCATATTGAAGATATCCTCTCTCAGAGACTCCTTCGCAGCCATGTCCGCTTTCATGTTACCATGAATGCCAATGTGGCTGAGGATCCAACAAAAGACAATATTCTTGGTTTTGTTTATTACGTTTAATCGATTTAAAAGTTTAATGACAATCGGGTTATTAAGATTCTTGTTGTGGATAGACAATAGTACAGAGAGTGAATCAGAGAATATAATGAAGCTGTCACTTACATTGTCAGTGATTAGATCAAGTGCCAGCTCAACAGCTGTGGCTTCGCCACTAAAAATTGATGCCCCATCAGGTAGACGCCTTTTTTTTGTGATGTTATCCATTAGGGCACAGCACCCACATTTCTCACCATCTTTCGATCCATCTGTGTATACATGTCTATAGGAAGGGAAACTATCAACAGTCTTGTTCAGTTCTTTGTAGAAATCAGTAGGGTTGGTCTTAGATTTAGGAAATTTGGTGAGGTTTAGCAAAACTGTTGGTTGGATGATTTCCCATGGAGGGCTTTCTGAAATGAGTGATTCGTAAATTCGTTCCAGGTTTATATTGGATTCTCTGAGGATTTCTTTCATCCTTAGGCCAAATGTTTTAATTGTTTTTTTTTTTTCCTATCATAGAGAAGGTGATATAATGGGTTTACAATACAGTCATAGGCAGAATTGGATGGGCAAGAGAGGATTTTGGTCAAATATTGTAATATTGTATAGTTGTTTGCGACGAATTGATAATGGCGGTTCATTGGCTTCTGCATATAGACTATTGATGGGAGAAGTTCGAAAGGCTCCCAAGGCCAGTCTAAGCCCCTGATGATAAACAGTGTTCAATGGCTTTGTGTATGACTTTCTGGCGGCGCCATGTATGTAGCAGCCATAGTCCAATTTCTATCGAACTAATGATCTATATGACTTCAGTAAAGTTTGTCTATCAGCTGGATAGCTTTGTTACATTTGTTTAAGTGCTTGATTTGTGGAATAAAGGTGAGCTTTTCATCCAGTATTAGTCCTAAAAATTTATGTTGGACTACAACAGGAATCTGAATCACATCCGGTTTTAACAGAGGATCTGGATGTAATTTTCAAAGCTGGCAAAAGTGCATGCATTTTGTTTTGTTAGTGGAGAACTTAAAATTTGACATGTACTAGAGTGTGTGTGTGTATGTGTTTTTGCACATGCAGTTATTTCTGTTTTTGTATTTACCTTTCCAATGTTCAATCTTGCTTCAGTATTTGATTTTTGTATAAATCTTTAGCCTTAATTAAATTTCAAAGCTGTGTAAGTTAAAATAAACTTTTCATGTGTATTGGATAATTTTTGCAACCTGGGGGTGTGAGTGTCTGGTTAGGGCATGTCAAATTGTCTGTTAAGGGTATGACTGGAAAAAAACAAAAAACAAAAAAAAACTGGGGTGTTCTTACAGCTGCTAACAAAACTCTGCAAGAAGAGTTGATTGCTAGAATGATTAAAGATGGAGGTGATGCATGTGTATCTGTACACAGAGTTCAATCATTCTTTTTCCATGCTGTGGCCCTTCAAGGTATAGGCAATCATAGCTTTCCAGAGTTTTCTGTCTTTTGTAGATCTTAGTAAATTATATCATTTTGCTATCTCTTCTAAACCCTGTTCTGCCATCCATTTACACAAACTCGTTAGGTAGGTCATGTGCTGTTTTTCTCTGACCCTCTTATGTCATGTGAGCGTCAAATTTTCCAACTCCTTTTCCTTATTATGTTCCCTAGAAATCTCTTGATGTTAAGTGTTCTTTTTGTTTGCATATCTCTTTTCTAAGATTTACCTCACTGTATTGGTTAAATAAGTTCAGTGAGAAGATGCATTCTTGTTTTACACCCCTTTCTATTTTGGGGTCATTCCATGTCAATTCACCATGGCATTACACCCACCAACACCAAATTACTTGAAATTTGGCACAAATGGTCCCCTTCATGTGTTAGGAAAGTGTGCCAAATTATTTTTTGCTAGACTTTATTGTTCCAATTTTAGTAGTGGTGGTGTTATAATTTTCCTAATTTGGCTCTAATCTAAGGCAGTGCAATGTCACTGAATCTCAGTGTTTTTTAAAAATTAAAGAAAAATACTTCCATATCGTCAATATTTCTGAAATTTGGTATGTAGGGCAAATAAAAAGTGTAGACTCCAGATATTTAACTATTTCAAGCCTACACTTAATAGAAAATTTTATTTTACTCACCCAAATACATGACCCCAAAAATCGACAACTTTTCACCTATGTAGCTTACAGTCAAGTCTATTGAAAATATGTCCTCTTCAATTTTCATATTTTTTACCTAACATCTACAATGCCTGCTCAAGTTCACCCAAAAAATTTTGTCAGGGTTTTAAGTCTACTTAAGATATGACTGCCAATTTTACAGTTTTTCCTATGTATGTACAGGATTTCTGAGAAAGACCATAATTAAAGACAAATCATCAATGCACCATGACATCTAAAATGTTGATATTGTGCTAAGTAACTTCTTAAACTATACAATAAGATTAATTTTAATTTAAAAAAATAATAATTTAAATATATTTTGCAGATATTACTTTTTGTACAGATAGATTGTCTTTAAAAAGCAGTAAACATTGCCTTATGTATGATAATCAACAGTGCATAGAAAATCTGTAAATGGTACTTAACAAATGAAGTTAAAAAATTCTTTGTTTGTGTTTCTTTAAATTTTATTTTTGTAAATTATTTTCATAAAACAAAAACAAAAAAAAACATTTGATTTTTTTTTCATTCTCAAAGTCATAATATAAATGTGAATCTTTAAAACATTTGTAGTTGGCACTTAACATTTATATAGTTGAAGGAAATGCTTTCATTACTTTTTTTGAATTTTTATTTTTTAAATAATTTTTCAAAATTATTTTCATGAAACAAAAATATGATTTTTATCAGAAGAAAGTCATAATAAAAATGAATTTATAAAGAGTCTTTAAAAGATTCCAATTTAAACTACACCATGCACTAAGTTTTGTTAAACATGCCCTCTAGTAGAGTTATCAATGGTGCATAGAATATTTAAACTTAAGTTGAAGAAATACTTTCCTTACTGCTTGTGATCTACTTAATAATTCTTGTTTCGATTTTTTTTTTTTTTACAAATTTAAATAATCAATTTATGGAACAAAAATGATTTTCTTTTGACCAGGGCTGATACAAGTCTGTCTGGTCCCGAAACATCTGTCACTTTACATCCAGTATCCAAGGAGAAAGGTGGTATTTTTGTAATTACTTGAATTTTTTACATGCACACTGGATTTGAAGTACAGTAGTTTCTTTTTTCAGTTAAAGATGAATTGTTCTATTTGTACTGAGCTAATAGTTGAAACATGTCATGGTTCATTCAATAATAAGCAGGTTGGATTGATTTCAGTTGATCAGTTGGATGCAATGGATGTAAAGCTTATTGCCTATAGAACAGGACTTGATGAGGATAAAATACAGACCATCTGTTACCATCACAAGCAGACCTTGTTGATTAACTATGAATGGCTTGAAAAGAGATGTAATCCATTTAAAAATCATAAAAAGCAAACCAAAGGTGGTTTGAAACCAATTTCATTGGAGATGGCAGACAAGGCAGAGGCTAAATTGTTAATAATCCCAGGCAAGAAACTCTGCCCTAATTGTCAAATACAAATCAACAAACTACTTCCCTATGATGAAGAACCAAGACATTTATCAGATGAGGAAATACAATAACTTGAAGTAGGTACTTCTGCAGAATAAGAATCAGAGTAGTAATAATGAAGAACCAAGATGTGTATCAAATGAGAAAATGAAAGAGTTTGATACAAATACTTCTGCAGAAACAGAGAACTGAAATATCAATGAATGTTTCTCTGCTATTGGAATTTCTCCACTGAAAACAAAAGGGCTTCATTGTGACACCTTGTTGTGTTGCTGGTGGCATCGATTCAGTAGCTGGTTTTCGAGTTCACTCTTCGAACAGTGATCTCTCTTGTGAAAGTTGATCTCAAGGAAGTCATGTGGAATACTTGCTAGATGTTTGTTTCTCTGCTAAGTCAAACAAAGCTGGATGAGTGTTCACAATTGGGTAAACAAAATGGCACCAAAAATAAATAGAATGACACCTGTATAAGTTGTAGAAAAGTCTTTATATACAAGAAGAAAATAGTAACACAATCACTAATTGTCTTCCCAAACCCTGTTTCTCTCAAGCTGGCAACAGAATGGAAGTTTCGACCAATTTTTCTTATCCTTAATTCAGGTTTCTGGTTGGCAAAATCACTCCATTCCTATCAGAGTTTTAAGTTTGTGGCGATTCAAAATGTCTTTGTTTCACTTAAGACCGAAACTTTATGGAAACTGCAGGCTTCTCTACGATTAGCACCCATTGGCATGGCAATCTGTCTGTACATCTTCAGCTAGGAGCTCTATGGAAGGCGGCCGGGCATGCGGTGGGCGCCCAATGGCTTGGCACCTATCTTTGTCATTATATCTCCGGGACAAGAGCCGACCGAAAATGCTTTTGGCGCCCTCGGGGCTCTGTATTTATGCTTGTCCCTGCTCTACTGGTGCAGGGCATGACTGACACTGGGTGTCTATGCAAATCTAGTTTCTGGCCCTTGTGTCCAATGAAATCACAACTTCAGCTCTGTCTTCTTCCTTTTGATGCAGCCAATTGAGTCACACTATTTTTATGATGTCACTTCTTTCTTTTTGTTTAACCAATGAAACAATTTTTTCTTTACCTGTTTTAGGTGGGACCTTTACGCCTCCAATTCCTTTCTCAGGGAAATCCCAATTTAGTCATTTCTCATAATTAACTAATTGTTTTTTTCTCTCTCCGGCAACAATCAACTTAACCTTTGCACTTGTCAGAGACACCTGAATATGCAAAATTCCCCTCTCTTCCTTTATGACAACTCTTCCTGACATTAAACAGATGTGCTCTGGCTTTGTATGTCGTTGAGAGATAAAAAATTTCAGGATTTTCTTTTTCCCATTGTTTTGAATATATTCCACATGAGTTTGTTAGAAAAATATAAAGACAATAAAATTTTCATTCTTCAATCATTCTATCTGGGTCAGATAGCATCCACCACTTGTCTTTTGACACTTTTTGGCATTGATCCATACCAGCTACAAAATTATAGCTGGGAAGCCATCTGATAATTTCATTATCACCTTGTGGGTGGCTGGCAGATTCCTTTCACTTAGATATCAGCTGCTTGGTGAGAATAACAATTAAAACCTTTCTCAGTCATCTTGTTTCTAGATTGTCAACAATAATGGCCAACTCTGTGGCCGTATTAGTGTCGCTGTCTGCACGACTTTCAGCCAGGTTGTTGAGTATAATAATAATAATAATAAAAAAAACTTTCTCAGTCATCCTATTTCATAGATAATATTTCGC
This sequence comes from Ascarosepion bandense, assembly GCA_037127315.1. Taxonomy (NCBI): domain Eukaryota; kingdom Metazoa; phylum Mollusca; class Cephalopoda; order Sepiida; family Sepiidae; genus Ascarosepion; species Ascarosepion bandense. The sequence continues at coordinate 79,529 of JBBBDQ010002017.1, forward strand.
TTGTCAACAAGAGCCAACTGACCCTGTGACCTTGCCTGGCTTGGCTGGTTTATTCTGGGTAAAACAATTACACTTGTAATCTTTTAATTCATATTTATTTTTTAGTCCATTTGCAATCTTTCTTACAAAAAAAAAAAAAATTGTTTCCCTTTTTTCTTCTCTGTTCATATTGGAACATAATAAAAAAAAATTTTTTTTTTTCAGTTTTTTTTTTTTTTTTTTTAACTATAACAATTAATACTACAAACTAATATAATTTCTTCTGTCCTGGCCATGCTAAATAATGTTACATCCTTACTCAGGAAAAGCTACTTTCAATGCAATGTGTAAAGACCAAAGTAGACAAGTCATTAAGTGTTGACTATGAGCTGTTGAATGAGGAGGCTTTAAAAATCAAAAAGGAGCTAAGTGCTTTAATAAAATGACAGAGCATTTTATAGCAAAAGTGAAGACAGTGGAATCAACTAAATTCAAAATACAGATCTTGACACTTGCCCCTACCGACTGGTCACACAAAAATGTCATGGATGTGTTTGGTGTTTCAGAACACATTGTACACAAGGCTCGCAAATTGTGTTTGGAAAGAGGTATTTTAGCTGTGCCAGAAACAAAAAGAGGCAAGTCTTTGCCTGCTGATATTGCACAGTTAGTGGAAACAGTTTACCAAGATGAATATACTCAACTGATACCAGGCAGGAAAGATTACGTTAGTATTAAACATAATATTCATTAGTAGAAAAGACTCATCTTGTGTAACCTAAATGAGCTCTTCAGAGCATTCAAGGAACAGAACCAAACAGTACCTTTGGGATTTTCAACATTTTGTAGTCTAAGGCCGAAATGGTGTGTCCTTGCTGGTATGCACGACCAGCAAGGACACACCTATGTGCATCTATGTGTATGCACTATCCACCAAAATATGAAATTATTACTGGAACCACTGAATGTATCATATAAAGATCTCTGGAAATATATTGTCTATAATACCAGTAGCATAGAGTGTATGATTCATAGGTGCCCAAATTGTCCTAAATCATCAGAGCAGCTTGAAAAATTTTTTTATGACCCTATGAAAGGATATATTGATCATGCTGAATTAATAGAGTTCTTCAAATGGACCACAACTGACCAATCGACTTTGACAACACAAAAGGAATCCTGTCAAGCTTACAATGATTTAGTTGTTTTGCAACTGAATAAATTAGCACCTCATTCTTACTTGGCTAAATCACAATCAAGATACTTAAAGCAAAGAAAACAGGAGATTAGCGATAGTGAAATTTTGTTCCTGAGAGATTTTGCCGAAAACTACAAATTTATAGTTCAAGATGAGATCCAGATTTATCATTGGAATACTTCACAATGTACTTTACATCCAGTGGTACTCTACTTTAAGCTTGAAATGCAATGCAAAGTGAATGTTTCTGCATTATGTCGAGTGACAACTCACATGATGTAGCATTTGGTTATATGATACAGAAAAAAATTGAGGTAATCAAAGCTACCTTGCCAAACATAAAAAATATTGAGTATTTTACTGATGGTTGTGCAGCGCAATACAAGAATTATAAGAACTTTGCCAATTTGTGCAACCATCAGAAAGATTTTGGGCTCAATGCAAAATGGAATTTCCTTGCAACAGGTTATGGTAAACAACCATGTGATGGCATAGGTGGGACAGTGAAAAGGATAGTGTCAAAAGAAAGTCTCCAAAGACCAACTACTAAACAAATCCTTTCCACAGAATCTGAGCTTCAATATTGTAAATCTGCAATTGAAGGTATCAAATTCATTCTGGTTGAAAAGGAAGAAGTTGAGGAAGTGAGGAGGAGTCTCACCATGAGATTTGAAAATGTATCCACAGCCCCAGGAACAAGAAGTTTACATCAATTTATCACATTTGCCAGAGATAAAATATGAAACAATGTAGCGAAGATGAAAACTATGACCTATGTATGACTTTTGTATTGGGGCTGAATAAAAACCAGTAAATTGTTTCAGGATATGTTTGTTGCAAGTGTGACAAAATTTGGATTGGCATGGTCCTGAAAATTCATATGGAGAATGAGAATTTGCTGATGAAGTTCATGCATCCAACTCTTCCATCACATTCATTTGAATGGAAAGAAGATTTTATGGATATATGTTTTGTAACATTAATGAATATTCCGTGCACTGTTAATGTTCCTACAACAGCAAATGGTAGAGTTTATCATTTGTCCAAGATGGATAAATTATCTTCACAAAAATTATACCCAAAACAATTTAGTCTATATGCACAAAAAATGTATCCTATGTATTAAAAAGTACTTCAAGTATAGCCATCTGGGTTATTTAACAGGAGATTCTTTGAGAAGCTAATTAATCATGTCACTCCCCTCCTCTGGACAGATGTCCATATAAACTCATGTGCGGAAATAAATATTGAGTAGTGTCTGACTGGTTTTTTTTATGGCAAACCACCCTTTATGGGTCATTTAATGCTGAAACATTAGTTGCTGTAGTATGATGGGTGGAAGTTAAATGTTACTTATGATTCAGAGGAACTTTTTGACTATATCTTGTTGTATAGTTTTGTCTCTTAGGAATCTGAGAATATTTTTAGGGTTTAACTTTGTTGAAAATATCCTTTAGATTATCTTCTTGATGTGTTTTAGTCAGATTTGTTCAAGGTCTATGCAGCTTGTCAGTATATGGTGTACTGTGAAGGGTTCTTGGTATGCAGATTGGTACTACTTCTCCTTTCAGTAAGTGTGAGTGGGTGAGATGAGTGTGTCCTATTCAGAGTGTAGTCATTACCACTTCTCTTCTTGACATCCTTTTATTGGTTTCTTTTTTCCGATAGTTTGTGTCACTTAGTGTAGTTTATTGTCAATACAGAAGTTCCATGACTGCTGCCAATTTTTGAGGGTATATGTATTTATTTTTGGTTTTAAATCTGGATAAGGGATTTTTTTTCTGTTGTGGGGTTTAGTTGTAATGACTTTTTTTGCTACTTTATCGGCTTTTTCGTTCATGTGGATACCAATATGGTCTGGGATCCAACAGAAAATTATGTCTTTATTCTTTGTTAGATTGTTTATCCTATTTAGTAGTTTTGTAATCAGGGGATCTGTCATTTTTTTCTTTCAGTGATATAAGCACTGATAAAGAGTCTGTGAGTATGAGATATTTTTGGTGTTCATTGGATGCTATATTTAGTGCCAAGTTAATAGCAGATACTTCTGCACCGTACACAGAAGCCCCATCTGGGTAGTCTTTTCTTTAATTTTATTTTTTTATGGATGGTCGCACATCTTGCTCTGTCTCTATCTTTTGATCCACCAGTATAGATTTGTAGATATTCTGTATATGTATTTTGGATGTTGAACAGTTCTTCGTGGAAAGTCGAAGGATGGGTTTTGGTTTTAGAGTGTTTATTTAGTTTTAATATTATGGATGGCTGTTTAATCATCCAAGGTGGAGATTTTGATTTGATGGATTCATGGATTTTTGTTGTGTTTATGTGAGCTTCTGTGAGGAGGTCTTTTATATGGAGACTGTATGGTTTGATAGTACTTTCTTTTTCAGTGAAAAGGTTTGTGTATTGTGGGTGGAAAACATTTGTTTGCAGGGTTTGATGGACATGATGATAGCTTTAGACAGTATTGCAGTGCTAGTGTTTTTCATCTTAAGTGTCAATGGCAGTTTGTTAGCCTTTGTATACAAGCTTTCTCCTGGTGAAGTGTTGAAGGCTCCTAGAGCCAACCTTAATCCTTGGCGGTATATTGTATTTAGTTCTTTTATATATGATTTTCTGGCTACTCCATATATGAAGCATCCATAGTCAAATTTGGATCTAACTAAGGATCGGTAGAGTTTGAGTAGCGTAGTTTTGTCAGCACCCTAGTCAGAATTTTGATCAATTGTATGGTCTAGTGGCATTTTGTGTTTAGGTATTTTATGTGGGGGATAAAGGTCAGTTTTTCATCATATATGATTTCCAAGTACTTGTGTTGTTCAGTTTTAAAATGGGGTCAAGATGAGTTCTTCGGAGTTTGCAGGAATGTATGTATTTTGTTTTGTCTTTTGAAAATTTAAAAATATTATCTGTAGCCCATTTATTTATTTTATTTAGACAGAGTTGGAGTTTGCGTTCAGCTGTGGGTACATATTTTGATTGATAGCAAATGAGTAAGTCATCCACATATAGAGCACAGTCGATTCCAGTATTTATGTTTTTAATATTATTTATCTTTATATTGAAAATGGTGACAGAGAATGCTTTCTTGGGGTACACCAATTTCTTGTTCTTTTTGGACTGAGAGTATGTTGCCCATCTGTACTTGAAAATGTCATTTAAGAAGTTGCAGAGGAATTCTAGCATTCTGCTTTTAAGTCCAAGTTCATGTCGGTCTTTTTTAAGGCCGTACTTCCAGGCAGCATCGTATGATTTTCAAGATGAAAAAAAGATTACTATTAGGTGTTCCTTCTTGACGAATACTTCTCTTATAAACATTTCAAGTCTAATTAAGTGGTCAATAGGGCTTCTTTTTCTGAAACCTGATTGGTATTCTGTAATCAGATTTTTGGTTTCAAGGTACCATGATAATCTCTCGTTAACCATTCTTTCAAAGGTCGTGCATAGGCAACTAGTGAGGGCAATGGGTTGATAATTTATTGGATCTGTATGGTCTTTTTTGGTTTAGGTACTGGAATTACTATAGCTTCTTTCCAATTTTTTGGAATGCTGTTATTCATCCATATTTCATGATATATTTGTAGAAGATAGTTGAGAGATGGTTTTATTAGGTTTTTTTTAGAAATTGGTCTTGGATTTCATCAGAGCCAACTACTGTATTATGGGATTTATGAATTGCTTTTAATTCTGTTCTGTTGAATGATTGGTTGTACTTTTCTTCATTTTTGACTTTAAGTTAATTTTTTTTTCTTTTCTTCATTCTGTTTTATGGTTTGAAATTTTTTGTTTTGGTTTTTGATGAGGAGTTTATGGAGAATTGTTCAGCTAGTTGCTTTGCAATGTTTTTTTTTTTTTTGTTGGTGATCTTTATGTTATTGCAAATAAGGTGTTTAAATGGGTCTTTGTTGTTCTTTCCTGATATTTTTCTGACCATCTCCCATACTTTTTTGGTTTTGGTGTTCCCATTTATTTTTGATGCAAAGTTTTTCCAGGTGTTCCGTTTTGATTCTTTAGTAATTTTTCGTGCCTTTGCTCAACTTTTTTGGAATTAGTCTAAGTTTTCTTTTGTTGGATTATTTTAAAATTTTCTTAGATTAGCACATCACATTCTCACCGCTTTTTGACATTCTTTGCTGTACCATGGTTTGTTGTACTTTGAGGAGTTGGAGCTTTTTGGTATGTTCTCTTTTGTAATGGAAAGGAGGGTATTGCTGAAATGTGATATGATTTTCAATCTTAGTGTTTGCTTCTGGTACCAGTCTGGATTGGTATGAGTTTTGAAATTTTTCCCAGTTTGCCTTTTGTAGGTTCCAGCAGGGGATTTTGTCATTTATCACTGGATTTTCATTTTCTAGTATAATAGGGAAGTGGTTACTTCTGCATGTATTGTCATGTGTTCTCTAGCTATAGTTCATGCACATGGTTGGGTTGCCAATTGTTAAATCAATTGCTGAGAGAGTACCCGTTGCTGGATGTAGGTATGTGTTCTCTTTGTTGTTGAGCAAGCATAATTGATTTTGGTTTAATACTGTTTCGATTATTTTACCTCGTTTGTCATTTTTTTTTTTTTTTTTACTACCCCATAACTCATTATGGCTGTTAAAGTCTCCATTAGTATAAATGGCTTTGGTAGTTGTTGAATTAAATCATTTAATTCGGTTTCATTCACTGTTTCACTTGGTGGAATATATATTGAACAAAAGGTTATTGTTTTGTGTAGTGTTGCAGTTATTGCAACAGCATGCATATTTGTTTTTAAGTTTATTTCACTGTGTGGAATAGTTTTATTTATAAGTAATGATGATCCACCTGTGGCTATATTTGATCTTTTGTTTATGTGGTTGTATGAGGAGTAATGTTTAATATTAATTTTATTATCTTCTTTTAAGTGAGTTTCTTGTAAGCAGATTATAGCAGGGCAGAAAATTTTGATGAGGAGTAGTATTTCTTTGAAGTTGATTTTTGTTCCTCTTATATTCCATTGTAGTATTTTGTTGGCCATGATTTATTTTTTCTGGTTTTGGAATGTTGATGTTTGTGTCAACATCCATGGATTCAGTATTTTCTTATTTGTTTTTTGTTTTAGATTGTGATGTGTTGAGGAGTTTTGGTTCTTGTTTTGCAAGGGTTGTTTCATTGTCTTTTGTATTTTTCTTTTGAGCCAGTGATTGTTGTTTGGTTCCAGATGTTTCAGGGATTTGTGGTGGTTCTATCTTTTTTTTTTTTTTTTGTCTGATGTTTGGGTTGTTCTTTTGTTTTGGTTTATTTGGTCTGTTTTGGTTGGTTTCAAGGTAGGGGTTCCTATTTGTGATATTCTGAATTGGTGGTTTTATTTCACTTATAAATTTTGGCCAGTCATTTGTACCCAAGTTTAATAGTTTTTTTGATGAGCCTGTCATATTTATCATTTTTTTTCTCGGTAGTTTCCTTCTTTTTTTTTTTTTTTGGCAATTTATGCATAGCTTTTTTCTCCTATGTATGTGCCCACAATTCTACTTGCTTCAGGAAAATAATTTCTTTTTTCCATATATTGCAGGTCCTTGCATAAGCTGGGTGGTCTTCTCCACAGTTTGCACAATTGCACCTTTTTATACATTCATTTGTAGTATGGTCGGGGTTTCTCTGGGAACATCTGCCACATACTGGTTGGTTATAGCAAGTATCCTCGTGATGTCTGAATTTTTGGCATTTGTGACACCAGAGAGGGTTTGGTATGAATGCTTTTCTTTTTCTATGGAGTATCCGATTTTTAGTTCTTTTGGGGCCTTTGGTGTGTTGAAAGTCATGATGTACATGTTAGTTTTAATGATGCTTCTGTTTTTTTTAACGGACACTCTTTTGGTGTCTATTACACCTTGAGATTTTAATTCCATTTTTATTTCCTGTATGGTGCAGCTGAAGAGTTCTGGACTTCGGATTACACCCTTTGACATGTTCATTTTTCCATGTGAGTATGATTTAATTTTTTTTATTATGGAACTTCTATTTTTAATAAAGTATCCGCATATCTTTTTTTCTCCACTCCTACTAATATAGTTCCATTACGTAAGTTTTTAACAGTTTTGGGTGTTATGTTTGATGAGATAACCTTTTGTATCAGGAATGGTGATAATTTTGTTAGGAGAGTATCATCTTCAGATTCCAGGATAATAAATCTTGGGAAATTTTTTTAATTTTCAGAATCCGAGTTGGATTCAGTGTGTGGTCTCTTGATTGGTTTATTTGCCATTTATGTGTTTTTTTTTTTTAGATTGATTGATTGATTGATTGTGTTTAACGGCCTATCAACCTCCAAAGGGTCATTTAAGGCCAAAAGGTGTTTTTGTTTTCAGAGTTGTTTGTCTTCAAGCTTTCAAAGTTGGTTGTATTCGACCTTTCTTTTAAGGGAAAAAAAAAAAAATATTTAAAGAGGGTAATGAGCAGTGGTGAATAGTGTTTTGGGGTTTGTTTTTTTTTTTTTATGGAAGGGATTTAGATTTTCGTATATAGTCCAATTTCTTTTAGAAATTGGAATATTTTGCTTGGGTCAACGTTGTTAAATAGATCTTTTTAAATTGTTTGATCTGTAATATTTTGATCGAATGAAGTAGAAGTCATAGCAGCTAATCAAAAAGTGTTTCACTGTGAAGAGTTCCTGGCATGCAGTGCATATCGAGGGTTCTTTGTTTTTCAGTAGGTATGAATGGGTAATCTGGGTATGTCCTATTCTTAGTCTAGTTAGTGTAACTTCTACCTTTCTTATCTTACGGTAGCTTGGATACCATTCACCGACGGTAGGGTGGATATTTTGGAGTTTATTGTTTAGGCTATTATTCCATGTTTCTTGCCATTTAGTTCTGATAAATTTGTGGATTGTTGGTTTGAAGTTGGAGTAGGGGATCTTGACATCAGATACATTTTGATGTAATGATTTTTTTTGCTGCTGAATCAGCCCTCTCATTGCCATGGATGCCAGTATGACTTGGTATCCAGCAGAGTTTAATGATTTTGATTTTGGAGAGCTGGTTAAATCTATATAGAAGTTTAGTGATAAGTGGATTGGTTGATTCTTTGTTTCTTAGAGAAGTAAGAGTAGATTTGTTGAGATAATGTCAAGGGCTAAGTTGATGGCTAGAATTTCAGCACTATAAATCGAGGTTTTATTTGGAATTAGTTCTAGTAATTCCAGGTTATTGAGGATGGCAGCGCATCCTACTCTGTCTTCCTTTTTAGATACATCGGTATATATGCAGATGTAATCAGGGAAGTTATCTATAATAGAGAGAGTTTCTTCTTGAAAGGTGGCTGGATTTGTTTTTGCTTTAGAGTATCTGGTTAGGTCCATCAGAATTGTAGGTTGTTCCAACAACCATGCGGGTGTTTCTGGAATGATGATCTTGTGTATGTGATTTATGTCTATTTGTGTTTCAGTAATAAGTTCCTCCATGCGGAGGCTGAATGGTTTAATGATTTTTTCTTTTTGATGGAAGAGGGGTTTAAGTTGTGGTTGAAAAACTATTTTGCGGGCAGTATTTGATGGATTAGAGGCTAGTTTTATGTAGTATTGCATTCTGAGTTTTTGTCTTCTTAGTTTTAGTGGAGGTTCATTTACCTCAGTATATAGACTTTCCACCGGGGAAGTGGTGAAAGCACCTGACACAAGTCTCAGACCTTGATGATGGATGGTCTCCAGCTTTTTAAGGTATGATTTTCTGGCTGATCCATATACGAAGCATGCGTAATCACGTTTGGAACGGATCAAGGTTTGGTATAATTTAGCAAGTGTTTTTTTTATCTGCACCCCATTCGGTGTGAGCTACTACTCTTAGAAGTTGAATGGTTTTATTGCATTTGGCTCTCAAGTATTTGATATGTGGGATATAAGATAGTTTATGATAAAAAATAACGCCAAGAAATTTATGTTGTTTGACGGCTAGGATTTCAGTATCATTGAGTTATAAAACAGGGTCGTTATGCATTTTGTGGATTTGGCAGAAGTGTAGGCATTTAGTTTTCTCTTTGGATAATTTGAAGCCATTTTCCATGGTCCACTTGCTTATTTTATTTAGGCATAGTTGTAGTTGGCGCTCTATTATGCAAATGTGTTTAGATCTGTAACAGATCAGAAAATCGTCCACGTATATTGAACCATCTATACCAGGGTTTAGACATTTTACAATGTTGTTGATTTTTATGTTGAATAGGGTAACGGAGAATACACATCCTTGTGAAACCCTCATTTTTTGTTCTTTTGAGTCTGATAAGGTATCATCCAAAAGTACTTTAAAATTCCTGTCTTCTAGAAAGTTGTCTATATATAAAGGCATTCTTCCTTTTAGGCCAAGTGCTTTCAAATCTCTCATTATTCCATATCTCCATGTGGTGTCATAGGCCTTTTCAAGGTCAAAGAAGACCGCTGTGAGGTGTTCTTTTTGGATGAAGGCTTCACGTATAAAGGTTTCAAGTCGGACAAGGTGGTCAATTGTCCCTCTTCCCTTCCTAAAACCTGTTTGGAGGTTGGTTATTAAGTTGTTAGTTTCCAAATACCATGTCAGTCTGTTGTTGATCATTCGTTCCAGTATTTTGCTAAGACAGCTGGAATAGGTCGGAAATTGGTTTGGTATGTTGTGGTATTTTGTTGGTTTGATAGGTTTTTCATGGGTTTTGGAATGGGAATAATGGTGGTCTGTTTTCAGAGCATGGGAATGTTACCAGTGGTCCATAGGTAGTTGTATATATTTAATAAATAAATAAGAGAGTTTTTAGGTAGCTGCTTTAGAAATTCATAATGAATTTTGTCTGGACCAGGAGTTGTGTTATGGGCTCTGGATAGTGCAGTTTGGAGTTCTGAAATTGAGAAAAGTAGGTTACAACTATTGGTACTTTCTGATTGAAAGTTGACGATTTTTTTCTTTGCATTGTTTAATGTTTTGGAATGTTCTATTGAGATTTTGTGGGGATGAGTTTTGTGAAAGTTTCTGCTATATGGTTTGCAATGTCTTTTTTGTTCGTAAGCTTTACATTGTTCAAGGTGAGGTGTTTTATTGGGGTACTATCACATTTTCCTGATATCTTTCTGATCATGTCCCATATTGTTTTGGTGTTCAGTTTTGAGAGAATTTTTCCAAGTTGTTTTTTTTTTTATTCTTTGATAATTTTTGAAAAAGTATAGGTTTTCTTTGGTAGGGGAGGAGTTGAATTTTCTTAAGGATGCACCTCATGCTCTTATTGCTTCTTTGCATTGGTCATTAAACCATGGCTTGTTGAATTTCATTGAAGTGGAAGATTTAGGTATGCATTCTTTAGCTATAGATAAAAGAGTTTTGGTAAAGTAAAGGAGGTGATCTTTGTTGCTGGTATTAGATTCTGGAATTAGTTTTAAATAGCATAGTTTTTGGAATTTTTCCCAGTTAGCTTTTTGAATATTCCAACATGGTTTTTTCTTCCTGAGTTGAGGATTCGAGTTTTCCAGAATGATAGGATAGTGATCACTTCCACAGGTATCCCCCAGGACCCTCCAGTTGTAGTCCTGGAAGACAGTAGGGTCGCTTATAGTTAGGTCAATAACGGAGTATTGAGCCTGATGCTGGGTGAAGATATGTGTTTGATTTGTTATTATATAGGCATAGGCTGTTTTGATTAATTACATTTTAAATGATTTGGCCTTTGGGGTTGGTTTCAGAGCTTCCTCAAATTTCATTGTGACAGTTGAAGTCTCCCATTAAATAAATTGGGAGTTGTTGGATTATGTTGTCTAGTTCTGGTTCTGTAATATTGTAACAGGGGGGAATATATATGGAGCATATAGTGATTGTTTTGTGTAGGGTTGCTGACACCACCACTGCTTGTAAATTGGTTTTTAATTTGATTTGGTTTTGTGGTATCTTATTGTTTATGATTATGGATGCGCCTCCAGAGGCTTTGTTAGGATTTTTGTTTATATGGTTGTATAAGGTATGTTTTACATTAGGTATATAGTTTTCTTTAAGGAATGTTTCTTGCAAACAAACAAATGCTGGGGAAAAGTTTGAGAATTATTAGAAGTTCATTGAAATTTGCTTTTACACCTCAAATATTCCACTGAATAATTTTATTCGTCATATGTAGATTTCAGTTTTGATAGGGTTTTTGTTTGGGATTTTGGCCTGTTTGAGGATTTTGTTCCTTGATATCCATTGCTTCTAAATTTTTGAATCTGTTTCGTCTTGTACTCAAGCTGGTTTGGGTTCTTGATTTTGATGTTGGTCTATGTCTTGTTTGCTGGTTCTTTTTTTGGTTTGTCTGAATGAGGGGTTAATTTTGGTTCAGTTTTTTTTTTGAGAGTTTGTGTTAGGGATAATTTCTGTTTTCTTATTGGGTAAAGAGGGTTTTTCGTTGTTTGGCTTATTTGATTTAGGTAAGAATTTTTTGTCTTTGTGTGTGGGTTTTTGATTTTCATTTTGGTTTTTGTTAAGAATTGGTTTCGGGTTTTCATTGGCAAAGGAGGATTCAGATTTACCAAGGGTAATTTTTAATTCGTTGATGAATTTGGGCCAATCGTTGGGTTCTAATTTTATGAGGTTTTCAAGGAGATCCTTGTATTTATCTTTTGTTTCAGTAGTTGGAGGGGTTCTTTGGGCGATGTTGGAGTATGAAACCTTATTTGAGTATACTTCCACAATTTTTCTTGCTTCCCAAAAGGGTATATTTCTATTATATTTTACCTCAAGTATTTCTTTTTCTTTTTTCCATATACAAGTTTCTCGAGTATGCCAGATGGTCACCTTCACAATTTGATGGTTTGATTGCATTGATCTTCTAGTTGATCCAAATCCCTCATTCCACATTTCTTGCATACAGGTTTCTTTGTACACTGCTCCTCATGGTGTCCAAACATCTGGCGTTTGAAACACCTGAGCGGGTTTGGGATGTAGGTCTCAACTTTAATTAAATTGTATCCGACCTTAATCTCTTTTGGGGGCTTGTGGGAGTTAAAGGTCAAGATATGTGTGTTTGTGTTAATGATGCTGCCTTCTTTTTTGATGGTGATTCTTTTGTAATCTATGACTCCTTGACATTTTAATCCTGTTTTGATTTCATCTGGAGTGCAGAGGGAGAGTGTTCCCAACTCTTAGCTACTCCTTTAGATGTGTTTAGCGTTTGATGGGGGTAGGCTTTTATTTTTAGGTTGTGAAAGGAAGTCATGTTGAGCAGAGAATCTGCTTGTTTCTTTTGGTCGACTTCTACTAGCAGTGTTCCATTTTTTGTTTTCTTGACCATCTTGGGGGGTTATCCTGGAGGATATTACCTTTTCTATCACGAAGGGAGATAGCTTTGATAAGTGATTATCTTCAGTGGACTCAAGTACAATGAATTTAGTGAAGCCAGGTTGGCACAGCTCAGAGTCACTGTCTGATTCCATATGGGGTCTCTTGGAGGGGTTAGGGAAAGCCATAATATTCATTTTGGTATAAGTTCATCGCCTGTGCTTCCCACCCACCAGTTCGGAGTCTGCAATTGGGGTCTGCCAGAGGGGAAACCCAATCGCCCTGACGGACCAGGGACTACACAGGTGGTATACTCACCTCAGTGAGAGGTCCAGAGCACCTGCCACCTCATCCAATGCTCTGTTTCAAGACACAGTGCATGGGTGGAGGGTCTTCAGCCATGTCTGGGCCTGAACCTAAATGAGATGATTGACCCTCAGCCAGCGCCTTCTAATGTCTACAGGTTCTAGGTATTCTTCCATAGTTTTCATTCTGGTTAGTTTAGTTGGGAAAGATTGGTAAGGTTGATGTTTATTTCCTGTAGTAGACATTAGGGCTTGACCTGACCAGCCAATTGGTTGGATCGGGCCACTCCGACCGCCTGTCTAGCCCCGGTAAGGGCCGAAGTGGTGTGTTGGGAAGTGGAGGTACTTAACCTGACCTCCAAGGCCCTCAACCACCAGGATCCCGTCTCAGGGCATCACGGGTCGCCACCCACAGCCAACAGGTGGCCCTATTGAGGGATTTTTACCCTCTGCAGAGGGGCAGTTGGCATATTCTGATGCCCCGCCAACAGGACCATGTTCTTTCAGATTTCACCCTTTCTGCTCTCGATCTGCCATGGAGTCCAATTTAATGGGAAATACGAGGGAGAAAACCCATTCGCTCATATTTGAAGGGGTTCATGAGCACATGCTCTTCTTTTTGTTTCTCTACCCAAGAAAATAGATAAACAGATAAGGGGGTCCAGCCATGTCACAGTCCTTTTCCTTCAAACTGATTGACCCTGCAACCACTGCCTTCTAATTCAGAAGTCTAGGGAACATTATTTTTGGTATGTGTTTGTGCTGTGAGAGGTAATGATTATGTCTTCTGAGTTGAGGCTTACCGTGACCAGCCGATTGATCAAATTGGGCCTCTCCGACCGCTCGTCTAGCCCAGGTAAGGGCCAAAGTGGTGTGTTGCAGGGCCATGTCTTTTTTGTACCCAGGTCATGGTCTGCTCAACCACCAGGATCCGTCCCAAGGCATTACAGGTCGCCACCCACGACTAACAGGTGGCCCCATTGAGGGGCTTTTACCCTCTGCAGGGGGGGGGGCAGGGTATTCTGATGCCCCACTTACAGGGCAGGAGTAGTGTCTGAGAGAGTTACCCAAAGGACAAATGCTAAGCAGCCTTCATTAATGAGAGAAAATCTGCTGTAGAAGTTATTCACCGCCGAAAGATTAGCACCACCAGCATTAACAAACAGGCATCTTTCAGTGCCTCAAGGATAGAAAAGGAGTGATTGGGATGAAACAGCTACATAGCTATTGTACAGTTTTTACATATCACCATTAATTGTTGATAATTTTTAAACAGCGTATATTTTTCTTGTTGGCACATTTACACCTTTTCCAGCAAGATCACCTGATGCTAAAGAAACAATATGATTGAATCAACAAAGCCACAGCCTGTGATTTTCTCACTGGTACACAACAAATAAAATTCCCTAGATGACACAAATTCTGATGAAAGAAAGGAACCAGTGAAAATCATTGCATCAAATACAAGCTACCTTCACCAAAGTGTACCTCCACTTCCTGGTATTATTTGAAGTCTAGACAGCTGTGATGCATTTGGTAATTAGCACAAATGCCTGATCTTTGTTTATAATTCTTCCTCAGTTAACCTGTATTTATTCCCAGTTCCTTTGTCCAATGTTTTATATTCTGTGCAATATCATCGCATTGTTTCTTTTCTCTCTCCTTTTCCTCATGCTGAGAATTTCATCTTTCATCTATTCTTTTTTTTTCTTCGTGATAATCTCGATTGCTGATGTTACTAAAGCTTTTCTTTAGGTGCTTCTATTATCATTTTGTCAATTGTGTCTGCTTTTACACTGTTCATATATTTCTCATCCATGTTTCTCTCTTTCAGGAGTTTGTCATTTCAATTTGGGTGCTCCACTGGCTTTTCAATTTCTGTAGTTTATATGATCACTGCTACAGCACTTGGATGTGTTTTGAAGTGTAAAACTGCATTACTGAATTTGTTATTGATAGTTACATAGACAATTTATTTTTTTGTTTCTCCTACATTTTAAGCTACAGGTTTTGCAGGTAAGCTTACCATCTGTTGTATTGATATCATGGTGTTGTGACTTGTAATGCTGGGCCAGTCCACTCACTGATTTGCATGCTTTTCTTGAATAGATTGCAAGTGAAATAAAGTTGGTCTCTTTAGTACCTTTTATTGGGAGGGGGCTTATGTTCTCAATGTAGTGAGCAGCCTTCTTTTAGCTGTGTATTCAATTCTGGCTTTCTCAATGTTATTAAAACCAGTTGTCAGTGTCTTCCAAGTAGACATTTAGATGCCAAGATCTTCCCAAATGCTGTCATCTATTTTTGATCATGTGTCATCAAGGCAGTCTCTGTAGTGTGTGTATGTGTGTTACTTGCAATGCAAACACTTGCCTTTCACCAGTTCACCATATAGTGCTTGTTTTGAAAGTCCTCTAATGTACTAAGTGACAAACCCATTTTAGTTTCTACTTCATGACCATTTGAAATTTGATGTTCGAAACAATTGCTTGTTAAAGCACAATATTAGTATTTTTCATTCCCACAATATTTTCAGCATCTAATTCAGGCATTTTTAATGGAAGATGTCTGCAGCCATATAAGAATGGTGACAGAATACATGCTTGGTAGACACTGACTTTAGTAGTTGTACTAATAAGTGACTAACTATATGCATCACAAACATATGAAAGTCTGTAAGGTGATGAATCTGGATAGTGTGTTGCCAAGATAAATGAAAGTTTCTATGACTTCCAACATTTTAACCATGATGCAGATTGATGGTGATGTATAAGGCCTTACTGTCTTTCTGAGATTGATTCAAATTCATAACAAATGATAGAGGTCCATCAGAAGTTTAAGATCTTTCTCTAAAGCCACAGTTATCAGCATAGAATAGGTTATGGATAAGAAAAATTAAAGTTTTAGAAGCTGCAAGAAATCAACAGGTATTGAAACAGACTTCAGATGTTCTGCAGGGTATACAAAGGCTAACATAAATTTTGACAGAGAAAATTGTGAAAAGAGATCTCCCTGCTTCACATAAGTTTTGACTGAGATTAGATCTGACAACTAACCATTTATACATTCCCTTGCCTTCATATTTGTATGAGTAGACATTATGTATAAACCAACTATGTAAGGTAGTGGCAATGGTACTTGAACTCTAGAGCAAATATTGACTGCATGCCATTAGAGGCACATCTTGAATTTATCTTGAAAAATTCAATAAGGAAAAACCTGAAATACGAGGGAGGAAATACATGATAAAGAAAATGCTAAAATGCAAATACTGTAACTATGAGTATGAATCAAACAGAGAACAATGCCCAGTCTGGGGACAGATATGGAAAAATTGTAAAAAGAAAAATCATTTTCAATTAGTGTGTAAATTAAAAAAAAAAAAAAGAAAAAAAAAGGAAGACACTTTAAAAAGTGAAACTGATATTTCTCAATACAAAATAAGAAAATATCTTTATGGAAAGGAAACTGAGTGGGATAAATTTAAAAATGCAAATTGATACTGGCTGTTACGCAATGCTAATTCTGAAGAACGTTTGTAAAAAAGATGAATTAACTGAAACTATATAAAAGTCATTTAAAATTAAGACGGTTTGATGGGTAATGCACAAAGACATTAGGATACTTTGAAGAAACATTTGAAATAAACAAGTGAATCAAAATTGTTGCCATTGTTTTTGTGGACTATAATAAAAGCAAATAGCTTAATAGGAACAGATGTGCTTAAGATTAATAGCATATATCTAATGCATGCTACGAATTCAGATAATCCCAAAAATGGAATAAAAATTACAAAGTAAGTATTAAATTGAAAGAAAATTGTAACCCTCATATTTTAAATCTCACAAACTTCTAATTCACTCATTATTCCTGGTAGTTGCAAAACTATATAAAATGGTTAAACAAGATTTTAGGAAAAGTTCCTCTGATTGTAATTAAATGAACATCACCTATAGTAATTCTGAGAAAACCAAATGGTGATATTAGAATTTGTAGTGACTACTGTCGTTGTTGTCCTGTGGCCTTTACCGTGATAGAACTCACTACACCCCTCCAGTATTCCCTGTGCATTTGGAACCCTGGCGCAGTTTTATAGCGAAATTCATAATCTTTTCAAATAGCTGAATACTTGATGCTTCGCCAGGGCTACCAAGGGTGTTTTTATTGTGACACCAAACACTGGATGGGTTGCCTCCAGGCCTCATCCTGTTATTTAACTCATAACTGGAGGGAAGTGATGGATTAATACCTTTCCCAAGGGTACCAGTGCTTAAGTGAATGCAGGGTACTCAACTGGAATTTGAACTCGGCTCATTGATTTCTCTTTCTAAGCTGACATCCACTGCACCACAACGCTCATCCGTCACTGAACGCTTACAGCGCCTGGACTTCCCCAAGCGGTCACCCATCTAAGTACTGACCAGGCTCACGTTGCTTAACTTCAGACTATATAGTGACTATAAAGTAGGTGTAAGCCACAAGATTTGTTCAGATTCTTGTCCTATCCCAAACATAGAAAATAAATTACATTTGTTAACAGGAATGAAATGCTTAGCAAAAATTGATCTAAAAAAATGCATGCCATCAAATTCAAATTGATAATAAACTTAAGGAAATTACCACTATTAACTTTCCAATTAGACTACTTAAATGGATTTACAAGCATTATAAAGATGAAAACAGTAAATGTCATCATTTAGAAAGCCATAGAAAATGTTCTAAGAGGGGACATAAAAAATATATCAAAGATGATAGATGTTTGGGAGTAACCAATAAAGAAGAGCTGAAAGAAAAAACAGCCATATTAAATAAACTAAGGATATCTGGAATTATTATGAAGATAAATGTGCATTTAATTGTGAAAAAAATTTATCTTCAGTATCAAAGTTCAAAAGTTATATTCTGCAAATGCTCTTGCAAAAAACCTAGTTATCAACATTGTTGAGCAGAAAATTCTTGTTGAAATTTCACCATAAATCACTAATTCATTTTTAAGCCAAGGAAGGAATTACTAAAAGTAAGTTACATCTTCCAGAATGGGCCATAAAGTTAATGGTTTTTGATATTGACATTGAATATGTAAAAGGAAATAGTATTCCCATGCATTATCCAGATTACATTTTAAGAGGGAATAAAAAGATAGTATATTAGAAAATATGGAAGATGAATTTTTGCACTGATGAGGACAATAGTACAAATAATGTAAATAGTGTAAATATAGACAAAAACTTAAATGGCGTTATATATAATGTAGATTTAATGGTACCCCTGAAAAATGTAGGAAAGATGTAATAAGTGTGTATAACGATGTGATTTGTGGAATTACAGCTAAGCATGGAGGCCTGGATATATATACGATGCTGAAAATCATATACAGCATGTCCAAAATATGCTGAAATGAAAATTTCAGCATCAGAAAGTACAGACATGGCCTAAGGAAAAAGAATCTTGGTCTTGCTTTCATAATGACCATGCATAAGTTAATGGTGTGAAATTACGTTTTATTTTAGTTGACTCCTTTTCTGGTTAGCCTGAAATAGTTTGCATTCATGATGCTAGTCAATACAAGACATGAGCTGTATAGTTACACAAATTTTGAGGACAAGAAACAAAATGCTGCAGCCCATGGTCCAAGTGCATTGTTTCCAGCACAGAAAAGTTATAGCCAAATAGAAAATGAGACATTAGCAGTAACTTTTGTGGAAGGGGGGAAAAAAAATGCATAAAAATGTCACACAGTAGAAAGTTCATCTAGTAAACTGATCATAATTTGTGTAGGTACCGCCACAAAATTGTTGAAAAAACAGCATAGTATGAAGGAAAAAGGCCCCAAACTAAATAAAAACAAAGTTTTATTGGCAAAACGTTTATATTATCATTAAGAGGATAGATCAAAGAATTTTTTAATTATTTTTAAAATTTTTTTAATTAGTTCTAACACGTTTGAAATTTTTGTAGAAAGTCTTTTTTTTTTTCTTACGTCAGTGC
Source organism: Ascarosepion bandense (assembly GCA_037127315.1). Taxonomy (NCBI): domain Eukaryota; kingdom Metazoa; phylum Mollusca; class Cephalopoda; order Sepiida; family Sepiidae; genus Ascarosepion; species Ascarosepion bandense. The sequence continues at coordinate 98,224 of JBBBDQ010002017.1, forward strand.
GAGACCTAAATTGCCGCAACGTTTATTAATTAAAAATGTAATATTGCACAATGCACTTTTTTGACCATGAAAGACAGATTAATTTGGAAATTCTTGCAAAAATCAAATAATGGTTGGATTTTGATGAAAATTTCAGAACTTATTCATAATTAACTGAAATCAACTTTGAAATAATTATTTTGTATAAAATATTAGTAAAAATATATATATATTTTTTTTTACATGTTACCCCCACCCACCAATTAATTTCCAGAAATGTTTAAAAATTCAACAGTGGGCAGCAATAAGCCTAATATAATTAAATTCAGGAGTCATTGGGGAATGCTAATTAACAGTTTTTTTTTCTCCAATAGTCCCTGTCTTTCTAAAAAATAGGTCCGAATTGCAAAAAATGCAATAACTATGCCAATTTTTGTGGGTAAACTTCTGATTGCTTTTATGAACAATATAAATTAAGAATATCATAGTCTGAAAAGAAAAAAAAATTCAATGAATAATTAATTTTTACATGAATTATTTTCATTTTTTTAAATTTTTTAATTATATATAAAAATTATATATAAAAAGTTTCAAAATTATTGTTAAATTTCTTCCTCTATTGGGCTGGCTAGAGTATGTAATTAATGCATGAAGACTACAATTACTAATCGGAAATTTAAAAGCTTAATACAAATGATTGACCCCGTCAATTTTTAAAATAAGTAAAAATTTTAATTGTGTGCATTTTGATTGCCCGTATCTTTATTTGTACGGGTGGCCGCACGTGATATTTATCATTAAAAGGTCATGTGATTCAAAGGTTGTCTTCCCTTACATAAAAAATTGAATTTGTATATTTTTGTCGCCTATGGCCTCCTTACTTAGCCTTCTTGACAGCTTCTGGTTCTCATTAACAGCTGTCATCACTTAGATAAACACTTGACACCCGGACTACCGTAAAAGATAAAAGATTTTCCCAAATATTTCAGATAGTAATCAAGTACAATTGTTTGAAATCAGACAAAGGTAAGTTTTAATTTAAAAATTGATTTTAATAATGTGTCAGCGACGTATATTTTATTTTTGCCAGATTTATAAAACAGAAATGTGGCTACTGTGTCAATCAATCAAAAAAAATAGTGGTGTGTTTAAATTTTTTTTTTTAATCTGAAAATTTTTAGATTCCAATCAATATAATTCCGTTTCAAAATACGCCAGTGTATTTTGTTTACTGGAATTACTAAATTTACTCTCTTGACTTTCAATTAAAGCTAATTTTAAAGCTAAAATAGAACTTATTTATTTTAAAAATTTCATTTTAAAATCAGGTATCGAAAATTTGTACTGAAAAGTAGAGATACCTAAATTTGTGTATATTTCTGAGATGAGGTAGTATTTACACTATTTACCTTATTCAGACTATTGTCCTCATCTTTGTTGACATTTGTATGATGTTTTGGCCATTGTATGCTCTGGCCTTCTTCAGGCGCTAGGAATTTTGAACCGAATCCTTCATCATGATCTCTGGAGTATGATGATCTCATTCCTTGTGCAAAGCGTCTTTTGGTAGTCATGAGTTACTTGTTCACCACTGCTGTAGCCTGGTATATGGAGGGAGAAAGGGGATCACCACCCCCTATGGGATGAAGTTGAAACAATAGATAGAGAATGCCACTGGAAACTATGTAAACTTAAGAAATCAGGACATATGCTAGGCTACAAAAATATCCTAAGCTGACCAAGAATACAATATGGGAACCATTAATACGAGTGCCAGATGAAATCATTAGCATCAAAAAAATTGCAATATGAGCTTTGGTAAAAAAGTACTAGAGAAAAACATGAACATCGAAAATTACAATATGAACTCTGGTAAAAAATGGTTACTGAACATTATATTTACAAGTTCCAGAAATTCAGTTCTCGTTCTTAATGACACATGGTTATTTCCAGTGACTCGATTCAAAGAGTTGTGAGTTCAATACCAGGTAAACAAATAACTTAGAGAGTCCAGTTAGAAATGAGATAACTCATGGCTATCAAAAGAGGCTTTACACAAAGAATGAGAATGATATACCCCAGTTATCATAATAAAGGTTTCGGTTTGAAATTCCAGTGTGTACCATGGTTACATGTAGAGTTCACTGCACCAGAAAATAGCAGATAAGTGGTCAGAAATTGTGAAATGCAGGGAAGTATCTTGCGAAATTTGTTTTCTAGGTTCAAGATCAAGAGCACAGTGTCTAGTAACAGTCACAGTTAAGTGGATTTTGAAGAATTCTGTCAATGCTAAATGAATGAACACATAACCGCCCTGCCATACAAACCTAGGTCAAACAGACAAGTGGAAAGTTTTGTTGACACTTTTAAGGGAGCTATGATGACAGAATTAATATTCATAAAAATAAATATTTTTGATAAAATGCTGGTAGAAAGCTCTAAGATAATATAGTAATACGATCGTTTCTAAAAGGCATTTTGTGTTTACCAAGGAAAATCTACATAATAAATAATGAAGGGAAGTGAGTGTCTACATAAAATATATCAATCAGATACAATTAGAGTGGAGGAATCAACACTCACTGGAGTTACTGTGTGATACCTTTTTTTTAATAAGAGTGTCATCGAGGCCATGTTACTCAAAGAGACAGGTTTTATAACCTGGGACCAGTTATATGAACAAAGTCATTGCTTATACTAATGTTAAAAACAAAAAGTGTTTGTAGTATTAAATCTCATTGTCAGTTTCCTTGTAATCAACACTTCAACCATTATAACATCATTTGAACCCTTAAACAGAAAAGAGAATTCATGAGAATTTCAGGAAAATGCTCTTGACTTGAGCATAGCTTACTGCAGTGAGACAAAGACAGAGCATGATGGCACATAGATGGTGTGCCAACATGAGTGGATTTGTTGGGTTTTTTTTTGCATTACCATATATCCTTCACTCCAAATAAGTCTCACTAGTCCTTAGGCCTACGTTATTTAAAAACCTAATTTCTTGTTTCTGAGCACTTGACACAAAAAACCCAAAACAACTTGTCCAGTGCCTATGACAATTGTTAAATTATCCCATTCCACGATGGTCTCTAACATCGCAAGTATCAGAATCAGCATCAAGACATCAAAATCTCCCAGAATTATTAGCTTGTCATCCTTATCCTCATTCTGCAAACAACATAAATGTTAATTTTGTTCTGGAGACATACAAGAACCTAAGCATAAACACTTAACACAGCCATGAATTGGTTTGGTTTAAATTGTCAAGAAAATGATACTGATATAGATATACATACACAAAACTGTATACACTCTTAATGAAAGGAAAAAATTATCTTTCATAATTTTTATCAAATAGCAAAAACACATTACTGAACGAGATTTTCTTGAAAGATGGCATTACATTGGCAGCCTTTAGACAAGAAATTGAAAATACATGTGTAGCAATCTCACTGGACACTTTAAACAATGTTGCCCTAGTAGCAGTTTTCTATACTAATAAATGTCTGAAAGCTAAAGGCCACCATTTTGAGCATCTCTTGTGATTATAGTGTCCAAAGATAACTTCCATTAATCTTGTGATGTCTGAATAAATTTAGTATTAGAATATCTATACAAATTTGTCCTTTCTTGAAGTGTGTATAAATTTTTTTTGGACTGTGTGTGTGTGTGTGTGTGTGTGTATAAATAAACACAGATTTGGTTTCTGAATCAAAATTGAGGATAACCTCTCTGCATTTTATGTGTTCTGTATTTGAGTACTTTTAACCATCTAATATCAAGGTACTAAATGTCAGAATACTGAACAAGAATTTCTTAGTTAGATCCTGTCATTTTGGAAAGAAAGTTACAATAAAAATTTATTTGTTGAAGTGACATCATGTGTAGAACAATTTCACAGAATTTTCACAATTTGAAATCAAATATATAATCATTTTTATGCACATTTTAAAATGTAATGCCCTGTAGTGAAATATATTTAATTTAATATGGTTTATTCTTTTGTCAAATAATTGTTTTGATTTAGTGTCTTTCTTTATGGTGTGCTGTACAATGTTTTGGTATTACCAACTAATATGCCTTCTGTTAATAGCTGTATTTTGTTTGTTTATGATAATTAAAATGTATATAAGTTTCAATGAGCAACACTGAAAGTTATATAATGTACGAATTTAATGTTGTTTTGTGATTATTGATATTAGATATGAAATTTCCCAAAGGACGTAAGAATTTATGAAAGTGATATATACAAGCAAATTAAGTTTTTTTTTTTTTATATTTGTAACAGCTTTTCCATCTTGTTTATAGTTGGGGTGCATACAAAAGAGAAAGTTGTTTTTATTTTTGTTTATATCAAGATGATTGTGCTACTTTACAAAAAAATTTTTTAAGATAAATTATATTTGCTCATTGACATGGTTTAGGAAATTGTTTGATGAGTGTATTTTATTTCAATGCAGTTGTTGGATGTGGTGGAGAATTTATACACATGCAATACAATAATTATAATTGCAATTATCCAGCTAATTCTCATATATATATATATATATATACATATATATATATTAATTAATTTAATAAACATTTTTAATTGATACTTGTATTTGAGTAATGGTGTTTTTTCTTTAATTGGAGTAGATAGATCTAGCTATCGCCCAGTTCACACTCCACCCACGTCTATTGAACAGGTTAAGAGGCTCATCCCTTGTTCCTTGTTTAGGATATGGTTTCCGGCTTTCACTTTTCTAATCTTCTCACTATTACATAGCCCCCTGCACATCAGTGGCGTTACTGCCTTGCTCGGGGTGAAATGATTAAAAAAAAAATTCTTTAACAAAATGATACTTAAGGATGAAAGCATCTTGCATATTGAGCTTTAGAGAATCAAGCAATAAAATTTACCAAGGAGGAAGAGGAAAAGAAAAAGAAAAAAAAGCCTTTCACAATGTAAAGGATTGGTATCAAATAAACAGTGAAATTCCATTATCATAAATAGTTTTTTAAATATAAGGGGTATATAAGAAAAATATTGAATCAAAGCTACTTTAATTATTTTCCAATAAAAATAAAGAATTTCACATCTTGATTTTTCAACTTTAAATAAATTCAGTAACTCTCACAATATGAATACAAAATTAAGACATGCATACATACAAGCATTTGTAATATGTGTATGAGAGAGAGACAGACAAATAGGGTCTATATAAAACAAAATGTTTGGTTTGGTTGTTTTACCAGCAAATGAACCCTCTTATGTCATTTAATGCTGAAAATCAGATTTTTATTCAATGATATTATTGAATAAAATATTAGTTTTAAGTCTTAAAATTTGTGAAATATAATTAGACTGGTTGTATAGTTTAACCATAATTGAAGTTGTCTTGATTGAATTTTAGTGCATAATTTATTTTTTCTCAAGTATGACAAAATGCTTTTTTCATTAATGTTTTTGAAAAGTTCTTTAAGGCTATTCACCTTATAAAAGATGAATATGGATAGAGGAAAATTTGTTACAGGCCATCATAAAAGCAGAATATGATATTTTTGGTTACAAAGTATATTAATGTTGCTTAAAAGTTTGGTTATTACAGGATTGGTCAGGTTTTTAAATTCAATGATATAAGAACGGATAGGGAGTCTGAGAAAATAATGAAGCTGCCTCACTTACTGTGATAATATTCAAGGCTAGTCTACTGCCGTAGCTTCTACACTAAATATTGAGGATTTGTCAGGTAGTGTTTCTGATGTTTGCTTTTGTTCATTATAGCTGAACATCTAACCATCAATATTTTTGGAGCTGTTACTGTACATATGCTTACAATTTGTATGTTTTTGTAAGATATTAAGTTCTTCCATGAATACAGATGTCAGTTTCAGAGTAAAACAAGCTGTAGCAATAAGACATTCAGGTAACTTCTAAATACTACAGAAAAGTAATGGCATAAAATTATTAAAAACAAAAAACAAAAAAAAAAACGAAACAAAAACAGTACATCAAAGTAAAACTTACCTTAATATATAAGGTAGGTATTGTCTGTTTGGACTTGCAATAATGCCTAGCTACTCTATACACAGTCTCAGGCACATATTCCAGTACTAAATTCAGGAATACTTCATCTTTCTGAAATGATAAAATATAAGATTTTAAAACACCTTCATATTTTTCAATTCAAATTTTTTCTATTCCACTATCAGTAAAATGAAGACTTTTACTTATCAGTTATTCTCTGTAGTTAGAAAATAATTTTAAAAAATTAAGTTGACAAAAGTAAGACTTAATTTGTATAATGACAAATGTGATGTATTTTATTAATCTGATAGCAGTGATAATTGAATAGAAACCAATTAATATCAGTGATACACATTTTGCTACGAACTGGAAATAAAAGTTACATTTTCAGAAGTTTTCCTTTCCTTGAGAAATAGCAGAATCTAATCTGCACAGTTGAGTACAAAACTCAACTGTGTAGATTAGATTCTGCTATTTCTAGTGGTTATGCTAAAAACATAATTTTAAAGAAAAAAGCCTAGTACATACTGAGGATATTTTTTTTTAATTTAAATAATTACTATTTCTTTTTAAATATTGACATGTTAATAAAATAATTTGTTATCTATCCCATAAGTAAGGTTTGAATTCTGATAACAATAGATTGAATGATGATTTTTGCTATTCTAAAATGTATAAATGATAATACAGGATATATCAGGCAAATGAGAAATTATAATATAAGGGCAATCAAGGATACTGAGAAAAACCAATATTAAAAATAAATTTGTACACTGACAATTTAGAAAAACAACAAAAAGTTATTCAGTAAAACTGTCTTCAGCCTTAAGGACAGTATAAATGAAATTTTGGAAACAATTGTATATCCAGTTCAAGTGGTTTTCATGTTGGCCAGTATGTGTAGATGATAGCAACCCTTAACAAGTCTTTCATATTGTGGAGCCACTTGTTGACCTCTCTTGATGACGCTCCAGACATAGTAGCCCATGTAATTCAAATCAGGAGGCCATATGAACCATGTGGAAACAAGCAAAACACCCACTCTATTCAAGGCTTGACCACTGTGTTTAACACCGCTGTGACAATGAGGCTATGCAAGAAAAATTGGTATGAGAAGGCTCTCATTGCTTAATGACCTTCAGAACCATTAAAGATACCTACATTAAATATGCATAGAACCACCTATTGTCTATGTCTACTTTCAAGAAGCTTCATCTCACTCTTCAAGTCAGTGATTTGTGACATATCTTTTCCTTTACTGTGTCAGAAAGATTGAAAGTTGCCATATCTCAACATTTTATTATAAATGTATATTGTTGGTATCTCTTTTTTAATATATAAAAATCTATTGTTATACTTTCGTAGTGTTTTGCTTTTGTTTGGAGGTCCACTCTTTGCCCATAACTGACAGACCCTAACAGGTGCTACCACTCCAGGTCAAGATGAACTTGGGAACAACAGCAACTAAGAGATGGTTCCAGGCTTCTCAAAACCATCACTCTCCCAAATCCTACCTGTACATGTTATGTGTTAATATAGTTTCAGGCAAATATATTGTGACAGTAATTTGATTCTAATATGTGACTGAGATCAATGCCACTGGGAGTTCTAAATTCTTGGTAGCGCCACCCATGGTGACAAAGACAAAGACCCAGATGAATTAAAACCAATACCAAAGACCACAATGGCGGAACAAGCAGATGATTATAACAGATTTCAATAGTTAAACCAGTGGATGAAGAGGCTTATGCATGATGGACATGCAACAGGAGGTGCCACTCAAAATTATAACAAGGTCAGCAGCATTTCATTGCAGTTTCCTAACTGGATTCAGCAGAGGAAGGTCATTAAATCAAGTGTATGGGTCAGTTCCTGGCAATTTGAGGTCCACCATAAACAAATTCATGCCATAAGCACTTTCTTTTACTGATTTTCTTTCATCTTCAACCAACGACAATAAAAAATGGATGACAGGAGCAGGTTCTGGTAAAACTGGAAGATTCTATTCCTAAACTGGCATGTTGGTAGTGAATTTAGTCATAAACACTATCACCATAACAGAAGTGATCAGCAAAGAAATTATATTCTTGGATATGAGAAAGACGCCACCAATGATTCAGTATTATTTCCTGATACACACTGTTCAATTTCAACTTCATTATATTGGGAATTATCCTTAGAAATAGAATAAAGTTTAATACCAGGTAAAATATTAGCATAATCAAATAATTCTATAAAATGTGAAGATCAGCTTGCTTTTTACGTTGATTTTAATTTAAAAAGTCTTCTACAATTTTTGCCTGAAATTGTCAAATATGAGAAAGCTAATATAAAAATAATTGTTACATTATCTGAGCTGAGTGACAATCAAGTATCAGTCATACTTTCAATTCAAAATAGAAACTTAAAATGTTTTGTGGAAAAAATACCTTATTTAATCTTCTCACTATTAAAAATTCCACAATCCACTTCAACTGACATGTTTAATAAATATGTGCAATGACCAACAGAAGTAACTCACAAATACTTAATAGATGAATAAGAATTTATATTAGAATCAAATCAGAACATTCTTTTTATTTATCCAGTCTTAAAATAAAACCTTTATCCAGATTTAAAAAGGGAATAACTGATTTTATAGAATATTGCTGTGTACAACCTAATAGAAACAATCTAAAATCTGGATCCAACTGCTGTCAACATAAAAACAAAAAGTTAATATTAAAGGTTACAAGTTTCTTACCTTTTCACCTGAGGAATAGAAAAAGTATTTCAGTTTAACTATGTTCTGATGTTCCAGCTTTCGCATAATCTGTAATTCGCGATTCTGAAAATAACATTAAAAAAAGTATTTATGAACAAATTTAATCACACACAATATAATTTTAAAAAAAAGGTAAAAGATAAAATTAAACCAGAAAGGAGCTTTTCCAACAAAACATTTCTATTAATTTTGTTCACTTCAGAAAAATAGATTTCTAATACAAAATACTAACAGAAATGGACATTACCAAGAAGTCATTTATATAATTAGCAAAACAAAAATTGACAATTCTAAGAATCAAAAATAAAAAGTTACTCAGTAAACCTGACAAATAATGTGCAAGATCAAGATTTGGCTTGACCATCAATGTATATTTTAAGTAACTTCTATTAAGAAATTATTAGGAAATAACAACCATATACATTAATTACTTTAAGTATAGAATATGTTTTATCCCCAAAACCATGAAATGTTTTTCAGTAAAATTACCATTCACCAAATGAGTAAAACTTATTGAGGTTGCAAATCAAAGATTTATGTCATCTTGAAAAGATGCTACAATCAACATATCAAAAATATTCTTAATATAATGATCAGTCTGAAATACTTGTTCTTTAAAACAGATTTAATAGTAGAAGCATACAAAGTACATCAAAATGAAAACAAATGTCTCATAATTGCAAATATCATTACATATTCTACTTGTTTTAATGAAATGAGGAATTTCATCCCAGAATGAGGGTAATTAATACTTTCCCTGGAAAGGTTTCTTAGCTCCCTTCTAAATCATGTGGGATTTCCATGTTCACCTCACCATCATGGGAGAATTGCTATCCTGAATGTTACTTTCAGAAGTCAAAACAAATGGAAGTCTGAAAGTATCTGATTATTTATCTTTAAGCTGCTGTGAGAACTTGCGTTATCATGCTGCAAAAGCATATTACTCATCAAGATAACTGATGGCAGACAGAGTATGGGACATGTTATCTACTGTTAAAGATTTTTCTCTGAACTGAATGGTGCAGGCAGCAGTGGTTGGAGGGCGATTCTCTTAGAGATGGAGTTAGCTAGGCAGGCAGTTGAGCATTTGGCTTGTGAGCTCTATCAAGACAAAGTAGTTAGGGCAAGGTTAACTAAAATTTAGCTGATTTTCATTAACCGAAGCAGCTGGCTGTGAGACTGAGATCATGCAAGACAAAATTTGTGATGCATTGAAAAGGGTCAGTAGTGACAATTCTCTGGTCTGCTTTATGAGTTGTAACCGAGGCTGTTGCACATGTTTAGACCTATCTTGACAATGTCGTTCAACAACTGGTTCTGTTAGAGATCCAGCCCTGATTGGATCTCAAGGGGTGTGATCATGTTAAAGAATAAGCATGTTGGGAGGGAACTCAACAATTACAAGCTTATAACTCTGCAGAACAGAGTTAAAGAGGGGCTGAACAATTAGGAGTAATCAGCATTTGATCAGCATGATCATAGGTGTAGAAGATGACAAAGAGGCTGCAATGATCAATTAGGATCAGCTTAAGGTATATGAAAGTGTCAACTGTCAGTATCTGGAAGCTATCAGGCAGGCTGCTGGATTCAAAACCAACTTCTGTAAGTGGATTGGCCTGCTTCATTGAACTCCCAGTGCTGCAGTACAGTTGAAAAGCAATTGGCCAGATACCTCTTTGCTGTCTCAGTTGGATCATCAGGACTGTCTACTGCCGCTCCTACTTTATGCTCTGGTATTGGAGCCCTGCCTGTGCAGGCTGAAGAACAGGTTATACAGACTAGGCTTTATACAGAATTGGTCTGCTAGAAAAGGCTTAAGGCAGGGTTTCTGCATACACTGATGATGTACCTATTTTCGTGTCATTTCATAGAGGCATTGAAGTGGTGCATAACGGTACAAGATTATGGAAACTCAAGATTAACCACAAATATTCCAGTTAGGCTCTTGAAGGGTCACTGCTCTTCTGGGTCCCTTAATTTTGGCTGACAGTACTCATTGCATTCTTTGGGTGTGGCTGACTGGATTATTCAGTTGAACAACTAGCCTTTCCACCCTCTCCATTTGGCTTTGTGTCAAAAGCATTTCATGTTGCTAAATAGATTTTGTCTGTTGCCCCAAAAAACTCACTTAGGTTGGATTTTGCCAGTTGCTTGATTGTAGCATAAAAATGGTCTTTTTAAGACTAAATATTTGTCCAAATTCATCACACACAGCAAAAAAAAAAAAAACCAATCCATCAAGAGCTGCAATTCAGCCTCTGTGCACGTTACATGATTCATTCTACATCAAGAAAATTATGAGTCATATTTTTGTCACTGAAATGACATGCTACACAACTTTTCTGTTGTATGCTAACAGATATACAGGGTGAGATAGGTAAATTATTGCTGTTATATATTTTTAAATTCATGTGTATTTTTTTATTTTTTGCACAGTATAGTAGGGTCAGTTGGGGACTATCTGTGAGAAAAGGAGCTCCATGATGTAAGGCAATATGCTGAAAATTTGGAAAAGGCATGCAGCATTGCTTAGCATTTGCACTAGAAGCTCCAATATGAACATTTCAGAGTGTTCAGGTGCTAATCTGAGGACAGTGCAGAAAATTCAGAAAGAGTTTGATGGTGATTATGAAGGTGTTCAAAGTGATCACTAGTGATGGTAACATTATGCCTCCATTTATTTCCCACAGGGCCTCAAGACTTACATCAAGTAATTTGGAGAGGTAGTACTTCCCTGAGACAAGAGGGTGATTGTTGGAAGGAACGGCATGCCAACAGAACTGCACCATGTCAGGCAAGCAGGAGAACCCAGTCATGGCTGTCAAACAATTTCTGTGACCACATCACCTCTTACATTTGGCCACCTAACTCCCCACTTGATTATTATGCATGGAACACAGTTGAGCAAGAGCAACAAAACTCCTTGTAACACCAAAGATGAACTGAAAGTGAGGATTATGGCAGTAATCAAATACTTAAACATGAGTTGCAGGAGATTCCAAAATCATGGGGGGAGTGGTTTTAAAGCCAATGGTGATTTTATTGAATAAATTTACTCTTTAGTATTACAAGGTTTTTGTGTAATTTTGGTAAATATATATTAAAATGAGATGTTAGTGTTATTTTCATTTTTGTGTAATTTAGTCATCTATCACACCCTGTATATATACTAGTGCCGCTATGAGCAAATGTTTGCAAAATTACAATGGCAAAGATAACATATATAATTGAAGCCAGAAGATTACATTGATTAACACCAGAGTCAACTGAAATAGTTCACCATTGATACAAAACAAGGCCATCATGTCATGTAAGGATCTGAAGAAGACACTACTAAGATACTACAAAGTATTGGCTTATGTAGTGTCAAAGACCTTGTAGAGATCAAGTTGTTGCTCTCTGCACTTCTCTTGAACTTGTCGGGCAAGGTCTAAAGCTACATTGTAACTCCCAGTATGCTTGGTGCAACATGGTTCAACAATTTCTTGAGAGGTAACATTGAAAATATTTTGCTGACAACAGTGCGATCACATGATAGTTATCATAAATATCTTTGAGACCTTTCTTATATAAAGAAACAAAAATGGTATCTCTCCACTTTTGTTGAGATTCGCTTCTCATCCACACTATAGAATATTTGTAGTCACCTCACTAACTTGCTGCATCATTTCAGTAATTACGCCATTGTTTCCAGGGACTTTTTTTGATATTCATTAGTTTTATAACTACAATCATTTCATCTTGAGTGGGTGGATCTTCAATCTGATTGATTACAGATGTCTGTGGGAGCAGTTTGATAACAGAAAAGCTTATTATAGTCTTGCAGTTGAAAACAACAATGAAATGTCACTACTTGGCCTTAATTTTAGCTGGTTTCCACAAAAACACATTACTAGTTTTTGCACACAAGAGATGATACAATGTAGTCAATGATACAAAAACTCTGGCTTTTTTTTTTTTTTTTTTTAATATAAGCGTTTCACCCCGAGCAAGGCATGTCACTGCCACTACTGTGCAGGGGGCTACGTAGAGTGGAGAAAGGCTGGTTAAATATAGGAAATAACAGAGGGTGGGTGATAGGTGGGTGAGGATACCGAGAATGAGGGTTGGGTAGATGAGAGTGTTGTGAGAATAGTTGGGAGTTAGTGTGATAGGAGGTGTCTATTGACCCTACATTTAAACACCTGGAGATTGTAACCATCGGGAAAGCAGACTTGTGGAAGGGAGTTCCACAGGCGGGAAGCGCGAGAAAAGAAGCTGTTGGAGTAGAATTTACGGTTACATCTTATTTGTTTAACTGTAAAAGGGTGGGACCTAGTTGCTAATCTAGTATCTCGTGTAAATTCGTGCTTAGGCGGCACCAGTGATCTAAGCTCCATGGAGCAGAAGCCATGAAAGTACTTGTAGAAGAGGCACAGGGAAGCTACATCACGCCGGTGTGAGAGCGGCTGCAGCCGGTCTGCCAAGTCAGTATCAACCACGTTACAGATCCTCCTTTGTATTTTGTCAAGAAGCCCAAGGAGAGCAGCAGGGGCACCCGACCAGATATGGCAGCAATATTCAATACACGGGCGGATGGTAGATTTGTATATGTGCAGAATAGTTTCAGGTGGGAAAAATTTCCGGGCCCTGCACAGAGAGCCGACTTTCATAGCAGCAGATTTGGCAATGGATTCAATATAGTCATTCCATTTGAGGTCCGCCGAGAGTGTAAGGCCAAGGAGGCGTAGTATTTTACTCTCTGGGAGGCTAGCCTGTCCCATGCTAATGGGAGGTAGATGCGATTGTCTATGGTGGTTAGTTGATAACAGCTTTGTTTTGGAGGCATTGAAATTTACCAACCATTTCCTACCCCAGGTCACTACGGATTGGAGGTCCCTTTCAAGTGCGGCAGCGAGGTTCACTTTGTCGTCCAGACCTGGTTTCTGATCGATGCGTGAGTAGATTGTTGTGTCGTCGGCATACATGCCAACTTGGGATCTAATGGTGTCGGAGAGATCATTAATGTAGATCAGAAAGAGCGTGGGGCCTAGGATAGAACCTTGAGGGACGCCCGCGTTCGTCTGGTAGTTTTGGGAGGCATGCCCATTTAATACCACCTTTAATGTGCGGTTAGAGAGGAAGGACTGGATGAGGTCAAACAGATGTCCAGTTATCCCATAGCTCCGCAGTTTGCACAAGAGGCCAGCATGCCAGACCCTGTCGAATGCTTTGGAGATATCCAAGGCAACGGTTCGGGCTTCACCATTCTTGTCGAGTGCCTGGTATATGTACTCGGTAATGGTCGTTAGCATATCAGCAGTAGACCTGGTGAAGCGAAACCCATACTGTTTGTCAGAGAGAAGCCCGTTGGTCATAAGGTGCTGAATCACCTCGGCGTTGATAATGGCTTTGAAAACTTTGCCAAAGATTGGAAGGAGACTAATAGGACGGTAATTGGCGGGGTCCGAGGGTTCGCCAGAATTCTTAGATATAGGTACTACGCAGGAGGACTTCCAACAGGCAGGAAAGCAGGAAGCAGATAGGCAGAGGTTATAGAGTTTAGAGAGGACAGAGGAGAGTTCTGGGGCACATTTCTTCAGTACTATGACTGGGATTCCGTCACCGCCGCTCGCTTTGTGTGGGTCAAGTTGCGCAATTATCTTGGCGACCAGCGAGGGTGAAATGTGGACGTTATTTAGTTGAGCCTTAGTTCTGGGTGGGAAGTCTGGTGTAGGTATTCCTAACGAGTCCAGTGTCGAATTGGTTGAGAATTTACGGGCAAAGCATTCAGCCTTGTCAGCAGGGGAGGTGAGAACTTCAAATTCATTGATTAGTGGGGGTATTGAAGTCCTGTTCCTGCTGAGCACGCTTTTGCAGAGACGCCAGTAATCTTTGGAGCCAAACTTAGAGGATGCTATGCGTTGCCTAATTCTGGTAGCAAACGCCCTCTTGGCTTCGTTCAATACTTTTTTACACTTGTTCCGTGCTGAGGTGAAAAGGCGCCTGTTTTGGTTCGACGAGCAGTTTCGATAGAGCCGGAAGAAATGGTTCCGGTGGGCAATAGCGGCCGAGCAAGCGGGTGAGAACTAAGGGGACGAATTAGGTTTTAGTTGGAATTTTCTGGCAGGGATAAAAGCATCGATGCCAGCCTTAACCCAAGAGGAGACTTCGGAGGCACAGTCTTCGACAGGAAGATCAAAGACGTTGTTCCAGGGGACGTCGCAGAGGAAGTCCCTGAACGAGTCCCAGTCGGCTCTTTGGTAGCAGTATGATATTCTGCTGGTCTGGTTTTCTTGGGTAGAGTTAGTGCGGATTGATATGTTTACGGAGACTACGGCGTGGTCAGAGTTTCCAAGGGGGCAGAGTTGCCTGGTAGTGCAGGAGTCTGGGATGGAGGTAAAACAAAGGTCGAGTAAAGAGTCCCTTCCGTTAGGGTTTTTAGAGAAACGCGTGGGGAAGTCCACCACTTGCGTTAGAGCTTGGGCTATTGAAAAGTGCATGGTGCGGATCCCAGCAAGGTCGGTGGCTGAGTTTTCAAGCCACTTGGTGTGGTGGGCGTTAAAATCGCCAAACACAAATATATGGGCAGATGGGTGAGAAGAAATGGCCCTGTCGATGTTAGTCGAGATGCAATCAAGTAACGTACAGTCAGAGGAGGAGGGGGAGTGGCAGAGGAAGAAGAGATAGCTAACCGAGCTTAGAAGTGAGAGACGGAAGCACATGAAGGAATGATCAGGGGATTCAAGAGATGTGACCCTGGCTAGGGGGAGTTGTTCGCTGACATATACACCAAGCCCATGCATATGGACATTGGAGTCCTTCCTGAAGAGAGGAAGGTAACCAGGAACGAACAGCTCTGAAGAGGGGGATAGAAGGGTCAAGGTTAGTCTCACATATAGCTAAGATATCGGGTGAGTTAGTTAGAAGGAAAGACTCTACACTATTAAAGTTACTGCGAATACCTCGTATATTTGTGAAGGTAACGCAGATAGTCCATTGCTTTCCATTAAAATCTATCTGAACAAGCAACTTGTTAAGTGGTACTGTTTTCCCATTCAATAGCTTCTCTACAGGGGCCTTGTTGCAGAAATGAAATGCAAATGAAGCTGCTTACCAGTACTAATAACAGTAACATTTAGTGTGCTGTCTCTCCAGAAAGAAAGTAAATGGCTGACCTGATGGAACAGAGTCAGTGCTAATCCTGGGGTATCTGGTTATGAAGAAAGTGTCAATCAGCTTCCCAATGAAATAGATAGTAGGGATGATGAGCTGAGTGGTGTTGGCTATGCAAATGATTCTTTTTGCTAGCCAACCACTAAGCTTTTAGGCGCCATAAAAGTAGGCACATTTTCAGGAAAGGAGTGGTGTCTGGCAGTGTGCAGTGTTGACCATACAACAGGATTGCCGTGTGTTATCAAGGATTTCTGTACATCTTACCAGACGTAGTTTCAAATTTGTTTGTCCTCATTTGCTTCCAGTGTCTTGGTTGTGTTCATTCACTACATGTGGCATTCTCGTCTGAAGCCTTGCTGTGCTCTGCCCATCTTGATCCAGTGTTTGATTCTGGTGCTGCTAGTTTTTAGTCTCTCTTCATTGGCAGATACCCAACCAATAAGAAAATCCTTTCATACTTCATTCTCTTTAAACCAATCCTGAAGGATTACAAAATTCAGTCTAGTGGAAGCAGCTGACAAAAACATACAGGTGGATCATCAAAGTTATTAAGGTTGATTACCTGGACAGCTTTTTTAGCATATACCAATACACTTGGATGCTTTCAAGTCATTACATCTCACCTTTCTACACATATTGACTGATAGCCTCTTGCAAGCAAGAGAGATTTTACAATCAACAATGTGCCAGTAACCTGAATATGGGTGCTTCCAAGTACCTTATATCTGTCCTGCTGCCTGAACCAAGTACTGATGATCACTTGGCCTAACTTATGACAAAGATATTATAAGAGTAGCCCATTTGGACCACCACCATTTTTAAAAGCATGGTTAAGCCAGACTGTTAGTCTAGTACCTGGCCAGAATCAGGAAGCCTCATTTCTGAAAATGCAGCAAGATTATATCAAGACAGTTCCCGTCAAATAAGAGATGTGTATGGCTTGATATTTTTAAAGAAGTCATTTTCTCATCATTTTGTGCTAAGCATTTTTTGATCACTTGAATTTCACTCACATGACTGAACAAACTGAGTCATAGAGTGCTGACATATTTATAGTGACAAGCTTTGTGGAAAGAAATATAAAGGAGAAACAGGCCGCCTCCTTAGGTAATGCTACAAGAACATTACAAAGCTATAACATGAGGAGAAATAGAAAAATCAGGCATAGCTGACCACATATGGAGGGAGAAAAGGGATCACTGCCTCCTATGAAATGAAGTTGAAATAATAGATAGAGAAGGCTACTGGAAACTACATAAATTTAAGGAATCAGCACATATGCTAGGCTACAAAAATCTCCTAAGCCGACCAAGCATAGAGATGAATACAATTTGGAAACCAGACATATGGAGTACCAGAGAAAATCATTAGTGTCAAAATCACAATTTGAGCTCTGGTAAAAAATGGTTTACCAAGCATTAGGTTTTGTAAGTCCCTGAAATTCAGTTGTTCTCGTCTTTAAGGACACATGGCCCAGTGGATATAGATGTTGGTTAGTTCTAGTTATTTGACCCAAAGAGTTGCAAGTTCAATACCAGGGTACAGCAGTGGTGAACAAGTAACTTAGAGAGTGTGGTTAGAGGGAGACAACTCATGACTACCAAAAGAAGCTTTGTGCAAAGAATGAGAATGATATACTCCAGTGATTTTAATAAAGGGTTTGGGTCAAAATTCCCAGAAGGTTGGAGCGTACAACAGCCAAAACATTGTACAAATGGCAACAAAGATGAGGACAAGTCTGAAGAATGTAAATAGTATAAATACTAACTCATCTCAGAAATATAAACCAGCTTTGTTTAGTCCACCTTTTCTAGGTCTATCCTGCAAAAGAGGTGAGCAGGACTTACACTGAAAAGAGCTGCTCAGTCACCTGAGGTGCTGTTGAAGAAGTGACCAATATTGCAAGTTGCCTATGTGTAGGGTAATGATGACATACTCCTACTTGTCATACCTGTATACATCACTGTAGGACTTTTTTTTATAAATCCTTGTAACATTCAAGAGTTCATTTTTGCAGACAGAATGTTGCACAGAAATAAACAGACCTTTCAGCACAACAGTTAAACAAACCAGGTTGTGTGTGTGGAAAGTTAGAGATAAACAAAATATATCTGTAAAGAAAATAAGACAAATGGGGAATTATTTTCATCAATGTGTTTCATCCCCTGAAGAACTTTATCAAGGTAAATGTGAAAATTTACTTTTGTACTTATATTCCAACATAAATAGTTTGTTAATTACTCACATCATCACCAACAAATCTAAATTATTAGTTTCGATAATGACTCCCTGTACAAAAATTGTACTGTAATTAATCAGAACTTGTAGACACTAACGGTATAACGTTTTATGTGTGTATATATATATATATATATATATGTGTGTGTGTGTGTTGTGAGAGAGATGGTCACTTGTACTAACTTCTCTCTACTGCAGTAATTTCTAAAAACTGCTACATATAGACTAAAACAATGGTATCAAATTCTTGGATATTGTAATTTAAAGGGCAATTTAAAACTAAAAGACATAGAAAGCATGAAAATGACCTATAAAGTCAAACATAAATTGCGGAATATATATATATATATATATATATATATATACATACATACATACATACACACACTAAAGGCAAGATGGTATAATATAAAGATTACTTGATAAACAGACTCATAAAATATTAGACCTTACTATTAAAATAATAATAAAAAAGATATGAAACAAACATGGAAAACAAAATTAGCTTAGATATGAAATCACTACACAAATATACCCATTACAAAATGCCTCAATACATTGAGCAATGTCCTTGCTTATCTTTCCCTAGAATTTTTAGTGTTCAATTCATTTAAACATCACACCCAAAAACTTCACTTACATGATTTTTTATTATATCCTCATAATATAAATCTATCAAACAAAGAAAAGTAATAACATTAAATTGACCATCAAATTCATACATCAATTTTAAGTAAACCTTTCAACATATCATTAATATTAACAATAAATTAGATTTTAGAGTCTATCATAAACCCACTAACAAAAACGATCTAATTAATTTTTATTCTCACCAAAATCAAAAAATAAAATCAAGATCAGTCATAGGATTCTACCTCTGAGCCTATAGGATATGTAGTCCAGAATACATAGGTGATGAAAAAAAATACAGAGAGAAAACATTTTTACTTCTCACTACCCACATCATTTCATCATTAAAGCTAGAAAGAAAAAAAGAAAAAACACGAGTAGCACTTCTAACACACCACGAAATTCATAATACTACCTTTTAACACACTTTCTATAAAACTTGATCTTACTAAGTCCAAGACAACCAGATATAAGTAGGAAAAAAATCCAGCACCAATTAAGATGCCAAAACTTATCAAATAAATTGCTTACAATGTATAAGTATTTATATTGGAGACAGACCACAAAATCTAAATGTTTGTACCTATGAACATTAGATATTTATTTCGTAAGACAAAGCAATAAAACTGGCCATAACTTTGATGCCACCCAAATTAAAAAAAAAAAGATTCTTTGTCAAAAATACTTCAAGAACCTACTAATAACAACATTGCAAACAATAAACACACATCAAAAATGTAATACTACATCAACCTTTATTGAATCCATTCTTAAAGAACCTAACTTATATTTATCTAAAATGGTATGTAAAAATGTTTTCAAATCAACACGCGAAAACCAACAATGTCTACTACACACACTTAATATACATTATTCTCTAAATCCCACAGACAAACAAGAACTCATACACTTAAATATATAAAGCAATATTTTCAGTTAGGTTTGAAGTCCTAATTTTTTGAAACTTCAAATAGACGTGTTGAATTAAGAATGCTTTAAATTATACTAACATTCAAGTTGAAAGCACGTGAAACATGATTAATCAATAAAAATCAAGACAAAATTTAAAAAAATACTAATTTTTAGAAAAATTGAAACATGTTTGATTGATAAACATTTCTTATATGCTCTATATCTTATTCTGCTCCAAATTTGGTTCCAACACACACAAACACACATTATATATATATATATATATATATATATATATATATATATATATAAAAATGAGTGATTACCACTTTGTAACAGAAGGCCATCTCTTCAACTCTGAATTAAGTGGCCGTGAGTTGGAAAGTTCTGCAGGCTTTCTTTTATATTTGATTTGTGCATGGTCTGGGCTTATCAAGTTCTCATACAGTTTGATGTGACTCTTCAGACCTGCTGCTGGCCCACATACTTTGTCACAAAAATTACATAACTTTCCTGTAAGTTATCGTGGACAGGTATCAATTTAATCTGCTTGGGATTGCTGTTATTAAAATCTGAGATGAACAGCAATTTCCAATTTGAATAAAATGACCCAACCAAAGATGTTACATGTATTCTCAGGTTGAAGAATATGTGATTAGGTCATGTCCTGTTTTTTTAAAGATTTTTAATAGCTAATTTCAACTATCATTTAACATTTACCTCCATAAAGATCAATTTTCTATCAACATTTCCTTTCACTAAGAATAAACAACAAGAGTTTTAAGCCCATTTTTAATAAGTCAAACATTTGGTTTGTGTTTCAGACATTTACTATGTGGTAACTATAAAATAATGGCTCAGATAATGTCATCTTCATTCTAGAAATGCATATTCATCTGGTTTGAGATTAGGAATCTATCAATCCTAGAAATATTGGCCCACAGAAGAACAAAAGGTATCAGATGTAATAAAATTGCCACTTGATGCTCAATATTCTAAGACACTTTAATGTATAGTGGTTGCCAATAAAGCTGACCAGATCAGTTAGGAAACCTGCATTTTTTTTTTTTTTTAATCATATCACCCCAAGCAAGGCGGTAACGCCACTGATGCGCAGGGGGCTACGTAAAGGTAAAAAGAATGGAAAAGAGAAAGCCGGAAACCACATCCTAAACAGGAAACAAGGGATGAGCCTCTTCACCTGTTCAATAGATGTGGGTGGAGTGTGAACCGGGCGATAGTTTAGTCAATCTACTCCAATTGAAAAAAAAAATAAATAAATAAAAATAAAAAAGGAAAAGAGTGAAAAGATTGGAAAAGAGAAAACCGGAAACCGCATCCTAAACAGGAAAAAAGGATGAGAAAAAAAGAAAAACGTTGTATTGCTAAGTTTCCAGGCAATGAAATGTCTAAGAAAACAAAATCAATCCTTCAATTAAGTATGAAAAGTTTTAAAATCAGGCAAAAATTAGGCAAAACGAACAAAAGATTAAAAAAAAAATGAATAAATAAATAATCGCTCACCCAGAACAGAATTCAACAATATTCAAGACATTTTAACTCCAAGCTGAAAACAAGGCTCCTGACCGTCGTAAAAGATATTTCTAACTTTTTAGTCACAGAATGTGGGAATGGGATGCTAGCCAACCAGCCAGCAGAGAAGAGGAAAGCCTAGCAAACTAAGTCAAGATTCCAGGCAATGAAATGTCTAAGAAAACAAAATCAATCCTTCAATTAAGCATGAAAAGTTTTAAAATCAGGCAAAAATTAGGCAAAACAAACAAAAGATCAAAAAAAAAAAAAAAAAAAAAAAAAAAAAAGAAAAAAAAAAAGAATAAATAAATAATTGCTCACCCAGAACAGAATTCATACAAATATTTTCAATCTTTACAACTTAATCCCAAGAGGCTGGTGAAAACAGTATTTTAATCACATCATGCAAATCCTTATACAGATTGTAGCAGAAATACCTCACATATAATGTTACGACATTAGCTAGAAAATGGCACCTTTGCCACTAATGTCTTAGTATGGGAGGTCTTTCTGCCACTTTGTATAATAAATGCAGGTTTGAATTGTATAATTATCAAACAGTTAACATATTGAATATTGTTAAGATGCTCAAATTTCTCATTTGTATTATATTTGCTGTTAGTTTAACATTTTGGTTAATTAAATCTTCTGTCTTTATTAGAAGCTTCTTAAAAGATGTTTCTTTTTTTCCTCATAAATTACACCTAAGAAAGTGGCTGGAATGCTGAGTTAATAAATATCTGAAAAAGAGATCTGCGTACTTGAACAATGTTGAAAATGCATCAGTTTTGTTAAATAGATGTGTAACATTAACTGAAGCCTCTACTTTTCAATAGTTCTTCCTCCACCATGTCTCATATTTGACTGAGTTTGAGTAATATACACCAGCAATTACTATTTTCATATGTTCTTCACAGAAACCTCATAATTAAGTTCTGATTTTCCTGATACGTTATAGTAAAAAATTTTGTGTCAATGGACAAGTTGAAAAAATTAATGAATATAATGAATAGCTTACGAATCAATCTTGGCTGAGAATTTATTATCCACTGTGTGAAATATTAAAATCTGGAAAACAGCTGTATTTTTTAACAATAATAATAATTTACAATACTAATTTAAACAGGCTAAGAATATAGTTTTACTGACCTGAAATGAAATGGTTCATGTTACATGATCAGCATTTTTATGACAAATCACAGGGTAAAATTGAAGAAGGAATGCAATATTGAAAAAAAAAAAAAAAAAGTTATTGCCTACAACAAACAATTATTTTCCTTTTATTAAATTGGTATCACCCCAGGCAAGGCCATAAAGCCACTAAGATGCCAGAGGTTACAGTGTGTGGAAGAATTAGAAACAGGAACATTAAAAATGAGCAGAAAAAGAAAAGAGTAATCAGGAGGACAGTAGGCAGCATTTAAATTTTTGCAGATTAAAGTTGGCTGGAAAGCATGGAGCCAGGACAGAGTTCCACAAGCGAGAAGTGTGAGAAAAGAAAACTGTTAGCATAGAATTTACGGCTACATCTAGCCAGCTCAACTGCAAATTGATAAGATCTTAATGCCAGTCTTGTACGGCAGTTAAATTAATAAAATCAAAGTACCATAGCAAAGAGCAATTACTATGAAAGTATTTATAAAAGAAGGCAGAGAGAGGCATTAACAAGGTCATTAATGAAAAACAAAAATGTAGGACCAAGGATGGAGCCTGGAAGACACCCATGTTAGTAAGAAAAAATCTACAAGTGTGGCTATTCAGGATAAATTTCATTTCACAAATTGATAGGAAAGCCTGGATTAGCTCAAAAATGTGTCTGGAGACAGGGTAACTTTTCAGCTTGTTGAGAAGACCTGTATGTTAGACCCTGTCAAAGGCCCTCGAGATGCCCAACACTTCTTGAACTAGATAAATGAAAGTCATGCTACTTGTCTGAGAAAAAGCTCTGTAATGAGAGATGAACTAATTCAGCAATTATCAGGGACTCTAGAAGTTTTTCAAAAATAGGTAGAAGGCTTATAGTTTGAAGTGTCAGAGGGCTCATCAGAGTTTCCAGCAGGCAGGGAAACATGTGGCATTTATTATAATAGTTTAGAGAGAACAGGAGCCAGTTCAGGAACATACTTAATAACTATTACAGGGATACCATCAAGTCAACATACTAGGTTAGAGAGGATAGCAAAAACCATGGAAAGTGTTAAATACATACCACTCAACAGGGACTCAGTTTTAAGAAATTAGACAGGGATATTCCAGGTAAGTAGAGTTTTAGAATTTACAGGCAAAGTATTCAGCTTTTATAACATTTCAAATTGATTGAAGAGTGGGGGAATAGAGACACCACACTTGTTTGACACCTTATTACAGAGTTGCCAGTAATCACAAGACCAGCAACAAATAGCCACCAGCTGTGACGAAAGCTGTCATGCTTGTATAGCTGAAAGTAGTGGTACCTGTGTGCTATAAGATGTCCATGCTGGTATGAACCATGGAAAGGATAGAGGTTTCACCTGGTATTTCTGAGAAGAGATGAAAGCTTCTATGCAAGCTTTGACTCAAGAAAACTCAGTGGCAAAATTTTCAATTGGAAGATAGATGTCAGTCTATGGGAGTGTCACAAAGAAAATCATGAGTCCCAATCATCATGCTGGTAATGGAAAGCAGTCTTATGGAGGGTGGGGGGTCCTGTTTAATAGATGATTAGAACAAAATGTCAATAGCTATTACAAAGTGGTTAAAGTTACCAAGAAGGCAGTATTGCAAAACTCAGCAAGAGCAAGGTGAGGAGGTCAGAAATTAAAGTAAAGAAGCTTGTTGATCAATTTTTCTTTGGCAATGTATAGGGAAGTCCACAATTTGAGTAAGGTACTGGGCAACGAAAAAATTTAATGTCTGAATACTGGCAACATCAGTACTTTAAAAGGGTTTAGTCATATATTGTAAGCATTAACATCACCAAAGACAAAATGTTCACAGATGGATAGAGATTAAGTACCCTTTCTATACTATCAGCTATTATGTCAATATATTGCAGTCCCAGGAAGAGGGAGAATGATAAAGGAATGAGATAACTAACAGAGCTTGGTAACAAAAGGTGGAAACACATGAAAGAGTGAGTAATTGGCAGCCTCAAAAGAAAATTCCCTGGTCAACGAAAAATTATCCTAGATGTAAATACAAAGATCACGCATGTCAATGCTGGAATCTTTTCAGCAAAGGGAAAGATAGCCCGGAACCAAGAATGGTAGCAATGGAAGAATTTAAAATGGTTTCACAAAGGGCTAATATATCAGGTGATCATTCAAAGAGAAAAGATTCTATGCTGCAGAAGTTGGAATAGATACCACAAATATTAGTGAGAGAAAGAATGAGGCAAGGGGTAGTTGCTTTTTTTTTTTTTTAATGCTGGTTTAGTTGTGGTTCTTTTGTTGTGTTTTCCATTAGTGAGAGAAGACCAATGTAATTGTCACTATCTGTCATCAATGGCAATACAAACCTGTCAGAGCATGGCTGAGTACAGAGTTGCCTGCCAGAAATACATGCTGGGATACCTACCCATATGTGACATGGCACTACAAATACTTTGATATTATGCAACTGTTGATCAGAGTACCTTCTCTAAGTGCTACCAAAGAGTTTTGGCTCCTAAGGACCAGTCAGCAAACAGCCAACCTTGTACCCTCACAATGGATAGGCAAAGATACAAAGAGCCAGGTATTGAACTCACAACTCTTTGGATCAAGTCACTGGAACTAACCAATGCCTATATCCACTAGGCTACATGCCTTTAAGTACCTGGTGAATAAGTAACTTAGAGAATGATATACCCCAGTGATCGTAATAAAGGGTTCGGTTTAAAATTCCTAGCACCTGAAGAAGGCCAGAGCACATGACGGGCAAAATGTACAAATGACAACAAAGATGAGGATAATAGTCTGAATAATGTAAATAGTGTCATTGTTTCTGTGTTTTTATAAACCACTTCTTGATTACATGAACCAGGTGGTTTAAAATTTTTCCCTCCTGGATAACTTTTCCTTCTACCTGATTGTGTTAATATACTCTTTGAGATATTCTGGATTATAGTTATCAAGGTCAATAATAACATTTGTAGCTGGGCATGAGAAAGGTTAGGCAAAGAAGAGTACGGAAAGTGAGTTGTTCCTATTGGGAGGTGGGGGACAGGTGTATGAACTTCTAATCATGAAATAGATTTGCAGTGAGAATGGTAAACTTGACTGATATTTTCTGGTATATTCCTGAGGTAGACATATCCCAGATGTTCTAACCAAAACCTGCATCAGCTGATATATGCAGAATGTAGGCACAGAGGGTCAGAAGTATAGAAAAAATACAAAAATAGAAGTAACAAAACAATCCAGAGTTACACTTTTGTATATCTGATGTTCTCATTGTTATAAATCTAGAAAGCTAATACAGTATTTACATTATTCAGACTATTATCCTCATCTTTGTTGCAATTTGTACAATGTTTCGGCCGTTGTACACTCCAGCCTTCTTCAGGTGCTAGAAATTTTGAACTGAACCCTTTATTACAATCACTGGGGTATATCATTCTCATTCCTTGCATGGTAATGCCTCGATTGGAAGTCACGAGTTATCTCCCTCTAACCCTGCAAGTTACTTGTTTACCACTGCTGTAGCCCGGTATTGAACTCACAACTGTTTGGGTCAAGTCACAAGAAATAACCAACATCTATATCCACTGGGCCATTTGTCTTTAAGTAAATGGTGAACAAGTAATTTAGAGAGTCTGGTTAGAGGGAGATAACTCATGACTCCAAAAGAGGCTTCGCACGAAGAATGAGAAGAATATACCCCTTAATAGAGTATAGGTAGCAACAGCATTGAGCACAATAACATTTTGCATTTGTGAAACAGGCAATTTTATACATTTCCTCATTCCAAACTCAAAAAAAAACAAAAAAAAAAACAAAAAAAAAAAAAACTTGCATGAAAATAAAAGTTCTATTTTTCTTCTTTCATGTATTTGACTGTGCAGTCATAACATAACTTGAGTATTACAAGTTTCAAAATAACTGCCTTTGGCTGTGTGCTGAACCAGGTTTAATGGCTGCTGGAAAATAAACATGTATCATGTTTTACCCCTCACAACTTATAAGACAGTACACATTTTAAGCTTTTCTGGATGCATGGAGAACTGGCTTTTTATAGTGAAAGAGAGAAAAAAAAAAAAGAAAAAAGCTGGGGGGTGGGGGTGGGGGGGGGGGGAGATTGTTTTTAAACTTTGTTGTCAAAACTACAATTCAACCCTTAATTTCTACTCTTCAAACACTTTGTATCTCAAATACCACATCATTTGAAAAGTTAAAAAAATCAGTGTTTTTTTTTAATGATATATGAAGCTCAGCACTTCCTACAATGAGAAAGCAACAACAAGTAATAGTTTCTGACTTGCTTCTTAGATAGTAAACCACCAAATTATCACTGTCATGATGCTGCAGTCTCCAATTTACATCAATATCATAATGTTCTTGGTGAGTATTCATTTTAAGTCATCAACAAATTTGATTTTTTATTGCTTAATACTAGTGTTTGTAATATTTAATGAATATCCCACCTGGGTTAAATTTGGGCTTGTTGTAAGACAGTGTTGCATCAGCCATGTATTGATTTTCTAATGGGTCAGCTTGGATTAAATCTTTCGAAAGTGGAGGGTTTAAACAAACCAATGATTAAATGACTGTATTAAGTGAATGTTCATTTTTTAAAGCACTGAACAAAATCTGCAGGTTTTAAAAATATTTAAATGAAAATCAATTCTCATTTGAGAAAATTTCTATCAAACTTGGTCAGCAATTTTCAATTTATTTGAATTTTTTTTTTCCACTGAATGTTTTAGGGAACATTTTGGGCAAAATATTTTTTCTTTCAAGTAGTAAAGTGTATCGACACCACTAAAACACTGTTAACATCAACTTTTATGTATCAAATTTTTACAAAATGTAAACACACACCAAAAAAAAAAAAAAAAAATCCAAAATTGCATCATGGTAATTGGTGCATTTTGTATATTTCAGACTTGCTATTCATAAACTGGATAGCAGAAACATTTCATACTGCATGTCTCAGTTATACTAAAACACAAAAATTATACTTTTGTATAAATCTACTTCATCCATAGCATGATCCCTGAATTTTTGTGAAAAAGCTGTTCTCGTATCAGTCAGTCAGTTAAGTGCCATACATGATACACGCTTTGGGCGATCATATCTCGAAAGAGACATGGCTGACTGAGCAGAAGATGTATCCCGTAGTAGATTGCCATTGATTTCTGTGGTAGACTGGTTGCCGACCAAGGCTATAACCCAATTTGTCCTATTATTTAACCTATAACTGGAAGGAAGAGACATTAATACCTTTCTCAAGAGTATTTGTACGTCAGTGAATGCAAAGAATCCAAACTTGGCTCCCTGATTTCTCGTTCTGAGTCGATATCCACTACACCACAACGCACATCCTGTTCTCATATAGCTTGTGCATACAGCATCCCAAACTTCTGAGCAATACTAGGCCTACTGTAATCAAATATTGCAGGACTGGACATCATCCTGGATATATTTTATAGCAAATAGTTGTCATTCTTTTTTAAACTCCGAAATGGTGAGAAAAACCACTTACCATAAAATATCTGATACAAAGACTCAAATACCATACTTTTGTTTTTGTTCATGCCTGACTATGATAGCTCCTTTAACATGGGCCGAATTTTTTTTCATTTTGTCACTAAATGAAGCTCAAAACTTTGTCCACTATGTGAACAATTCTTATTGATAATATTATTGTAAAATAGAATTAAAAATTAGTTTGGCATTTCACCTTAGGCAATCATCATTTACCATATACTGCAGTGCATCTTGTTAAATGTTTTAAGAATATATAACAGAGAATTATAAGATAAAATACAAGTAAATGTCAAGAATAAAATAATAATATAAAAAAAGTAGAGGGAGACAGAACAAGAAACACAACTGAAACATAGTATCAGACAAAAAAGGTGCTGTTGGAAAAACAATACTTCAATGATGTAGACCAGTGCAAACAAAGAGGAACACAAATTAGAGGAAAAAGAAATTGTTAATTTTTCATTTATATATTTGTAGATTTTGAGAAACACACATAGTAAATGACATTCTGCTGTTCATGTGGCTACAGAAAGAATCTAGAATGTGAGGAAGGCTAAAAGAGCTTACCTGTACCATTTAGTCATTAGCCAAAGTGACAATGTAGGCATACTAGATAGGTTACTCATAAAAAAATGCATGAATTTAAACCCCCACTCCAAGAAAAAAAGATTATCTGTGTATAAATATACTTATTTTTTTCATAAAATATGATCATAAAATCTCACACTATACTCAAGTATATATATTTTTTTTTTCTTGTGTTGATTATATGAGTTTAAATATGGCTCACAGCACAGATGTTATTCCTCAAACTATTCAAGATAAAAGTTTTATGCATTCTGCTCAGAATGTCAATCCTTTTAGAATGAATAATATTTTATGGTTCATTCTATTAAAATTTTAGCTACTGCTAATATTAATAACAGAAAATATTATAAAGCAATTTTTCAGATAAAAATTTACCTAATAATTATGTATCCAGCATGTTAATTTCTCCATTAACATCTAAAAATTTTTTAATCAAAACAATTTTGTACTTACTTTGAACCTTTTATCCTGTAAAACTTTCTTGATAGCTACCAGTTCACCCGTATCAATTAGCTTGGCCTGATAAACGACTCCAAAGGAGCCATTTCCAATGACTTTTGTATCAGCATAACCAATCTCTTGGGGCCGGTCAGGACCCTGGCCAGGAGTTGCTAATACTGTGGTCACTTTACTGCCATCTTTGTCTTTGAAAAATAAAAACAAAATAAATACATATTTATATATGTACTGGAAACTGGTACAAAAAAATCAGAAGGAACTTTTAATTTTATAAATTATAGTCTCATATGCTTCTTATATGTAAATATAATAGGCCAATGAAAGGAATAATAAAAATAAAATATTGATAACAAGGCTAATAATATTGTATATTAGAATGCCTTTTGACCAAATCTAAGCATGATGAGAAAGATGTAAAAAAAAAAAATCAAAATTTTTAGACACTGTGCTCTTTCTCAACCAGATTGAGAAATAAAAAATTAAAATTAAATGAAATTTCTTTTCTTTCTCCCAGGGCAATTTGTTTTTGGTTTGCTTTCCATGTGTTATATACCTCTACCAGACTAATTGTAACAAACAACCAGTTCAAAATGATTAGATCTCTTCAGTAATATAACATGTGGGACGAAATGAATCATTGGTCAAACAAATACTTATTACAAAGCTTTAAATTCATTTATATTCAAACTAAAAATTTTCTGAACAGTTGAAATGGTGCTCTTACATTTCCTCTTCTAATGGTGATTTGGAGTCTGAATTTGTTTATAAGCATTTGCTATAGCCAATATTCCTGGAACATTCTATACCCTATCATCTCTAGAAAGTGGTATTATACCAAGTTCCATCTAAAGACAAATGATGCCACTTGTATATCACCATTCAGCAAAGGCCATCAAAAATTCGGTTGGAACTAAACTTGATTACAGTACTGGAAAGAGATATAATATCTAAAAGTGTGTAAGAGTACACTTCAACTAATTGAACTTGGTGCTCATAACTGAAGGTTATCTGACATAGAAAGCACTAATACAAAAAAAAAAAAGAAAAAAAAGAAAAAAAGAAAAAAGGTGCTTAAAAATGATGTTACACATTTTCCATAATGCCATCATGAGACTGGCTTAATGGGAGAGGGAATTAAATTGTGAAAAGACAATGCATGTTTGCTGAAATTAAAAAACTAAAATGTATACATTTTTTTTGTTTTTGTTTTTAAATGTTAATTTAATTTTAAACCTTGGAATACTACCTAATCCTTATAATTAGTAAATAATCATTAAAGAGAAAATTACCAAATTACATTTCAATTTTTTATGGATCCATGAGACAAAGTTAAGCTTATCCAGTTCATTTTGTTTTATTTTTGTTGCAACCCTAAAAGGTTACTGTGTGAGTAATCACCAAAATGGAGGTTGGGAATAATAGTATATCAAAAAGTACAAGACTTGCATGCTGCGTAAAGAAGGTACACTGCTAGTCAGTATAATCACTCCTCTATTCTAATAATGTCTACATATTTAAGAGGATAGGAACATTCCATTCCTGTATATAGATAGGTATACAACAATTTTTTTAAAAAGAAAAACATAAGTTGTGTGCGTGTGTGTGTGAGGTGGGGGGGGGGCTCACAGTGAGAGAAAAAAAAACAAGATACAGGTGATGTTGAAGAAAAAATAAGAGATGGATGGGAATTGAGGAGAGATAGAAGATTGCAGTTGACATTGCATTTAAACTTTTGGAGATGTAGCTATCAGGGAAGCAAGCAAATGGGAGTTCCATAAACAAAGTGCAAAAAAAATTGTTAAAGTAGAAGAGGCAGTTACATTTAACTATTTCAATGGTAAAAGGATGGAACCTTGATGCCAATCTAGTAGCAAATGTAAATACATATTGTTGGGGAATATGCTCATTAGAGCAGTTGCCATGAAAATACTTGTAGAAAAGATAGAGGAAAACTACATCATGTCAGTGAGAAAGTGACAGGTGGGCTGCCAAGATCAATTATATTGCAGACCCTCTTTTGGATTTTGTTTAGAACATCAAAATGAATATATATATATATATATATATATATATATATATATATGAGTGATCTGAAAAGGCAAGATTCCCCCACCACCTTAAGGAATCCCTTTGTGCTAACATTTCATCAGAAATAACCAGTGATGAAATTTGACAAGACAACTTTTCACAGAAAAATAGTAAGTGAGGGGGGCAAAGGTTGGAACACGATTAAAACACTTTATTAGTAAAACAATTTACAGATAAAATAATAAATGCTCCAACAGGGTATAAAATTCCAAATAAATTTGTTAAAAATAAAAATCTTACTTTATATCAATAATGGGGGTACTTTTAATAAATGTATGTGTTGCTAAAAATCTTGCCATGAAGACATTGAGCCCATGAGAGCCACCTTGTGCCTGCAGCTTAAACAGTTTTCAACCTGTGAGAACATTTAGTGCATTACCTGCTGGAGGTCTTGGCAGAAACGTCCGCAAAATCACTTCCAGATAATGGTACAAACTGTTAGTGGTCGGGGGGGGGGGGGTGATAAGGATGTGACTAAGCCAGCAAACAGTACTAATTTTAATCCTAATGAAATAATTTAGATCTATACCTGCTGAACATATTTTTTCTTGTAACCAGTTTCTACAAAAGTTCTATGACATACCAATGCATGCTTGTAAACCAACTTTTTTTTTTATAAAAATCTATACTTAGAAGATATCAAATTTCTTCCCATCTCTTTTCCAATCTTCTCACTATTACGTAGCCCCTTGCACATTAGTGGCGTTACCGCCTTGCTTGGGGTGATATGATTAAAAAAAAAAAAAATTTGCAAAAGCTTTTGACCCACAAAATCAGTAATAAATATATTAATATCCAATAAATTTATCTTAAAGTTAATTGTTAAGTTTACAATATGTAACTATTCCTAAGTAGTTAAAATAATTTATTCACAATTTGATGTATTGTAAAAAAAAAAAAAACATACAGATATAAAGCATTGTTTGGTTAGACATGAAAATACTAATACACCTTAATAAAACCAGAAAATAATGTGAGTGTAATACATACACACACACACACACACACACACACACACACACACACACACACACACCCAAACCCTGATGAGTGACAACATCATGATGGTGTCCTCCTAAGACTGAGGTCAAAACCAACCTGCTCATTTGATGTGATAAATTTCTTACATTCACCATTATATATATATATATATATATATATATATATATGAGTGATCTGAAAAGGCAAGATTCCCCCACCACCTTAAGGAATCCCTTTGTGCTAACATTTCATCAGAAATAACCAGTGATGAAATTTGACAAGACAACTTTTCACAGAAAAATGGTAAGTGAGGGGGGCAAAGGTTGGAACACGATTAAAACACTTTATTAGTAAAACAATTTACAGATAAAATAATAAATGCTCCAACAGGGTATAAAATTCCAAATAAACAAAGAGAACAAATGAAATTCTTTTTGTTTGCACATGCCCAGTTGATATATATCGCTTCAAGTACATGTAGATGCAGTTGAAGTGTGGAGTGGGCCCTGTGCAAAAGAGTGAAACAGCCTTCTACATATTCCTTAGCACAGTCAGGACTATCAAGCAAGTATTGGCCTATTGCAGAGACATGCGCAGACTGAGTTTTACTGAAAGGGCGACTCAGATTGGTTATCCTCATACTGGCAGAAACAGGTTGACTAATTCAAGTTTAGTCTCTGATTGGTCTGTCTCACAGTCCAATTTTTAACATCTTGAGAATGGTCTGGAATTTTTACTTAAAATTTTCAGGATTTTTTAATGACTAATATATATATATATATATATGTTGGAGGGGGGTTAAATTGATTAACTGAAGTGACATGAAATGATCCTACATCATCTGGAGGATCTCAAATGATTATGATTCTTTCATGGGCTTTCAACTGTCATTATTGCACTTTGTTAACTATGTATTTTCTTTATCGCTCTATTTTTCAGGACTAATATATTAAAATTTCTGACAATATAGAAATAGCTCTTTCTCTACATTCTTCTGTAAATATTTTTGTGTTTGATAATTTTAATGCTCATCATGTCAAATGACTTAAGAATTTTGATATTACTGATACTGATGTTGCTGGTATTCAGCTTTTCAATTTTTAATTTCTCAGTCTCTGTCAAATAGTGGATTTCCCTATTCATTTCCCAAATAAATATGAAGATTTGTTAATCAATTTGTTCCTGACCTCTCTTAGCTTGCGCCAAGCATTAACAACTATTCTTGTGACAATTTGGATACTGTTTCTTTTGAATTGTCTGTTGTGGCGCACTGGACACCGGCTCGGAACGAGAAATCAGGTAGCCATGTTCGAATTCCAGCTGAATTCATTGCTTTCACTTATGCGCAAATACCCTTGGGAAAGGTATTAATCCATCTCTTCCTCCAGTTATGGGTTAAATAACAGGACAGATTGGGTTCTATAGCCTTGGCTGGCAACCGGTCTACCGCAGAAAGCAATGGCAACCTTCTGCAGGATAATCTTCTGCCCAGTCAATCATGTCTCTTTTGAGACATGATCGCCCAAGCGTGTATCACATATGGCACTTAACTGACTGACTGATTAGAAAGGAACCTCCTTTTCACAAGGCTTATTTGTTACCATCACACTGATTAGGATTCATTTTGTTACTGAGATGCTCCTTGGATTGATATTCTTAACCTTCCTATCGAGAATAGTATCACAGAGCTTTCTTCATGGGTTAAAGCTGGGTTCAATGCTTTTTTGGACCTTTCCAGAAATATCAAGTGAAACTAGTTTTATCCTTGGTTCACACTGGCCTGTTCAGCTGCTATAACCTACAGGAATCACTTTTTCTGAGTGTACCCGCATAATAGTTCTGATCACACCAGACACCTAGTGCCTGCTCATAATTGTAAACTTGTCCTCAAAGAAAACAAGACTTGCTGATAAAATGAGGCATCATATAGCCTCTAACAAGATTCTTCTATTGCACTTCTCTTGTGGAACTCTTATTGTTTCTCAGTCAACTTTGAAAATTTAAATGGAATGTCAATTGTTATCTAGTCTGTCTAATTCCTGCCCTTTTATCGTTCTCTCTCCTTAATAGTGTCATTTTTTCTCTCTCATATGCTTTCACACTCACTAACCCTTTACATCTTAGAAGCTTTATTGCCTTGCTTTGAAATGATCAAAATAGAAAATGGCATCAAATTTATCTTGGTAGATTGTTTAGCAAAAAAATTATACTCATTCACAGTTCATTAAAAATGTCTTCCACAAAATATATAACTGAAGATGCAAGCTTCAAAGAATTTAAATCATTATAGAGGGCATATCAAATCAACCAGTCTGGCCATCAAGGCAGATTTCTTGATACACTTATAGTGCTTCATGATATGAATTAAATGGTGCCTATTTTACATCTCTAGATCAAAGGGTTCAAGAGATATGATCTTATCATAAATTAGACCATATAAGTTTCCTTTCAACAATTAATGCCTTGCAACTTTTACTTATACTTTATAGGTCCCACAGAGATGAAATTTTTTTTTAGTATTACCTCAATAATAATAAAATCTATATTTACACCACATAAAACAAGCCATAAATACAATTTGACAGAAGGGCAATAGCAGGTTAAAAGTATACTGTACTGAATATGCTATAAAAAAGTACCCATTGGAGATAAATGCCTGAAACTTTAATTTTAGGTTAAAGAATTCAACAAAACAGCTCTTTACACTGTAATATCAATACTTTTGTAATATATATATTGTATTTTTTATTCCTAAAAAATACGGACATGTTAAAATGTGCGTAGCATACATACAAAAACCAACTCAGTAATCATAAAGACGTGAAGCCAAAAGAGAGAGAAAAAAATATAAAATAAAACAAAGCAGTTTTAACCCTCATGCCTCTTGAGGACAACCATGTATAATTTTGTAATGTTTTAAACATACAGTAGAAGAGAAACCAGAATGAATTATATATACATAATATATTCAAAGCAGCTCCAGTTCATGAGAGGGCAGGCCTTAAGGACCTGTTTACGGATATTAAAGAAAGGATCTTAGTGATCTCTAGAGCTGAGGACTAAAAGAAACATTAGAAGGAAACCTGACAGTCTCGGAGATCATTTTACAATAATCCTTATGCTTTTGCTAGAAAGCTGTTCACTGAGACTAAGTGCAGGAAATGGAAAGATGTACCAATTCCTCCTATGAATGACCTACTTAGGTCATGTTTAATGATAGCAAACTAAATCTAAAGGAAACTTTAGAATTTGTTCACAAATCCCATGCCGGCAGTGCATCTGGAATGAATGGAATATCCTACAAGTTATATAAAAATTGCCCAAATGTCCTCAAGTAACTCACCATCCTCCTCCAGCAGTCATGGAAAGGTATTGTACCACAAGAATGGTGCCTGGCAGATGGCATTTGGATACCTAAGGAAAAGAATGCAAAAAGCATTACAAATTTCCACCCCATCTCCCTCCTGAATGTAGAGGAGAAAATATTTTTTGGGGTCCTTACTAAATGTATGAAAAATTTTCCTGCTAGTAACCCCTTGTACTAGTGGCAATCCCACCTTGCTTGGGGTGAAATGGTATAAAAAAAAAAACATCACCACATTACATAAACACAGAAGGTTGAAATACCTGGCTTCCCCGGCTGTCTGGAGCATTCACACCAGATTTGGAACTCAGTCCTATGAGGCAAACAATATAAAACTGAGCTTCATATAATTTGGCTTGATCTCATAAATGCATATGGATCCCACATGAGCTAATTTGAATGCTCTTCAATTTTTTTTCCAGTTTCCCTAGCAGACTCAGCCAAGAGAGTGATTACTAAGGAACAAATGGTCCTTCCTCCTTCCAAGAGTGTTCATTCTAGTTTCATCTAAGGTCGGTGCTCATGTACTGCTGCAGTGCTACTATAAGGTCTTCACGTGGGCAAGAATGAAGGCTAAACCCAAGAAAAGCTGGAGCTTATAACCCAGAAGTTCTGTCAGAGAGATTCACTTCTGCATTGGGGTTGACATGATCTTGACAGAAAAACCAGTGAAGAGCTTTAGATAGCTGTATGAAATTCCATTGGCACCAAGGTAAAAAAAAAAAAGAAAAAAAAAAAGGTACTTAAAGTGGCACTAAATGGACTTAAATCCCTCAACAGAACCCACCTCCCTAGTAAACTGAAGGCTTGGTGCTACCAACATAGTTTTTCGTGCAAGCTTCTGCAGCTGTTGCAGGTGTATATTATTGTCTCAGATAATATACACATGCAACAGTGTCTCAATAAGTACCTTTACAAGTAGCTTGGATTGTTCCCCTGCTTCGCCACAATAAAACTATACTAATGCTAGAAACCTGCAATTTCTCATCTCTTCACTGGTTGGTGGAGTTCAAGGTTGCGAAGGTATGCCTTCACTCGACTAATGAGTTCTTCCATAGGTATCAAAACCAGCACCAAATGGTTGACAGTAGAAGCTACCCAAGAAGCAGAATCCAGCCTGTGAACCAAAGAGATGGAGATGATCCAAACC
This sequence comes from Ascarosepion bandense, assembly GCA_037127315.1. Taxonomy (NCBI): domain Eukaryota; kingdom Metazoa; phylum Mollusca; class Cephalopoda; order Sepiida; family Sepiidae; genus Ascarosepion; species Ascarosepion bandense. The sequence goes on from JBBBDQ010002017.1 coordinate 134,746, forward strand.
GATCGACCTGGCCTGAGTAACACAAGCAACCAGTTTTTCTCCAGACAGGGTTCAAAGCAAAAACGAGACATGTAGGTTGAAGAAATCAGGAATTTTGAGGAAAAGCAATGAATAGCTACTGTTGTTTCTCAGTCCAAACAATGTACTTGGACTAGATGGAGTGATATTGATCTGATGAAGCTATTATGGAATACTCTGTAAAGGAGTCATTGGCAATATCATGACTTCTGCGATCTCTCTATGAGCTTCTACCAAATGCAAACAACCTCAAGCTGTGAGGCTACATTGATACTGATCTATGTGCATTATGTCAAAGTAAGGCACATTAAGTCATGTGCTCTCAATCACTGTCGATGTGCACCTGGCGTTAAAGTGCTGGAAGTGATCATGGACTTAATAAGTACATAGTGGGAAGCAGCCAACAAACAGCCTGTAACAGCCAGAGAACCCAAGATCTGTTTTCACAAAGAAAGTGAACGACTTGTGCAAAAGACCCAAATAACTCCCAACATGACACTACTGAGTGGAGCCCAAGGATAGAGGGTGTTAGTTGATCTTAGAATACCTCTGCAATTTTTGGTTCACATCATTCAGACAGATGCACACCCTGATATTCTAGCGTGGTCTTATTCAAAGAGACATGTCCAAGTAGAATTAACTGTTCCATGGGAGGATAACAAAGAGGAGGCACACAAGCAAAAAAAAAATTGCTGTGATATGACTGCATGGAAAATGGGTAGACATATGTGCTACTTATTGAGGCCAGGTGTTGTAGATTCCATGTTTCCTTCCATTTGAAGATGAGAATCAATGGCCAGAGCTTCATTTAGTTCCACACCACAACAGACAGAGTTGGATCTGGTCAAGATTTATAATAAACAAAAATTAATTAAAACCTTGCTGGCAACACAATGCTACTTTCAACATGAATCATCTGTTTACCTTCTGTTCTATGTCATTGATAACAGTCACTACAAAGACATTGAGCTTTGGTTAATGATTAAAACTAAACACTTAACATTGAAAATATGACTTGCAGTTGTTAAAAATAAAGAAGAAACACCACCACCTTCACCAGACTGACATCTATATAAAAAACAATACAATGTCCAATGAAAAAATCTGCTGGTGGAGCTAGTGGTGGTAGTATTTCCTTAGCCACTGAAACTGTTTTACCTCCATTGGGTGACAACTGACAAAAGTAGGGTATTGTATATATTTTCAAAAAAGTAAAAATACAGAATGTGCATGAATATATAGTTTTAAGACAATCAAATTTTGATATTTAAAAATTTTAGTGCATTAATCATGGTATGCCTGTGTGTGTGGTGTTGAATTATAATTTTGTTTAGTGCCAAAAACTTTTTTTTTAGTAGTAGTTTACTGATAGAAAGGCATTTTAGATAAGCATATTTTTTGTCAAATTGCTCAACATCAAGATAGAGAGAGCATTAATGGAATTAATGTGGACAAGTTAGCTGAGCAGTTTTATTTTTAAAAAAAATTAAGATATCACAATAATGCCTTCACAAAGCTTCGAAGTTGGCATGGCTGAAATAGCACTGCTCAGCCAAGTGACAAACTTATCCACATTTTAACATATATGGTGTGATTGTCTAATTTACACAAAAATGAAAATAACACTGACACCTCGTTTTGACAGATATATTTACCAAAATTACACAAAAACATCTTTAATTACTAAAGAGAGTGTGTGTGTGTGTGTGTGTGTGTGTGTGTGTGTATATATATATATATATATATATATATATATATATATAAAAATCAGTATCCTCCCCTCACATCAGAAAGCAATGCTTTATCAACACACGAAATTCAGATTTTTCCATTATTCTGAAAATTTGCAATAGTAGTTTCACTTAAATAACTGTAATTCGTACACTATCTACATTATCCGGACTATTGTCCTCACCTTTGTTGCCATTTGTACAACGTTTCAAATGTTGTATGTTCCAACCTTTTTCAGGTGCTAGGAATTTCGAACCGAACCCTTTATTACAATCACTGGGTATATCAGTCTCTTTTAGTAGACATGAGTCATTTGTTCACCACTGCTGTAACCTGGTAAAGAACTCGCAACTCTGAATCAAGTCACTGGAACTAACCAACGTATATATCCACTGGGCCATGTGTCCTTAAGGACAAGAACAACTGAATTTCTGGGATTTATAAACCTAATGTTCAGTAATCATTTTTTTTTACCAGAGCTCATATTGCAATTTTGACACTAATCATATTCTCTGGCACTCCGTATTACTGGTTCCCATATTGTATTCATCCCTATGCTTGGTCAGCTAAGGAGATTTTTGTAGCCTAGCATATGCGCTGATTTCTTAACTTTATGTAGTTTCCAGTGGCGTTCTTTATCTGTTATTTCAACTTTATCCCATAGGTGAACAGACTCACCACATCCAAGTACACCATCTGGTTGCATTGGATGGGAGCATCTTTAATAAGTTCCACAAAGTGGGCAGAGTTTCGAACATGACGGTGACTTTCTTACCAGTGAGTCAATTATATCTACACGGAAGCAACTCAGAGGGTGGCACACTGAGCCTAGGATGCTTGCTAACAATTGGCCTGAGCAGAATACCATCTTTATGATCTTAGGCAGACCATACATATGAGGTAGCTTGCTGTAACAGTGAGACAACTGCCTTTATGTCCTAGGCTCGAAGTGATCCCTTCTAATGAAGTCTTCCAGTTTGGTGTATCACTACAGTTTTGTCCATCACTACAGTTGCACTGCCTTTGTCAGCTGGTAGTATGATGACGTTCTCATTCCACAGTAGGGACCTGATTGCCAGGCCCTTCTCTTTCATGATGTTTTGTTTGGGTCACCTGGCTTTCTTCAATGTCTGTCTCACTTTCCATCTGAGCTCATCCAACTGAGCCTGAGGGATGTTCAAGGCTATTCTTTCGATATGAGCAATGATGTCTAAGTATAGTATCCGCTGAGACCCTTGTTCAGCACTGACTTTTTAGAGGTACTTAGCTGATGTTGACAACTGCCTTCACGGCTCATGTGTCACCTTCAGATCTTTAATCTATTTAGTTTCTGTGCTTAGCAAACCTTGAATGCATCGAATTTCTGCTTGAAGGATTTGTCCAATTTGTGCCGGATTCTTTTTCGATCTTCCTCATCAGTGATTCTGCTGAGAAATGCTTCAAGCCTCTGGGAGATATCGGAGTGTAATTTTTGTTTCATCCATCAGTTATACTGAATATGTTCTCAGACCAGGGGGTGTCCTGCTTTTTCTGCGACCAGACAGGCTCTCCTTGAATTGACTGCAAGTCTTAGTGCCAAGCCTACATGGATGAGTCATAGTTTACTGCATCAGAGTAGGAATGTCAGGTGGCTTGATATTCATGCCAGTTTCAGGTAGGACTTTTCTATTTGTTTCCATATTTTTGATGTATCAGTTCTCTGCTGTTCCTTTAGTATTTGTGTATACCTCTGAGATGAGGTAGTATTTACACTATTTGCATTATTCGGACTAGTGTCCTCATCTTCGTTGCCATTTGTATGATGTTTTGGCCATTGTATGCTCCAGCCTTCTTCAGGTGCTAGGAATTTTGAACCAAACCCTTTATTACAATCACTGGGGTATATCACTCTCATTCTTTGTACGAAGCCTCCTTTGGTAGTCATGAGTTATCTCTCTCTAACTGGACAAGTTACTTGTTCATCACTACTGTAGCCTGGTATTGAACTTTGGGTCAAGACACTGGAACTATAACTTTGTACAAATGGCAACCCAGATGAGAACAATAGTGCGAATAGTATAAATACTACTTTATCTCAGAAATATAGACAAATACTGTAATTTGTAAACTAATAATTTGATTGGACCCAAATTTTGTCATGTGCCATTTGAAAATTTGTACTTCATAAAAATCATATGTATTTTTTATTAGTGGCACCATCTATATGTCAGGTCCAGAACTTATTGAGTGATGTGTTAAATTGGTGAATGCTGCCATAACCCTTCCTTTGATGTTATAAAGAGTTTTGTTGGTCTCTTACTCAACTGCAACCCTACACAATAATCAAGGAGACTGCAGTCTGAGAATTAGATGGCCAGACCTAAGAGGAGTGATGTGGTCACAGAAATTGTCTGACATGTGCTAAACATAATTTTAGTATAAAAAATTTAAGCACACTAATCAAAAATGCATTAATCTAATGTGTATTAATTAATCAATGGATTCTTGTATCTCAAACTGCTTCTGGAGCATTTTGCTGTACACATTTTTTGCACAAAGGTGTCTTTGTTTTATCCTTTTTCCTATCACATATAGTGACAGAGGTAGGAGGCAGTTTGCCAAAAAGACTAATTTGTAAAATCCCAGAAACTCATCAAATTAGATTAAAGCTGAAGTATGCGGTATGAAAGCCTATCAAATTGGAGTAACGTATCCAGTGGGCGTATATTCCAGTTATGAAATATAAATATATAAATGAAAAATTTTACTAAGTATTATAATAAAACACAAACCAGATGTATATTAAAATAAAGAGAAAAATAGAATTCTATACAGGAAAAACAAAACAGAATTCCCTAAAACCCAAAATGAAATTAAAGAAAATTTGTAACAAAGTTGCTCTCTCAAAAAACAAACAAACACACAAATTCAACCATGAATATACAGAAGGTTTGTCATGAACCTTATTAAATAAATACAGTATATCCACACCATCTACACTTTTTTTTTTTTGATTACCTTGTGCCTTATAGTTGTATGGTTAGAGATATAAAACCAATGATTATTAAAAACAAGACATTGCTCTAGAGAAAGGTGCAATTTTCATTTTTTTTTTTTTTTAAGAGTTGAATTTCTGATATTTCATCCATTAAAATTTTCAGCTTAGAAACTTTATTTTAAGCTTACTGTATTGACAAGAGTCTTTTGTTCAAGATAGGACTTTTTTGTATTGTATATGGATGCATAACTAGGCAAAATCTCAATTTAAAAAATTTTTTTTGAAGAGCCTGTGGCACAAATTAAATAGTGATAAAAAAAAAAAAGGCAGTTTGGGATACCTATCAATATTCAAATAAGTATAATTAAAATAAGGTACCAAACAAAATCTTGTGTTTATATCTTTTGAAAGTAGGATTTTTTTTTTTTTAAACCCACTTTTCTTTCTTAAACAAAACAAAAAAAACTATAATGTACCTGTCCAAGATTTCAAAATGCTTTTTGAATGAGCCAACTAATTTAACCAACTAATTTTCTTATAAAAAACTATAGTTCTACAGGGGAAGAGTGGAATGAATATGAAATCGAAGTAAATAGTTAAGAACATGATATTAAAAACAAAGCAATTATGAGTGATTTTTAGCCGATTTTAATCATTTTAAAGTATAATCTACGAATTATTTAAATGTTTTCAAACATTTAACTGCATTGGAAATGATGCAGTATCAAATAATCATGAAAAGCATTAACAGCATAAACTATACCACCACTGCAATGCACCAAAAAGTGAAAACTCGTGTGTGTGTGTATCATTTATATATATATATATATATATATATATGGGGTATGGTTAGGTCTTGAAGGCTATCATAATGTGTTTAGTAAAATAAAAGGAAGGTAAAAAAGTTGTTGGGAATTACCTATTTATTATACATTAGTATTTCGAGATCAAAATCTCATCTTCAAATGGTCATTCCTGGCTGCTGCTGGCATCAGTAACTTGAGTGTGTGTGTGTGTGTGTGTGTGTATATATATGTGTGTGTGTGTGTGTGTGTGTGATTGATAGTTGGGCCTTTTTTACAGTCTGATGATATCAGTCTGCTTTAATATGTAATTTATCTAAGTATACAGTGACCTGCCTGACCGTTAGTTTGACTTTTGCCAAAGTGGTAGAGAGCTTTGTTTTATGACTGGAGTGTTTATTGCTACTTTTTTTTTTCCTTTTCTTTTTTTGGTGTCCTGTATTCTGGTGTATGGTGTGAGTGTGCCATGTGTGCAGTGTTTACTTGTATTTATTTATTTATTTTATTCCCCTCCACCCCATTTGTGTGTAGATGTGTTCCTGTGTGTGTGTGTGTGTGTAAAGAAAGGAAAAAAAAAAAAAGTAGCAATAAACACATCAATCAAAGCAGATAGATATAACACCAGTCATAAAACAAAGCCCTCTATCACTTTGGAAAAAGTCAAACAACACATAGATGAACATATTAAAGCAGACTGATATCATCAGACCATAAAAAAAGGCCCCAACTATCAATCACATATAATATATATATATATATATATATATATATATATATATATATATATATATATATAAACACTCACAGATATATGCTCTAACACACTTACATGCACTCACTACAGTTAATGACAGCAGCCAGGAATGACCATTCGTTGAAACTTCAAACACCAGCTCTCCTACCATTCTGAAGATGAGATTTTGATCTCAAAATATTATTGTATATTAAATAGGTAATTCCTAACAACTTCTTTACTTTCCTTTATTTTACTAAACACATTGTGATAGCCTTCAAGACCTAATCATACACCTAATATACACAATGCTTCAAATTACAAAACTTTCTTATATATATATAAGGAAGAGCAGACCATCTCAGATGTATATTACTTAGTCTAATTGTAAGACTAAGATGTATATTACTTAATTTAATTGTGATCTATTTTGTATGACAAGAGCAAGAAAAATGTAAGACAGAATTATCACATCATATACAATACCTTGCAACATGCATTTAGTATTAAGAAAAAAAATTTCTCAGCGTCAATGTGTAACCACACATATATTGTAATAGCAGTGCTGAAGTACACTGGTCATTGTAATTTTCACAGTCAAAACTACCTAGAGCAGTAATTTTTTTGTTTTTTTCCAAAATAAAATATAGATATTTGCAAGACATTACTCAACTACTACAAAATTATTGTAATGAGGACAGAAGCAAAATAGCAATGTAAAAGGCTATTACTATTGAATATATATATAAAAAAAAAGACGTACATACTTTAATCATTGATTATAATTTGCCTTTTCTTTCCTAATACTTAAACAGCTGGATGGTCTGCTGAATTAAAAATTAATGACTATAAATTAAAAAAGTAAAGTGGTTGAAGCAGCTATAAAACAAATAATGATAGAAATAAAAGTATAAAAACCTGATGAACAATCTAATCTAATCAGTATGAGTATTTAGAATATAAAATTCTAGTGTCAATGAAAGATTTTTTTATTGTTTAATAAAACCCAACAATTGAAGAAAGTGAGAAAGAGAAAGCTGGAAGAAATCTAACCAAAAATAAAACTAGACAGCGAAGACTATAGAAGAAAAAAACAAATCTAATTATCTTTAGATAAGTAACAAAAGGTTCAGAAGAAATTTTTAAGGTAATATAACTTTCACTGTTTGCATCTATAACTTTTATAGAAGATTCAATTCACTTTTCACTGACTGGGTAATTTTATAAAGCAGTTTCACATTTAAGCCATGTTTTTTATTTAGATTGGAGCCATGAAATCTTGCTCAGGTATTGGTCAGTTTTACTGAATAGAACTGTAAGAATAGAAATGGACAATATTTGCCCATGCATTTTACAATAGAATTATTTATAGGGAAAAAAAATTACTGATTTTGTTCAGAAAATGTTCTTTTGTCACATTTTAGCAATCCTTTATTGTACATGAAGTTTCAGAAGTACTTGTTGCTTATAACCTTTGTCACAAATGCTTCGCATGCTTTCTTGAAATGCTAAAGCTGATTGACAAGTTACTGATTGAGCATGTACCAGTGATCAAAAATGAAGTATTGCTACCATATCTGGGTTGAAGCTGCTCAAATCTTTTCTTTCTAGACCTGATAGTGTTATTTACATGGACTTGTGGGGGATGACATTGTCAACTTTGAAACCTTTTTCATACATCTGCAATACAGCAAGACTGTTGCCACTTTATTGCCATTTCCATGGTGAATATTCAGATGAGCTCCATTCTTTAGTTCCACAAGTACAGATTGTTACAAATAAGACTAGCCATATTGCAACCAGAGTCAAACAACTCATTTCACCTGCATTCCATTTGTACAAAACATAGCCACATACCCAAGAACTGTTGCTTTGTGAAAGACTGCCACATGAATACTACTCTGAACACTACAATCTTATCATCATCCATATCCTCATAATCTTCACTTCCTACTCTTACATTCATATTACACACCTCATTCAGTCTCATTACACTAGTATTAATTAAAATTTAGAAAAGAACCCTCTTAATTATGGATGTTAAATAATTTACTAAATTGTGTGCCTACACATAAATGAATTATAGTATAAATTTTCATACCTTTATATAAAAGATAGTGATAATATTTAGAAAAACTGAAATAAAGTTGAATAAAAAATAAAGCAAAGCATTCTGTAGTTTTATATTTTTTACTATAATCAAGAGAAAAACAAACCAGTATCCTTTTTAAGTCAGCTTTTAAATAGTCATAAATTTTGACTCATACATTAAATGAGTTAAGTGCCATATGTATACACTTGGGCGATCATTTTTCAAGAGACATGACTGACTGAACAGAAGATTATCCTGCAGTAGATTGCCATTGCTTTCTGTGGTAGACTGGTTGCCAGCCAAGGCTATAGAACCCAATCTGTTCTGTTATTTAACCCATAACTGGAAGGAAGAGATGAATTAATAAACACAGATCTTTTATAAAGTTGTCTATGATAATGCAATCTATATCATTCCATGCTGCTGATTTTAAACAAAAAATAGTTTTAACTGGTTGCTGAGCAGGGCAATAATTTTGAAATATTTTCTGTGTTCATGAAGTGGGTATGGAAGTTTCTATCTAAGTGGCATTCACTGTAAACAAAAATTACCATAATTTCCTGTTTTTAAACAGCTGTTTGAGCACTTCAAAAATATCTAATTCTTTAACATTAGGCATGTAATGCAATCAAGGGATTAGTATGCTTTACATTGGGTTTTGTCAAGCAAGTTGTCTCACTAATCACTTTAACAGTTCTTTATCTGCTTCTCATCACACTTGATGTTATCCATAGATTTTCCCCCGCTCAAGCTTCAATTCAGCCACATTGATTGCATAAATTTTCATTAATTGCTAATTTTTTTTTTAATTCGAAATTTCTATTGTAACAATTGTAATTCATTATTCTGATGCAACATCCATTTTTCACCCCCCACCAATTCTTTACAATATGTTAACTTTTAAATTCCATTTCTAGACTTTCCAGTTTTTACTATTAAATTCCATTTTTCCTAAAATCTGTTAGAACATGTAGTTATGACAATTCTTTATTATGGTCTATCATGCTTATCAAAAAATCATATTCATCTAAGTGTTGCAGCCTTTTCGTTCTGAATTACAATATCTCATAACTTGGGATTTGAAAAGCACATCCAAGTATTTTATAAGCATTTTTTTATTTTATACAAAATTATTCACAACCTTCACTTTATATTCCAAGACAATCTTCAATGAACATTGGTGTTTTCATTCAGTTTCTAGGACTTTATAACAATGCTTCAAAATAAGAGAAGATAATTTTGGTTTTGTGCACTATTTCCTAGTGGAAGTTAAGTAACAGCTTAGGTCTGCTGCTTTAGTGTGGATTTTAAGTGCACATAGCTAGAAATTATATTGACAGAATTTGCACCAGTGTTCATTTAAAAGGTAGTACCAGGGGCTAGATGATATTTTATTACTCCATCATAACTGATACCTGAAAAGTGTGGGAAGTGAGAAAAGGTAGTAGCCTTTTGAAAAGCAAAAATGATAAGAGGCTGGGTTGTCAATCTATCATGATGCAAGACTTTCAATCAAGGACAGTTGTGACACATCATATTGTGTGGAGAAGAATATCATTATGTTATTCCAAATTGTTCCGAAAACAAACTCTCTATACCTTAATTTCACTAGTATTTAAAAGATGATCAAAAATGTTATTACTACAGATCACATAAGAGTGTTGGTAATAAAAAACAAACAAAATATCAGGTTTAGTAGCAGTATTATATTCAAAGTTGGAAGTTGAATTTAATATATGACTACAAGATGAAATATAAATATGAATTGAATAAAATTGAATCAGTTTGTTTCATATCTTTGGTCCTATATAAATAAAAAAAGAGGATATACTGCATTCATTTTGTGGAGTTGCAAAATAAGTACTGCTGAATTAGTGAATGAACATTATCAGCTGAACTCCCAATTTTATATTAGACTTGTTTTATCAAGTTATTAGTTTAAATATTTTTTTCTTAGATTTTTTTTTAATGATGCATTTAAGAACTGTATAAAGTCACTTATGTTTGAATTGCTTTTTGCCTCGGCCGTGGTTTTTGTGCAAACAATTCATATTATAAAAGTGAAAAACAAATTTACACTGGATATACTCTTAATTCTTGAAACTTCACTCACGTTTTTTGATAAAATTAAAAGTCCAGTTTCATATTTATTAAATAAAAAATTAAATTTTTGTTTGAGATACATAAAAGGTTCTATTCAATATATTTAAAAACCTTTAATACAGGCCTATTGAACATGACAAAAAAAAAAAAAATGTTCCAAATTCAATTGCTCAATTAGCAGCAAAGTTATGATTATTCAAATTTTCCATCTTGTATGCTACTGGAAAAGAAGCCAATTTCAACAGTGATTGCAGGCTTAAAACTAGTTAAAAAGAATTATAAATGTAACGACATATAGGTAGCCCTGAAATTTTTACTATTTTAGGATGAGGAATTCAACAAAATAGTTCTCTTCTCTGTAATATAAATGTCCTTTTTCATATGTATATAATTTTGGAAAATTTTGTGAATTATGCAATTTTTAACTTGTCAAAAAGGAACAACTATTACAAAACAAATTTCTTTCACGAAAAGAATCACTAATCAATCATACAATCTATAAATACTGAAATGAATAAAATTACATTTATTGAAACAGATGAAAAAGAGTTTCTCTTCAATTAGAATGGTCTTTCTGTATTTCCTCTTATAATTTTAATTTGAAGTTGCAATATTCCTGGAACATTCCATATCTTAAATTTTTTTTTAAGAAAGTGATACTATATCAAGGTCCCATATGTCGATTCCATTTGTGGAGGCCACCAAAAATAATTATTTCTGCTTTTGGTTGGAGCTAAAATTTTGATTAAATTACTGGATAGGTAAAACTTAGTAGAATAGTATAATGCAACACATTGATCTTATAACTGAAAGGGCCTCCCACCTTGTACACTTTGTGGCCCACCTCAGACATCATTGGAGGTACAGAATCAATCCCTTTAAGCCAAATTTTATATACGTAAACTTGATTTGTGGGCACAGTAGATGGCCTCTCCTACAGCAATTTCATCCTGGCCACAATCTTCTTGACAGTTCTTGACTTCTCATTTCCTGTTCGCATTGGAATCACAAATGCATGTCCCATTTTTTAACAAAAGCTCAAACTTCCTGTTGCAGAATGTGCTATCATTGTCTGTGAGTAACTCACTAGATGATCCCCACTCGCAGAACAGACTCCAGCTGATGTATGATATTCCATGAGTCTTAGTGGTCACCACACAGAAAAATAACAAACCACAGCTTGTTAGTGTCAGGTAATGGCTGTGTCCATACCTAGTCTGGGCCCAGTACTGTTCACTCCCAGTCTGCTCTTTTGCCAATGGACTGACACAGGATCTATTCTTGTGTACTCCACACAGGTCTCCATCGCCAACTATGATGTTTGTCACGAAAGAACAAACTTTTCTCATGCTTTCAAGGGCTGAGATTAAGTCTCCGAGCCTTCCAGACATCACCCAAGCAAAGTTCCTATATAGAAGCCAATAAACCACCTATATCTCCAAGAAAGGAAAAAATGTGTCAATGGTTATTCATAATCCATAGTGTACAGCTTTCCGTTTTACCCTTTCCATTTGGCTAGTGCCTCTTCAAAAGAGAACTGACCTTTTGGGCCCCAGGTTGACCCTAGAAGCTGCTCTTGATGTTCCAATGACAACCTGTTCTGGTGATGGATGAGGATGGAGGTTCTGAGAATAGAACTCATTCACAGCCAGCCACATGTACAGCCAAGTTGTTGGCCAGTTAAGCAAGGATGCTGAGGTTAAAGGGAAAACTTTTAGGTGATATTTTGTTACCAACACCCAAAGTTTCCACTTGCTGTCTCTGGTAGTACTGTGCTTTGACAACTTTCTTTGGCAGGTCCAACTCCAGTGGAGGCTGAACAACATTGATGAGAGGCTGCATAATAATCTGGCAATTTTCTCCATCCTCAATCCATTTGTGGGTTTGTGATATCCAGAGTGGGAAATTAGAATTTCCAATTCCTTTCCATAGACCTTCAGCTCTTCCTCACTCATGAAGCAGATGGATGGATATATAACACACCAAATGTACACAACAGAGAAGTGTTTGGAAACCTGAAGTGCATATTATTTATTAAGTTATTCATAAATGTGATGCCCAGTTGTTCCAGATTGAAGGCAACCTTTGTGATCTGACATTTACTCTTGTACATATTGCCTTGGATATCTCTAGCTAATACTGTTCGGTTGGGAGATGTCATTTCCTTGATCTTTTCCGGAATATTTATAGCAATATCTAATTTTACTTTTATTAAAGCCACATCCACATTTTCTTTTTACAAGAACTGGGATAAGATTGCAGCCAGGGCCATGACATCCATCATGAGAGCAGTGATGCTGGTCTGTTGCAACCTTTTTTAGGCCATTTAACTTAGGATCTTTGCTAAAATCCTGGGACACTTCAGTGAAGTATGCCAGCAGGCTATCAATTTTCCTATGCACAGCCTGAAGATCATTGAAATATGATTGCCATTGGATAGAATGCAGCTCTTTGTAAGTGAGCATTGGGTCTTCCAGCAGTTTCTGCAGGTCTTATTTTGGCTGCTTGATTGGGACTAGCACCGAAGTAATAAAATATAAGTCAGTATATGCTGATGTCCTTTGAGATCTGCTAATGACCATGCTGCTTGGGATGTGTACATGATCAAGGAGTGGGAACAATGCATATTCACCATGTGGGGTTGGACCTAAGCACTATGCTTGTGCAGCCTTTCTTTCTCCCATTCATTATGGCAGCTCCCTCTAATCCCATGCTCATCATTTTTGTTAATGAGATTTCTAGTTTTAATATGACTTCCTGGATGGATTTTGCAATTCCTACACCTGTTGTCTCATAGCACTCTTTATTTGCAACAAAATGTGTGCTTGAATGAGAAGTTACAGGATCAATAATTTGGACATAAAACAAGGCATTTGTGGTTGTTTATGTCAGTAGATTCATCTACGAGCACAGTAACAAATGGGGATTTAGTCACCTTTGTTTTTAAAGCTGCCTGTTTGGTGTCTGCCATACTAGATAGCAATTCCTCACCTGCATATATGCTTGCTTTTTTGCTGATTAGAGAGAAAAAAGAAAAGAATACACTTTTATTCCCCCTCCCCAAAGAGTCAACCATTTCTATTGATATAATCAACTTTGAAATATACATGTTCCTTACAAGAAAGTGTTTAAGAGACCAAAGATACTCCAGGTACCGACTGAGACACAGTCAACAGTTATTTTGTTGGTCAATCTTAAACTGCTATGAATTTATAAAGAGCATATTTGTAATTCACTATCAATTGTTAAAGGAAAAGGAAGAGGATTGAAATTTATGGAAGATGAAAATAAAAAAAGCCACACCATAATGTAACTTCAACTTAACTAAAAGCAATTAAAAACAGTGATACTTAATTTATTTTAATAAAAATTGCCTTTGAAATCTTAATTTTAGTTTTAACTTAAAGATATAAATCTAATAGTTCCAAAAATACAAACATACTTTGAGTGTATTTAATAACGTAAACAAAATGAGACTGATATTGGAATTTTGGGATTTTTTTTGTTAGTTCGCCCAGGCACCTGTGAATGATGTAAAAACTTTACTTGTATTAATTGAATTTACTCCAGTAAATTACATATACAACATTTTTACAAATGACCAAAGAGGGTTTGATCTATGTTAATGTATGAAACTGCCCCCCCCCTCTTAAAATTAAATCAGTTTTTTTTTTCAATATTTACTATTAAATCGGATAATTTAGTGCATAATCGATAATATTCTGAAGGATTTTTGTTATTTCATTCTGTAAAAATTTAGACAATTTTATAAAGCTATTATTTTTAAATTCAAAATAGTTTTAAAAAATTACTTCAAAAACTTTTTAAGCATAAAGCAATTTTATTTAATGTTTTAATACAAAACCACTTCATAAAAATGTTTACATTTAATTAAAAAAATAATTTGAATTTATTCTGTATGAAGCCCAATTTTAATATTCTGTAAAATAAATTTAAAGGAAAAATAAAACTAAATAAAATAAAATATTACAGGCCACTATAGATTGTGACTTTTCTGTGATTCTTTTCCTTAAGTTCATTATTACCAGCTACCAGGTTTTTTATTTTGGGGTGAATTGACAGAAAAGGTCGGTTTTATTTATTTTGAATGTTTCTTTTATGCACTAAAAAGCAAGAACATAAGGCCTTTTTTTTTTTTTGGGGGGTACATTATTTGAAGGAGTTGTTGGTACTCTTAGCTTTAAATCTGTCCCTAATAATAGTATTGTTAAGGTTCGTTTTTGATGGCTCCAAATTATTTTGAAGAAGATGATTTTATTTAAGTTGGGAATTAGTTCAAAGCAACTTATTTTTTCTCTTACACAACTTATAATTTCTGATTATGAACTGGGAAAGGGAACAGGGAAAGCTTTCTTTGATGAAACTAAAGTCTTGTACCCCATCTGATATAATTCATTTCAGCTCACCATTTTTTCTTGGTTTCTTGGCATTCTGGTGTAAACCACAGTTTTGATCTGGCATGTGGTTTAAAGAAAAATTTGGCTATTGTTTGTCTTGCTATTTGCGTTAGTATGTTTGTAAAGGAGATTATTCATTCTAGTTCATTGAGAATTTTCATGTTGATTTGGGATGAGCAGAATTCATTGAATTTTAGCCAGTTAGCTTTGTCTAGTTGTCATTTTGGAATTCTTTCTTGACAGACATTTAGGAAAATAGATGAATGGTCACTACTATATTAGTCATCATGAATTTTCCATTGAAAAGTTCATAAAAATTAGGTCAATAGCTGATGTTGATCAGGTGTAAGTATATGTGCATTTAGTTTTTAAGCATACAGAGATCAGATGATTCTAGTAGAGATTCTATAATTTTACTAGTTTGTCTTTCGATTTCAGTCTTGTTTTGAAGGAATATAAATTCAACATATGGTTATTGTTCAATGAATTGAATCATTTACTTCCATCGTCTGTAGATTTCTGTTTAATTGTAGTTTTTCATGGGGTATTGATTTTTTTAAAACCAATATTTAAGTACCCCTCCTCCACTTGGCCTATTCTTTATTGTTGATACATTTATTTTGTGATAAGTTACATATCCTTTAAATGAAATGTCAGTCTTTTTTTGTGAAAGGTGTCCTGCAAGCAGACTATATTTTGATCGTAATCTGTAAATCATTTGATTTGTTTGTGTTCTGTTTGTACATTTAAGTGGTAATTATTTTATTTTAGTGAGTGGACCTTTAAAATGAGTATGTTTTTGGTTATTTATTTCTGTATATTCTACACTTTCTATACTGTTTGTTTCCCCTGTTTGTAAATTTGTTCTAGTATTTGTATGTTCTTGATTATTTAGATTCTTTTCATTTTTTTTAATTATTTATAAATATGTGGGTTGTCCTGCTTATTTGCTTTTAATTGTTTCTTTTTTTTTTTTTTTAATTTCGATTTTGTTTTGTATTGAGGTTTGATTGTTTTTTTTTATTCTGTCAGTTTTCTATTTGTAGAAATTTTCATTTGAGAAGTTTTGTAATTGTGAGGTTGTTAGTGAATTTTGTGTTGGATTTACATGATTTTGGTTCAGTGATAGGGGTTGATTTCATGTTTACAATTTCTTTAAAATTTTCAATGTTTTTTAATTCTTGAATTAAAAAACATTAGTTCTTGTGTTTGTTTGATATTAGATTTTCATAGTTATAACTTGATGCTGCTTGGTGTACTGAAGTTTGGATGCTTTTCTTTGCTTCTGAATAAGGAATTTGTTTTTATGTTTAATTTTTAATATATTTTTTTTTGACCAGGTTTCATAAGCACTGGAAGTTGCCCTGTGTGTTTTTTTTAAAAAAAACAACAACAAAAAAACAATCAAGGCATTTTGGGCATGTGATATGTGAGGATTAGAATAATTCTCTCCAGATTTTCCACATGACAACTTCCTTGTACATTTAGTGGTGATTCTGGAGCATTAGTAGTAAGTGTTGGTATCTATACTCTTATCATTTTTATTTTTTTTAAATAGATATTATGTCTGTAATGTTTTTTGTTTTTTTTGCAATAGAAAAATTGTTTGTAATCTTTGTGAAGGTTCAGTGCTTCTCCTTACACCTCTGAAAGAAATTAAAAATTAGTGTAGGTAGATTTACCTTTATATCATGAAATTTGGTCATTCTTAGTAGGGTTTCAGTGTCATGTTTTCCTTTAAATTCTATCAGTAATATTATTTTTAGTTTATTTTCTTTAACTGTTCTTAAAGTTATCCAAGATGCTAAGATATTTTTCTTTTACAAAAGATGACAACTTTGTTATTAGTTTGTCTTCTATTGGTTCTATTACTATGAATTACAAAAAAATTTCCTTTGATTTTCTGTGTCTATATCAATGTGTAGTCTCTTGGTCATTTTGTGTCCATACTTTATTATTATTCATCAGCCATGCTCCCCACCCACCTTGAGTCTCATATGGGGAGATGAGGTAAAAAATCTCATTCACCTCATTCCTCCAGGGCTACATGTTTCAAAGGTTCTGTCATGTACATCCAATGGATACTTTATGGCAAGTTCTGTTAAAAACTTTTGACCTATTTTTTGTCCTACTGTTAAACTGCACTTCTGGCTGCTTTGACATTGTGTAAATATGTTTTTTGTTTTTTTTTGTTTCAGTCATTGATATGCACCTCATATAAAATTTTAAACAATTAGTTTTTAATTATTACATCAGTCCCTCCAACCTGGACTGATGTAATAATTATTGATTCAATTCATATTACATTTCTTTTACTTTAAAATTACCTATGTGTAATGAGACACAGCCTATCACTGACAAAAGAGGGACAAAAATTGCCTGTGCCATAAGCATTCATGCAAATTATCTGGTGCCTTAGGACTAATTAAATGCCTGTGATCAAACAATGTCCCACTTAAAAGAATGCTGATGGAGACCAGTACCCAAGTAAAGCAGGTCAATATGTACAAAAGCAAATGTGTAGATGTGGATTGATACAAGATTTTTAGTAACCAGAGTTACAATGGAATCTTGTAGGTCCATTGTCAAGGATGTGTGTTGGTTAGGGTCAGAGTCAGACACACAACATATTAACCTCACAGAATTGGATGTAGTTATTAGAGGAGTCAACATAGCCATACAATGGGATGTGAAGACCCTATATCTGAAAACAGACTCGCTATGCATGTATAAATGGCTCATGGACACACTGACCAGCAAAGCTCAGGTGAGCACCAAGGTTGAATGTTAATCAGAAGATTGCAGCCCTTCTTGAAACTAGTCAAGGAATTTGCTTTGTCAGTGAACATTACCTTGGTCAGGTCAAACCAAAACCAGGTGGACATGATTACCAGAGACCCATGGAGGTGGCTGAAAATGAAAAATTAAGCTGAATCTGTGCTGCAACTGGCAGTGAATTAGAGTTCAGCCAGATTAAGAAAATACACCTGCACTGCAGACATCCTGGTATGAAACAAACAACCTACTTCTTTAGGAAGCTTGTGAAAAGAACAGCAATTAGATCCTGTTTGGAATGTCATTGAATTGATCTAGCACTAGTCCGATGACAGAGAGGGAAACTGGGGACAGCAGGTATAAGGACTGGTGATGGACATCACCCATTATAGAGATGTCCATTGGCTGTTGGCCTTCCAGGTTTGCCTTTTGACAACCCTTAGCACAAGCAAAATCTGCTACTGTAAACCAGTGTCCGATGGCAACTTTTCTTGAAAAGAGGCCACCAAGGAGATCCTGACAGACAACAGCACAGCATTCAGCAGCAGAAATTTCAGGACATTTGTCAATGATCAGGGTATCCACCTGCATTTCCAATGTGCACGTGTACCATCTGGAAACAACATCGTTGGACATTCCCACAGAACCCGAAAGTAAATTGCTGTTAGGAAGCAATGCTGTCCAGAAAGCGGTGTACAGGTACAACATTACAACCAAGGATGGTGTTCACAGTGAGATTGCTCCAGCCAATGTGTTGTACTTCTACAAAGTTCAGGTGAAAGGTGATAACATCACGCTGCTGGGGGCTGAACCTAGACAAGGAATATATAAAAAGATGTGCTGGTAAAAACATTGCCCAATAGATACACAAGTAAATATAGAAAGGAACAGTGACTAATCTTGTCACAAGCAGTTTATACAGAAGGAATACTGCACCTCATAAAGAGACCTTTGCCATCTTCCTCTGGTGGCGAGTGAACTTGTGGAGGTTGAGGTTTCCACATCAAGTGAGGATAGAATGTATCTACCAATAGTGGATGATGAGGATGACCCTTCAACTGATGGTGGCTGATCAATCAAGCAGAGGTGTTGGTGAAAAGGATCAGCGAAGTGTAGAAAAACTGTTGATGAGGTGAGTAAGCCTGTTGTACCAACACTTCAGAGAAGCACCAGACACAAGAACACCCCCATCGTCTATGTGATCACAAGAGAATGTAATGGACATAGCCTATCTCCAACAAAATAGGCACAAAATCACCTATGCCATACAGTCATGCAAATTATTTAGTACTTTAGGGCTAATTAAATGCCTGTAAGTGGGTATGAAAAAAAAAATCTGCATAATTGACTGGGGCACTTATAAAAGCAGACAGATTTTGACATGGTAATGAGGAATGAAAAACAGATTGCTACAAATATATTATGACACTAGTCTGAAGCCCGCATCTTCAGTTAAACACTGTTGGGTCATTCCATGTCAAAACACCAGCAAAAAATTGAAATCTGCACCCACCGACACTGAATTACTTGAAATTTGGCACAAATATTCCTCTTCAAGAGTTAGGAAAGTGAGCTAAATTATTTTGTGCTAGACTTTATCATTCCAATTTTAAGGGGCAGGGTGTATAATTTAATGTATAATTTTCCTATTTTGCCTCTAAATTAAGGCTGCGTAACATTGCTGATTTTTTAAATTAAAGAAAAATACTTCCATACCTTCACTATCTCTGAAATTTGGTATGTAGGGAAAATAAGAAGTGTAGAATCCACCAAATATTTAACTATTTCAAGCCTACACTTGATAAAATTTTTTTATTTTACTCACCCAAATACATGACCCTAAAATCAACAACTTTTCACCTATGTAGCTTACAGTCAGTCTATTTAAAATACTTCCTCTTCAATTTTCATAATATTTTTTGCCTAACATCTACAATGCCTGCTCAAGTTCACCAAAAAAATTTGCAAGGGCTTTAAGTCTTCTTTAGAAGCTATGACCCTGCCAATTTTAAGTTTTTTTCCCCTATGTATGTATAGGATTTCCAAGAAAGATTATAATTAAAGACAATCATCCTAATGCTTCATGACCTCTAAAATGTTGATAGTTTTCATCTTCGCTACATAATATGACTTAACATATGACTTTGGTATTGGGGCTGAAGAAAAAACAGTAATGTTTTTTTGTTTCAGGATATGTTTGTTGCAAAGTGAGACAATAAAATTTAGATTGGCATGGTTCTGGAAATTGATATGAAGAATAAGAACTTGCTGATTAAGTTTATGCACCCAGCTCTTCCATCACCATTCATTTTACTGGAAAGAAGATTTTAAGGATATGTTTTATATCTGTGCACTGTTGATGTTCCTACAACAGCAAATGGTAAGAGTTTATCATTTGTCCAAGATGAATAAATTATCTTTACAAAAAATTATATCCAAAACAATTTAGTCTATATGCACAAAATTTAATACATAGTGTAGTTTAAAATGTAATCTTTTAAAGACTCTTTATATATTCATTTTTATTATGACTTTCTTTTGATTAAAACAAAAACAAATATTTTTGTTTCATGAAAATAATTTTGAAAAATTAAAAAACGTAATGAAAGCATTTCCTTCAACTATATAAATATGTTAAGTGCCAACTACAAATATGTTTTAAAGATTCACATTTATCTTATGACTTTTTGAGAAAGGAAGAAAAAAAAAAAAAAAAAAAAAAAAAAAAAAAAATCAAATCAAAGATTTTTGTTTCATGAAAATAATTTACCAAAATAAAATTAAAAGAAACACAAACAGAAAGAATTTCTTTTTTAACTCCATTTGTTAAGTGCCATTTACAAATTTTCTATGCACTGCTGATTATCATACATGAGACAATGTTTACTGCTTTTTAAAGACAATCTATCTGTACAAAAAGTAATACCTGCAAAATATATTTAAATTTTTTTATTTATTTAATAAAAACAATCTTATTGAATAGTTTAAGAAGTTACTTAGCACAATATCAACATTTGAGAGGTTAGGGCATATTAGAATGATTGTTTTTAATTATAATCTTTCTCGGAAATCCTGTATATACATAGGAAAAACCTCTTAAAATTGGCAGGGTCATATCTTCTTAAGTAGACTTAAAACCCTCACAAAATGTTTTGGTGAATTTGAGCAGGCATTGTAGAGGTTAGGCAAAAAATATTATGAAAATTGAAGAGGAAGTATTTTTAATAGACTGACTGTAAGCTACATAAGGTGAAAAGTTGTTAATTTTAGGTTCAATTACTTGGGTGAGTAAAATAAAAATTTTTATCAAGTGTAGGCTTGAAATAGTTAAATATTTGGATTCTGCACTTCTTATTTGCCCTACATACCAAATTTCAGAAAAATTGAAGGTATGGAAGTATTTGTCTTTAATTTTAAAAGACACCGAGATTCAGAGACATGCGGCCTTAATTTAGAACTAAATTAGGAAAGTTATACATCTCCACGTTAAAATTAGAATGGTAAAATCTAGCAAAAAATAATTTGGCACACTTTCCTAACTCATTAAGGGGAACATTTGTGCCAAATTTTAAGTAATTTGGTGTTGGTGGGTGTAATGCCCTAGTGAATCGACATGTTGAGATTCACTTCAGGTCTGATAACATACAAGATGGAAACTGACAAACTTGGAATGTTTATAATTTTGTTACTAATTGAGCTACCAAGATTTATTTGGTACCATATTTTATATTTTGTCAAGTTCTTTATACCTGTATTAAAAGGTTTAAATAAATTGAAAATAAAATTTCAGCTTGAGAAACCTTATATGAAAGAGAAAAAAACCCAGAGAAAACAGCTTACAAAGTTTGGGTGATATAGTAATAAGAAATAACAAGTAGATGAAGGAAATTATCAGCAGAGTGAGGAAATTGATAAGGAATAATGTAGTAAAGAACAATGGAGAAATATGAGCAAAGCTTTATCTACAATGGGGAAAGGTCTGCAGCATTTCAATGATCTATCAGAATACCAAAGTGGAAGCACCAAGTGTGATTAATTCAGAAGACACTCCTTTAGAAAGCAAAAGGGGCATCCCCTCAACTGACATTTTCTTGGAAAACAACTCATCACTCTTGGATATGACGAATATTATTTCTAACTTTGATATAAGAAGTCCACAAGAACCCAAAAGTTGCCTGGTCACTTTGTGGATTATAAGCAACATCAAATAACTTGTGAAAAAATGTAGATAATGAACACTAGCTTTCTTCAAAAGACTGAATTTGAGCTGATGTAAACACATTTAAATTATCAAAGACAAACTATACTTATTAGCACACTTTTGCCAAAAGTGATAAATCTGTGCTTATACCATAATAAATTATGATCAGTCTTGAAGTGGATATTATGTTTCAAAATGAAGCAGCAATGGATGGGTTACACCTGCAGGCACAGTGAGTATAGAAGTATCCCAAACTAAAATTTTAGTTTTAATGTATCTAGACACCTTGACTATACAGAGGTTTTGACAAACCATAAAGAAATGGTACCAATTTAGCAATGAAGTTGTGACCATTTAAAGACCATAAAAGATGTTTGCTTCTTGCTATTGGACAAAAATCTAATGTAAACAGTATATAGCTGAATTTAAAACATAAATGCAGTGTGGTATAGGTAGTCTTGAAGTAAAAGAGATAATGCTAATGGAATCAATATTTCTTTGATCAAATCAACTTAAACATTGGGAAAATTTAATTCTCAAAAACAAAATCAAAAACTCAAAGGCAAATTTGAATGATCATGTGTTTTTCAACAGTTAATGCCTTGTAAATTTCTTCCTATTCTTCATGAACATAGTGCTTTAAACTCTTTCTCCTAATGGTGATTTGCCACCTGAATTTCCTTTTAAGTCTCTGATATGGGAAATATTTATGGAATAACCCATATTCCATCATCACTTGAAACTGGTGTTACATCAAAATTCAAGCTGAAGACAAATGTTGATTCCACTTGTGCAATGCCATCTGACAAAGGTCATCAAAAATAATAATTTCTGCTCTTTGTTTGGGGGGGGGATCAAAGCATTGAACAAATATGTAATATCAAAAGTTGGAGTTATAATACACTGCAACCCAGTGATTGGCCTTGGAACTAGTAACTGAAGGTCACCTGAGGTGGTGGTTCTTCATTCCAACTGCTATGGTTGTTTAAATACTAAGGATCGTTTTTCATTTTCCCTTTTTTTTCTTTGTAGAAATGAATTGCAATAGTGGATGATGTGGATGACCCGTACATGTAAAAAAAAAAAAAAAAAAAAAAAAAAAAAAAATTTTTTTTACCAATATTTTATTCAAAACATTTATTTCAAAATTGATTTCAGTCAATTATGAATAAGTCTTGAAGTTTTCATCAAAATCTGACCATTATTTGATTTTTGCAAGAATTTATCAAATTAATGTGTCAAAAAAGTGCATTGCACAATATTACGTTTTTTTTTACTTAATAAACGTTGCATCATTTTAGATCTCGCACTGATGTAAAAAAAAAAAAAAAAAAAAAAAAAAGAGGAAGAAAAAAAAAGACTTCCTACAAAAATTTCGAATGTGTTAAAATTAATTAAAAAATGCTTTGATCTATCCTCTTAATGATAATATAAACATTTTGCCGATAAAACTTTGTTCTTATTTAGATTGGGGTCTTTTTCCTTCATACTATGCTGTTTTTTCAGCGACTTTTTGGAGATACCTAGATAAAATACAGACTATTACCATCACAAGCAGACCTTGCTGATTAAGTATGAGTGGCTTGAAAAGAGCTGTTGCAATCCATTTAAAAATCATAAGCAAATCAAAGGCGGTTTAAAAGCAATTTCATTAGAGTTGGCAGACAAAGCAAAGGCTAAGTTGGTACTAATCCCAGGCAAGAAACTGCCCTAATTGCCGAATACGAATCAGCAAACTTCTTCCCGATGATGAAAAACAAAGGTGTGCATCTGATGAGCAAATACAAGAGCTTAACACAAGTACTTCTATGGAAACTGAGAAGACAAATATCAATGAATGGTTCTCTGCTATTGGAATTTCTCCAATGAAAACAAAAGGGCTTCATTACTCTGGAAAAGCTCATTTAGGTAAGAGAAAACTTTCTTCTGCAATGCAAAGTATTAAGACCAACATCAGTAGGTCATTAAACATTGATTCTGTGCTGTTGAATGATAAACCTTTAAAATGCAAAAATGAGAGTTTAGATAAAGCTAAGTGCTTTGATAAAATGATAAAGGTCCTCCAAGCAAAAGTGAAGACTGCAAAATCAACTAAAATGAAAATACAAATCTTGACACTTGCCCCTACCGATTGGTCACACAAAAAAGTCATGAATGTATTTGATGTTTCAGAACACACTGTACGCAAGGCTCACAAATTGTGTTTGGAAAAAAGTAATTTAACTGCCAGAACAAAAAAAAGGGAAGTCTTTGCCAGCTGATATTGTACAGTTAGTGCAAGCATTTTACCAAGATGATGAATATACTCGATTGATGCCAGGCAGGAAAGACTCCGTTAGTATTAAACGTAATATACATCAGCAGAAGAAACTCGTATTGTGCAACCTAAATGAGCTCTTCAGAGCATTCAAGGAAAAGAACCTAACAGTATCCTTGGGTTTTTCAAAATTTTGTAGTCTAAGGCCAAAATGGTATGTCCTTGCTGGTAGTGCAGGTACACATGCTGTATGTGTATGCACTATCCACTGAAACATCCAACTATTACTGGAACCACTGAATGTACTGTATCAAGATCTCTTGAAATATATTGTCTGCCATACCAGTAATAGACTGTGTATGATTCATAGGTGCCCAAATTGTCCAAAATCATCAGAGAAGCTGGAAAAATTTCTTTGACACCCTTGAAGAATGTATTGATAATGAAAAATCTATTGAGTTTTCTCAATAGACAACTGACAGATCAACTTTAATAACACACAAGGAATCCTGTCAAGCTTATGTGGATTTAGTTATTTTGCAATTGAATAAATTAGCACCTCATTCTTTCTTGGCTAAATCACAATCCAGATATTTAAGTGGGGGGGGGGGGGGGGAGAAAAAAAGAAAAAAGGAAGATATCAGTGATAGTGAAGTTTTATTTCTTGGGGATTTTGCCGAAAATTACAAGTTTGTCGTTCAAGATGAGATCCAAAGTTTTCATTGGAGTACCTCTTAATGTACTTTACACCCAGTGGTACTCTATTTTAAGCTTGAAAAGACAATGCAAAGTCAATGTTTTTGCATTATTTCGAGTGACAACTCGCATGATGTGGCATTTGTTTATATGGTACAGAAAAAGATTATTGAGGTGATCAAGGCTAATTTGCCAAATGTAAGAAGTATTGAATATTTTACTGATGGTTGTGCAGCATAATCCAAGAATTATAAAGAACTTTGTCAATTTGTGCAACCATCAAAAAGATCTTGGACTTGATGCAAGGTGGAACTTCTTTCCAACTAGTCATGGCAAATAACCATGTGATGGCATAGGTGGGACAGTGAAAATGAAGGAATCAAAATTCATTCTGATTGAAAAGGAAAATGAAGGAATCAAAATTCATTCCGATTGAAAAGGAAAATGAAGGAATCAAAATTCATTCCGATTGAAAAGGAAAATGAAGGAATCAAAATTCATTCCGATTGAAAAGGAAAATGAAGGAATCAAAATTCATTCCGATTGAAAAGGAAAATGAAGGAATCAAAATTCATTCCGATTGAAAAGGAAAATGAAGGAATCAAAATTCATTCCGATTGAAAAGGAAAATGAAGGAATGAAAATTCATTCCGATTGAAAAGGAAAATGAAGGAATGAAAATTCATTCCGATTGAAAAGGAAAATGAAGGAATCAAAATTCATTCCGATTGAAAAAGAAAATGAAGGAATCAAAATTCATTCCGACTGAAAAGGAGGAAGTTGAGGAATCAAGGAGAAGCCTCACTATAAGATTTGAAAATGCCTCCATAGTTCCAGGAACGAGAAGTTTTCATCAATTTATTCCACTCAAAAAGAGATAAAATAGCCATGAAACAATGTAGTGAAGATGAAAACTATGATCTAACATATGCTTTGTCTATTGGGGTTGAAGAAAAACTAGTGAAATTTGTTGTTTCAGGATATGTTTGTTGCAGGTATGAAAATTACATTTGGATTGGCATGGTCTTAGAAATTGATATGGAGAATAAGGACGTGCTGATTAAGTTCATGCATCCAGCTCTTCTAACACATTCATTTTATTGGAAAGAGGATTTTAAGGATATAGGTTTTGTGCCATTAGCAAATATTCTGTGCACTATTGATGTCCCTACAACACCAATTGGTAGAGTTTACCATTTGCCCAAAGTGAATAAATTATCTGTGCAAAAAATTGCATACAAAACAAACAAAACAAATTGTATACAAAACAATACACAACAAAATTTGATGCACAGCGTAGTTTAAAATTTGTATATTTATTATCACTTTTTTCTAAATAAAAAAACAAAAACAAGTTTTTGTTTCATGAAAATAACTTTGAAAAATTGGAAAAAAATATAAATAAAGAATTTTTTAAAAGTGATGAAATTGAAAGCATTTCCTATCTATAAAGGTTTAGTTCCAACTACAAATATTCTAGGTTTTAAAAATTCACATTCTTTTTTTTTGAAAAAAAAAAAAAAAAAAAAAAAAAAAAAAAAAATCAAATGTATTTTGTTTCATGAAAATAATTCAAAGTAAAATTTTTCAAAATTTTCTTTGAATTTCATGTTTAATGCCATCTACAAATATTCTATCCAGTGTTGATCATCATGCATGAGTCAATGTTTATCACTTGTTAAAGACAATCTGTCCATACCATACAAAACACAATATCTGCAAAATATACTTAAATTATTTTCTTTTTAAATTAATAAAGACAATCTTATTGAATAGTTTGAGTACTCACTTAGCACAATATGAACATTTGAGAAGTCCTGGAGCATTAGGATGATTGTCTTTATCAATCTTTCACTGAATTCCTTTACATACATAGGAAAAAAACTAAAAATTTGGCAGGGTCATATCTTTTAAAGTAGACTTGAAACCCTCACAAAATTCTTTGGAGAACTAAAGCAGTCATAGTAGATGCTAGGAAAAAAATATTATGAAAATTGAGGAGGACACATTTTCTACAGACTGGCCGGAAGCAACATTAAAAAAATTGATGATTTGTGGGACATGCTTTTAGGTGAGCAAAATTATATTTTCTATCAGGTATAAGGTTAAAATAATTATATATTTAGATTCTGCAGTCCTTATTTGTCCTGCCTCCCAAATTTCAGAAATATTGAATATGTGGAAGTATTTTCTTTTTTTTGTTTACTTTTTAAAAAATGCTGAAATTCTGTGATGTTTCATGGCCTTAATTTAGAAGCAAAATATGAAAAGTTTATCCCCCCCCCAAAAAAATCTGAACGGTAAGTTCTAGCACAAGATAATTTGGCACTTCTTCCTAACTCATGAAGGGGAATATTTGTGCCAAGTTTCAAGTAATTCGGTGTCGGTGGGTGTAATACCCTGGTGAATTGACATGGAATGACCCTATTGTATTATTAAAATATGAATCCAATTATTAAAAAGACGACATTCTCTATTTTTTTTAACTGAATTTCCTTGGCATTTCATCCACTGAAGTTATCCAAGCAAGAAATGTTTGGTGAAAAATGATAAACTTTATGGTGCACCAATCAAATTGACAAGTGTCCTTTTTTTCTTTTAAATAGGATTATTTTAATATGTGTATGGCAATAACTTTGAGTGCAACAAGTTTTACAAACACAGCAATAAAATTGTCAACTTAGAAAATACAGAAAAATTTAAAGAACTATAAAATAAAAACTAATGATCACATACATGTGAGAAAGAATTGCGTCTTTAGGGAAAAGATTAAAGCTTGTTTACATACTAATTCTATCAAAATAGTCTTAAGAACGCAATAAGATATATTATGTAAGAAAATTTTCCTATTTGACTTTTCACCCCACCCCCTCCACCAAGTGTAGGTATGATTAAAAGTAGACAATCTTGAAAAATTGAAGCTCTATCAGCAGTGACAATAATTACTACATTTTCAATTCAACCCAGTTTTCATGTTGTGAAGGAAAAACTACCATTTTGGAAGCATTGTAAAATTTTACAAATTTTTAGTCCCCAAAATTATCAAAAAGTTATTGAAAGCAAAGTATTCAAAAGTTGATTTCCGGTATTTTTCTCCAACTATGTACAAGGAAAATGTCATGTAGCTAGGTACTTATGAGATAAAGGAGTATTTTGTTATGTTACTGTTTTTTTTTTTTGTTTTTTTAATTATACACAATGAACTTCACCTTAGTCCAAAAAATACAACTCTTCCAAAATAAAATACCATTAACAAAAAAAATGTTACTGCAAACATTTGAATTTTTTTTAACATCATTCTTGAGATTATGAAAATTCAAAAATTGTGCAAGAACAGGAAAATGCCTCATAACGCATAAGTGATCATAGCATGCATGATATATTGTATGAAAAGGAACCAAATTCAGAAACATGAATTAAGTTGCAGGACATGACAGTCAATGTGAAAATGTTTTTACATTTCTTTTGGAAATGTGATATTTTTTTCATGAAATAGGTTAAAAAGTTTCCTTTAAATAAATCAGAAAATAATGGTTAAAAATTTTTTTTACTGAGCATAAAAAAAACAAAAAACATTTTTACCAGAATAAAATGATAGGATATAAACTATAAAGATGTGATATTTTAGAAGTACTTCAAATTTTTGGATTTTGAGGGGGGGGGCCTATGAATGTTGGCTGACATTTGCTCTCTCTCTCTTTTTTTTTTTTTAAATTATGAGTTCATATGAATTTAAGTAAAAAAATTTGAAGCTGGTATGCTGGTAATTCCATATATCATCCAGACCATGACATTACCCTCCTTAGAATTTTTTTCTCCTTTTGACCTTAATTAAAGACATTAAAGTTAGCAAGAAATCCAAAAGTACAAGTCCAGAGAAGTTAAGACCAATTTTTTCAGGCCACCCAAAAATAGGTAAGTGTCTCAAAAATTGCCTTGCACAAAATGAAAATCTGGTTCACCCTCCCTTACCAGATTTTAATTTTTGAGAAATTTTTATCAAATAATCCAATAACTATAAAAATCGAACCTGGAAATGTTTTGATGACAAGGAATGCAAAAATCATACTTGGAAAGACAGGTGAGTTCAACTTTAGTCACTTTTTGGACCTAGTAGGTGCTGCCACAGATTTTACAGTGACCCACTTTGAGACCAGTTTCCAAAGCAAAAAAAAAAAAAATAAAAAAAAATAAAAGCATCAACATCCATTATTTTTGCATTTTTTCATCAAAAACCTGGATTTTCAACCAATGTCAGTGTGTTCTGTTCCTGTTCAAAGTCTTTCTCTGAATATCAAAAGATCTAGTGTAATCAATCTTTTGCTAGTTTTATCAATCTTTTTTTGTCTATTTTTCATATTTCAAATAGGTGGCTAGTCTGAACTACCTCCAAGTGGTGTCATGTGGTTAGTCTGGAGAAATCCAGACAAGCTAACAGTTCAGTGGCAGCATCTGAGGACGTGGTAGGGTGCAGCTGGCAACCGTACTCTCAAAATACCACATATGTCCACCGACAATGCTGTGTCATGGCGAATCTGTCCAAAAAAAAAAAAAAAAAAAAAAAAAAAGGGTGGGGAACTTGGCTGGGGTCCTCCAGGTTTGGGGGTTGGGTGCATAGCTAACAACCCTGCCCTATAAAAAACAGCATTACAGAAACAACAACAGAGAAAAACTACTTCTGTGTGGGAGGGGCCTTCCAAGTCCAAAGAAGCTCATATGAATGCTGATGGCCAAAGCTGCGAGGACGTTACCAGTAGGAGAAGGGAGGACTTGAACACCACCAAGATCAGACAAGGACATTGGAATGTAAGAATGATGTACGAGACGGGCAAGCTGGCACAAGTAACATCAGAGATGAGACAATTAAACCTCCATGTCCTAGGAGTAAGTGAGAACAGATGGACTGAATCTGGTAAGATGAGAATCACCACCGGAGAAACTGACCTCTACTCTGGAAGAGACGATGGCCTACACCACAAGGGAGTTGCCATCATCTTCAAGAAAGGTGTAGAGTGAAGCCTGCTAGAGTGGAAGCTCGTGAACAGCAGACTGATGAGCACTAGACTGAAAGGCAGGCACATCAACATCAGTCTCATCCAATGATACGCACTAACCAACAACAGTTACGAGGAGGATGACTTCTACAGCCAGTTGCAAACTGAGACAGAAAAACCCCTTGGCATGATCTCCTTGTTATCATGGGAGACCTCAATGCCAAGGTCAGGAACGACAACACTGACAGTGAGAGAGTGATGGGAAAGCATCGGGTGGGGACCAATAATGACAATGGTGAGAGATTGGTGGAGTTCTGCGACATGAACAATCTGGTGATAGGAGGGACCCTCTTCACACATCGTCACATCCACAAACTGACCTGGAACTCGCCAAATGGAAGAGACAGGAACCAGATTAACCACTTGATCAACAGTGTGGCAACACTCCCTCCTGGGCGTGAAGGTCAAGTGGAGTGCAGACATCAGCAATGATCATCACCTAGTGACGGCACTCATCAAGACCAAGCTCAAAGAGACCGAAGCTAGACCAGTCACACAGACATGCTCTGACATCCAGCGACTGAGGGATGACACCGTTAAGGCTGCTTTTATCAGTGATCTGAGGAACAGATTCCAGATTCTACAGGATATTTCAGACGAACATGAGGAAACAAATGTTGACAAACAGTGGAAAGAAATCACCTCACTATACACCAAAAGCAGCAAGAAAATAGGCCATTGTAATAAGAAAATAAAGACTGAATCCGACAAGAAACCTTAGATGCCATAGAGGAGAGAAGAGAAATCAAGAAGATGCTCCAGACAAAATCTCCACAACTATGTGAGAGACAGGAGAAGATCTATAGAGAGGCCGACAAGAAAGTGAAGAGACTAGCACACCGTGACAAGAGAAAGGCCATGGAACAACTGGCAACTGAGGCAGCAGCACGAGGTGAGCAAGGGAGGTATACAGAATCACAAAACAGGTGAGTGGCAAATTCAGGGGGAACATGGAAAGACCTGTCAAGGACAAGCAAAGAAAATTGCTGACAATGGAGAAAGAGCAAGAAGAGAGGTGGGCTGGACACTTCCGGGAAGTCCTCAACAGATTATCACCCGAGACAGTAGATATCCCGGAACCTGCAGAAGACCTGGACATTGGCACCAAACTGCCAACAAAAGATAATCGCAAGTCATCAGGTCAGGACAACCTTGATGCAGAAATGTTCAAAGAGGACCCCGAACTGCAACTGCTGTTCACAGCTATATGGGAGGAAGAGAGAGTACCTGATGTCTGGACTAAAGGTGTGATTGTCAAGATACCTAAGAAAGGTGCCCTGAATGACTGCACCAACTGGAGAGGGATCACTCTTCTGTCCGTGCCAAGCAAAATCTTGGCCAAGGTCATCATACGAAGAATGCCGGATGCTGTGGACGAAACACTCAGAAAAGAATAAGCAGGGTTCAGGAAGCAATGAGGATGTGCCAATCAGATCTTTGCACTCCAAAACATCATAGAGCAGTGTACAGAGTGGCAAAGGAAGTTGTATGTGAACTTTGTGGACTTGGAAATAGAAGTTAAATAGAAATCCTCCATTATAATAAAAACCATTGTGTTCCTCCTGCCATGCTCAGGAGAGATAACCTCTGAGGAAACAGCTAATAATCCTCAAGTATTTTGCCATCATTTTTTATGGCAGAGGTAAACTTGTAGAATGTATTTAATGGCAATCATTTCATAAAAATTGTGAAATTAGAACCAAATGTTTTCAATTTGTAGATGGAGCAGAATATATTGATAAATAATCCTTTATGAAAAGTTTTAAATTTGAGGAGGAAGATATTCATTACTAATCATTTTATCTATTTAATTTTAGTCATCCATTAACATCATGCAAAGAATCAGAAAAACCCTTTGAGGCAAATTCCATTAACATATCATCCAGGCCCTGACACCACCCTCCTCAGAATCTTCTTTTAACCCTAGTTAGATACATTAATATTGAGAAAAATCTAAAAGTACAGGTCCAGAGAAGCTGAGGGACTCATTTTTCCAGGCCACCCAAAAATGTCTGAAGATGATTTCCCCTGTCTTTCTAAGTATGATTTTTAGATTCGGTGCCCTCAAAACATTTCCAGGTCCAGTTTTTAGTGTTGATTGATGAAAGCCTCTAAAAAAAAAAAATTAAAATCTGGTAAATTCTGGTGAACCAGAATTTTTGCACCATATGGCGCAATTTTTTGGGCATGGACCTATTTTTGGGCAGCCTGGAAAAATATTTCGTTAACTTCCTAGACTTGTACTTTTTGGATTTCTTCCTAACTTTAATGTATTTAACTAGGGTCAAAAAGAGAAAAAAATTCTGAGGGGGATAATGTAGATTTGCTTTTTTCCTGAACGATTTAATATAGAATTTCTTATGCTCAAAATATTTAAATCTAGCACTGAAAACCATTTGCTTTGATGAGTTGCTATAGAGGATGCTATCAATAACTTAGTTATGGTTAGCATCCTCTAAAGTTTGAAAAATAATATCATCTATTACCAGATAACTTTCAAGAAATTCAATGAAAGTCTATTTGATTTTTGTTTGGGGTTTGAAAAAACGTGTTTTTCAACAACGAGTTGTACTATTTTTATGAATACTTTTTGTAGCCATTAACTTCTTAAAAGTTTAACTTATATTTACTTTATCGTCATAATAAACTGGACATTTACTTTGTGGCTGACTCTTATCAAGTTCTAGATACTATCAATACTTCCTCAGTTGAGTGAATAAGAGAAAAATGTTTTTTTTTTCATAGTCACAGTTGGATCACGTATGAAACTAAAATTGAATTTTATTTCTCAGCAGAAACAGGGGGTTGTCCAGACAGAGAGAGAGAAGGAGGAATATATTATTCCAATGTTTTATTTCAAACTTAGTCAAATTGTGTATGCTTCTGTCTATATTAAATGATATAAGCACTGTAAATAACTCATGCACAACAAACATAGGTGATGAAGAGAGAATCAGCACTTTTATAATGTAGATTTTTATAGAATTCTCAATGCAAAAGGTTTTAATTTCAAAAGGTACCTAAAGTAGTTCTTTTAGAAAAATGTAAAAAAAAAAAAATCTAAATGAAGTTAGCTACAAAATGGCAAATATATTTAACCCTTTGTAGACTGAGCCTCATTTGGAATGACATAGCCCTTTTCACAAGCCCTACAGAGGGCAGCATATATTGGGGGTGGGAGGGGGTGTTAATTATATATATATATGTTTTGTAGGAAATTGAATTAATATAAACTGAAAACATTTATTTAAATGAGCTACCTGATTTGCATGATTTATGCAAGAAACCTCCCTCCCCACTTAGAACAAACATCTTGCAGAATTTGAATGTATTTTCTGATGGATGAAGTCTGAATAAGGTCTAACAATTGTGTTTTGGGAAGCAAGGCCTTTCAGATACCTCTAGCACAGGGTTCTTCTCCTTTTCCTGTCTCCGGCTATTTTTTTGGTTGATACAGATACAGCAGTCCTTTTCACCATTGTTGGACACAGGGTACATGTGTGCTCTTGATGCAGTTTCTATACCATTTTCATTATCCACATGTTCTTTGCTAAGTACTTCAATGACTGAAGTGTTGAATTCATACCTAGTCATGATTTTTCCTGTTGAATGCTCCTTGTAAAAGAATGTAGGCATTGAGCAGCATATACAATAGAAGATTGGATGTAACCATCTTTCAATACTTGATATAGTTCTTTCATCTAGATAAAAATACAGCACCATGTTTGAATCCCACCCATATATTACTGTAGTTTCAAACAATAGTAAATGAAAAATCCAAGTAGAGAGGCCAACATAAAATCACTAAGTTTTACGCTCCATTTATGAAAGTGCTTGTTCAGAAGATACTGGATCTTTTTTTTTTTTTGTCATTAAGCTTTCATCAACACATATTTGTCTATAGAGTTTATAGTAATGTATAAATGCATTATTTTTATGTTCAACTAGTTGATCAAACCAAGTGTCATAGCCATTTTTGCCCAAGTCTTGGCAAATGTGTGCTGTAAACCATGTGAAAAAAATGTCAAGATAAACTCAAACCTTTCTTTAAATATGACCATGGTGTTCTTTGTGAGCTGGATGTACTCCAATAGGACTTTATTATTGGTTTACAGATCAAGTCCACATTCAAAATTTTGGAGATGTTTTTATTTGCACACACTGTAACAGGCACCTAAGGACCTTCTCTTGAGCTGAATGATTCTGGAGAAGTTGACAGCATACTTATTGGTTTCTAACAAACATTTGAATGA
The DNA here is from genome assembly GCA_037127315.1 of Ascarosepion bandense. NCBI lineage: Eukaryota > Metazoa > Mollusca > Cephalopoda > Sepiida > Sepiidae > Ascarosepion > Ascarosepion bandense. The sequence goes on from JBBBDQ010002017.1 coordinate 168,857, forward strand.
GATTCAATGTAAAAAACAGTATAACATTTCACTGGAGTCTTATACCTTGTGGTATATTTCCAGGCTCTGTTTTTAAGAATTCATAAGGGTCTTTATCTAGTTCAGTATCCCTAATCCTAAACTGAGGTTCACAACATTATAATCACCATGATCATTTTATCTCCATTACTTTCCTGGTTGTTTCTACTAGATGCAGTGTAAGATTTACTGCCAGGCTGGAAGAAATCAGACTTGCTAAGTCTATGTTCAGTGTCACTGTCAAATATAGTTAAATTTCATGTTGCTCACTTGGAACACAATGTAAAAATCACAAAACACAGTAAACTATCATAGGAGTTGCCATTGAAAGGCCCAGATGTGCAAGAAATGATAGAAACAATCTGATTGGCTGGTAAAGCTAATCTCAAGGTTTCTATTATTGGGCAGACAGTTGTCTCCTAAAGGTTAATGTTGCAAAGGAAAAATATTTTTAATTAAACAAAACTTTTGGCTAACTCAGTGGAAATTATATTCAATTTTCTAGTGCCAAATATTAATTTCAGGATCATATAGAGTTGTACAAATAGCTTTCCTATTTATATAGGAGGAGGAGTGTTTGTGAATGAGAGTGAGCTAACTGTATTGGGATCTGTTGAATATTTTTTTTACACTTTTTTATTCTGATATTGGACTTTCATCACCCTTGTTGTCTGGAAACTTTTTATTTTTCTGTTTTGCCTCTGTTATATGGTACACAGAGTTCAACGTCAGATTAATACTTGAATTCAAAGGTTGCAGAACTGGCCAAAGTGGTTGAATGAATTGAGAATGTAGAGCTTGTATGTGAATTATGTAAAATCAAAAGCATTGAACAAGTTCTTTCACAACACCTGAAAAGTCGGGCTCATCAACTTAGCAAGAAGTAGAAGGCTGACATCATGCAGGTTAAGTGTACCTTATTAACTGCATTTGCAACAGACCTATTTCTGGTCTTTGATCAGCTCATGGCGTGACACTTATGCCAAACTGGGAAACTGAGAGAACAATGGATGGTGTGTGCTTTTGTGCCAGGACTGCTGAGCCACATCAGGTGTTATCCAGAATAGATGACATGACCTTGAGCTAACTAATATCCAAGGTCCACACCATCATGACAGATGAAAAAGCATCTGAGGAGGCAGTTGCTGTAGCCACTCAATCAGCAATGACCCATGATAATCTAACTTTGGCTATTAATTGTTGTGGCAATATCACCTGCTACACATATCACAAGCAAAGACTCAGTATAAAAGAGAAGTAGTTCTGCATGTATGTCACACATGGATATTTGATACCACCAAGAGGTTGTGGATAGGAGACTTAATGCTGCACCAATCTCGCTTACTGTAATAAATGTACCCATCATCCTAGTGGACACTGCTTTCTCTCAATCACTTACTAACATATCAGTCTGTTGTCCATGGAGCTGACAAAAAATGGATGTGTTGATGGTTGACAAATTTCTCAGAGGCCAAGGAATTGCAAGCATTAAATGTGTCGATGATAACCCAGTCAAAGTAGATGTTTTGGTAGTAGAGTGCGAATCAGAATGTACATTATCAAGAAGCTAATGGACACCTAAAATACCAGGTATTTGAGTACTCTGTGTTAAAGCAGGCCAAGAATGATTACTAACACAATCTACAAACGTGGCTAGGAAATGAGCAGCTGACACCTAATCTGAAGAAGAGCTTTGTTCCCCAGTGGTGCAAAAGAAAAAGAAAAGTTCATGTGTTAGATTACGGTGAACTAAATGGACATGTTGATGCATAAACTGATTATGCTGATGTTTGGGTGGTAAAATTTGAAAGAATGGCAGAGGAAAGTAAATCTCAAACTTCAGAAACCCTATCTGTGAATACATGTGTATCGATTGCTATAGGCCTTCCAAATGGTCATTTACAATGAATGGAGATATGGCCTAACTAGAATGGGATTTGGGCTTATTTTGACACTGGATGTCATGAAAGCCATGCTAGTAAGAGATGAATCTATTCAATGGGCCACTTTAGAATCTATAAACAATATATACATCAACAAAAATATAGTGAAAGTATAGTATAAGAAAGCAGTTAGGGAATGCTGGTCATTTGACCCATTGGTAGCATGATTTTTTTTTTTTTAAAATCATCTCACCCCAAGCAAGGCATTCCACTGCCACTATTGCGCATGGGGCTACATAGGGGAAGGTAAAGAGAAGGAGTGGTTAGACATAGGGAATGTCAGGAGGAAGGTGACAGATGAGTAAGGATAGCGAGGATGAGGGTTGGGCAGATGGGAAGAGTGTTTGATAGAATGGGAGCAGGTTAGTGTGTTAGGAGGTGCCTATTGACCTTACATTTAAACTCCTGGAGATTGTAGCCATCGGGGAAGCAATCCTTTGGAAGAGAATTTCACAGTCGGGAAGTGCGAGGAAAGAAACTGTTGGAGTAGAAGTTACGGCTGCATTTTATTGGTTTCACTGTAAAAGGGTGGGATCTAGTTGCTAATCTAGTATCTCGTTCAAATACGTATTTAGGGGGCACTAGTGATCTAAGTTCATCGGAGCAGAAGCCGTGAAAGTATTTATAGAAGAGACACAGGGAAGCCACGTCGTGCCGGTGGGAGAGAGACTGCAGGCGGTCTGCCAAGTCAGTATCTATCACATTACAGACCCTCCTCTGAACCTTATCGAGAAGCCCGAGGAGAACAGCAGGGGCACCCGACCAGATATGGCAGCAGTATTCAATGCACGGGCGGATGGTAGATTTATAAATGTGCAGGATAGATTCAGACGGAAAAAAACTTCCGGGCCCTACACAGAGAACCGACTTTCATAGCAGCGGATTTAGCAATGGATTCGATATAGTCATTCCATTTGAGGTCCGCTGAAAGTGTGAGACCAAGGAGGCGCAGTGTTTTACTCTCTGGGAGGCAAGCCTGGTCCATGCTAATGGGAGGTAGGTGAGATTGTCGATGATGGTTAATTGAGAGTAGCTTCGTTTTAGAAGCATTAAAATTTACTAACCATTTCTTACCCCAGTCCAATATGGATTGGAGGTCTTTTTCAATCTCGGCTGCGAGGTTAGCTTTGACGCCTACACCAGATTTTTGTAGGAGGCGAGAATAAACTGTGGTGTCATCGGCGTACAAACCTATTTGGGCTCTTATGGAATCAGGGAGATCATTAATGTATATCAGGAAGAGTGTAGGACCTAAGATGGAGTCTTGGGGGACACCTGCGTTTGTATGGTAGTTCTGAGAGGCATGTCCGTTTAATACCACTTTCATTGTGCGGTTAGAGAGGAATGACTGGATTAGTTCAAACAAATGTCCAGTTATACCATAGCTCCGCAGTTTAAATAGAAGGCCAGCATGCCAAACTCTGTCGAACGCCTTAGATATATCCAATGCAATGGTTCGGGCTTCGCCATTCCTGTCGAGTGCCTGGTATATGTATTCGGTGATGGTCGTTAGCATATCAGCAGTAGACCTGGTGAAGCGGAAACCATATTGCTTGTCCGAGAGGAGCCTGTGTGCTGTGAGATGCTGAACCACCTCGGCGTTGATAATGGCTTCGAACACTTTGCCAAAGATCAGAAGAAGGCTGATAGGGCGGTAATTTGCAGGGTCAGAGGGTTCTCCAGTGTTTTTAAATATAGGAACTACAGAGGAAGATTTCCAACAGGCAGGAAAGCAGGAGGCAGATAGGCAGAGGTTGTAGAGCTTAGAAAGGACAGAGGAGAGTTCAGGGGCACATTTCTTTAAGACTATGGTTGGGATTCCGTCACCACCGCTCGCTTTGTGAGGGTCAAGTTTTAAGATTATCTTAGAGACAAGCGAAGGTGTAATGTGGACATCATTCAGTTGTGCCTCGGTTCTAGGTGAGAAGTCGGGTGTCAAAACTCTTCAAATTTGTTGATTAGCGGGGGGTATTGTGGACTTGCTCTTGTTAAGTACTCTTTTACAGAGTCGCCAGTAGTCTTTAGAGTCGAATTTAGAGCATGCTATGGCCAAGGGGGGAAAATTGAATTTTAGTGATGTGTGGACTTGTGGGGATGGACATTACTGAATAGGGTTTCAGGATATCTTTCTCAGAAAAATCTCGGCCCCTAAGTGTTCTCCCATCTACTTACAGAGTTTCACAAGCGCCACTGACAGTGTTCATTTCATATTAAATGGTTAGGTCCGACACAATTTTTACTGCTTATTGAATGAATGAACATAGCCATTTTAAATTAGACTTGTTTCATCAATGGATATTATACAGATTACATCATTTTCTTTAAATGATGCATTTTTTTAAGCATAAAATAAAAAAATCATAAAATAAATTGGATATATTCTTAGCTCTTTAAATTTCACACTGTCAATAAAAAATAAAAATAACTTTTTTTTTTAAAAGTGTCTAGCTTTCTTTTTAATATCCATTCTTTTTCATTTATGGCTGGCAATATTTTCTAATTTTCAAGATTTGTGGATTAAAATGAAAACTTACATTTTCTTCTAAAAAGGAAATTGGATACATTTTTATGAAAAAAATAAATAAACAGGATATATCTTTATGCTTAAATTGGGTCCATTAAAAAGTGAAATGCAATAAAGTCATTTTCAAAATGTAATCAGTTTACTTTTCATTTTGAATGATTATTTTTTCACCAATTTTAATGATTAGATCCTATATCAGATTGAAATGAAATTGCTATATTTTCTAAACAACAGCAAAAAAAAAAAAAAAAAAAAAAAAAAAAATTGCTTGACGTTCTTACACTAACTTTGAGTTTTGTTTAACGATATATCAACCTCTGTGGGTTATTTAATGCCAAAAAGGTGGGGTTTTAAGATATTTGTTTTATAGTTTGGTTATAGTGAGAAGGTAGATTTAGTCAGATTTTAAATGAAAATTTTTTGTTTATATTCTTTTGTTTTAGAAAACTGAAAATGTCTTCTAGTTTTGTATTCAAAAATGTTTTGCTGAGAATTTTTTCCTTCAAAGATGTATATTTTTCTATAAAAGTGTATTTTCAATACTTTCATAGTGTTTTGACCTCAGTTTGGGGATTAACTATTTGCCCATGGCTGGGACCCTAACAGGTGCTACCACTTCAAGTCAGGGTGGACCTGGGAACAACAGCAATTAAAAGGTGGTTCCATGCTCCTCACAACCCCCCACCCAATCAGCCAAAAAGCAGTTTACCATCATGCCCAGGACCTGGAATACTTTGGAGAGATGGCATTAGAATCCACAGCTCTAAAGCCAACTCTATGGCTGAAATACGTTGATAATACTTTCATACTCTGGCCACACCAGAAAGAGGTTCAGATGCTACTGGATCGCGTGAACTTGATAAGATCATTGATACAGTTCACAATAGAAAAAGAGAGTGACAGATTAGCATTCCTGGATGTACACATATCTTCAACAGAGGGAAAGGGTACAAGATATCTGTATACCGCAAGCCAGCATTCACAGCATTCAATTTCAGTTCCCACTGCATCAAAAAAGGATTGTCTGCTGCCAGCAACATTAAGCAGAAGTCATAAGTGGCAACCACGACATATGAACAGAAAATGGCCAGTATAAGCAGTACCCTACAACATTACAACTATCCAGGGTACATGACAACAGCTTCAATAAACATGGAAGGGAGGATATCGTGTATCAACTCTCATAAAATATCATCGGTCTGTCTACCCTACGTGAAGGGGTTATCAGAGAAAATACAAAGGATCTGTGGTCCATACAACATCAGGACGCCTTTAGAAGTGGTTCTACACGTCACAGATACTAATCTCAATCAAGCATAGAAATGAAGACAATATGGGAACCTGTAAAACTGAGCTAGTGGCTCATTCCGTGTCAATACCATGTCCGATACGGATTTTTTTTCAAATTTGCTACACTTATAGATCTCCATGAAAGGATTTGTTTGTTTGTTTGTTTTGAGGTTTAATAACCTATCAATCCTTATGGGATCATTTAAGGTCATAACAAATGTTTTTGGGTAAGGTTATATTATTTTTACACTTTTGGAAGATGTCTTGCTTTTTAAACTTTTCCATTGCTTTCAAGTTGTATTACTTTTTAAATTTTTCCCCTCGGTGAGGGTCAAATCTATTTTTGCTCTTCGGATCTTTACTTAGATTATATTTTGTTGTATAGTTTGATCTTTTTGAGGAAGGTTAAAATAGTATTAGAGTTTATTTTTTTGAAAAGATCTTTCAGGTTAACAGAGGGATTGCTGGATATATGTAAAATCACTGCAGTCGAGTAGAACATGTTTTACTGTATAGAGTTCTTGACATGCAATGTATTCAGGAGGTTCTTCATTTTTTAGGAGATAAGAGTGGGTTATGTGTGTATGTCCTATTCGAATACGGGATATAATCACTTCTTCCTTGCGTGATTTACTGGGTTCTGATAGTTGTTTCTTTAGGATGGGTTTGATTTTAAATTGTTGTTTTGACAATTGTTCCAGGTTTCTTGCCATTTCTTTAAAATATAGTTCTTGATTAGGGGTTTATAGTCCATGTATGGAACTTTTATGTTACTTGTGTCACATTTTAGGGAGATTTTTGCAGCCATATCAGCTTTATCATTTCCATGAAATTCAGAGTGACTTGGAATCCAACAGAAAATGATAAATTTGTTTTGTGAAATCACATGTAGTCTATATAAAAGTTTGATGATCAAAGAATTGTTTAATTTTTGGTTCTTTATTGCTTCAAGCACGGCTAAAGAATCCGAGAATATAATAACTTTGTTTGAGGTAAGTTTAGGGACGAGATCCAGGGCTAAGTCAATGGCAATAACTTCTGCACTATATATTAATGAATTGTCAGGTAATCTTTTTTGTAGAACGGTACTTTTACAGATAGCAGCACATCCTACTTTGTTATTGACTTTGAAGCCATCAGTATATATGTGGGTCCAATTTGGATATTGATTCAATAGATAATTTAGTTTTTCTGTATAATGAAAGAGATGTGTACCAGCTTTTATGTGATCAGCCAGTTCTAAAATGACTTTGGATTGTTTCAAAAGCCAGGGTGGATGTTCAAGGACATTAAATTCATGTATACTAGTTTCATCTATCGAACTGTCATTTATTGGTTTTATTTTTTCCATGTTAATGCCAAAAGGTTTAATAACGTTTTCTTTTTTGTCAAACAGGTTTTTATAGTTTGAGTTAAATGTGCATTGATAGGCAGGATTTGATAGGTTAGCTTTAAGTTTTAGATAATATTCCAGTGCTAATTTTTCACGTCTCAATTTTAACAGAGCCTCATGCGCTTCTACATATAGGCTTTCTATGGGAGATGTTCTAAATGCACCAAGGGCAAGTCTTAGACCTGTATGGTGGATAGGATCAAGAATTTTTAGGTAGGATTTCCTAGCCATACCATATATAAAACAACCGTAATTCAGTTTGGATCTTATTAGAGATCTGTATATTTTTAGGAGTGATATGCAATCTGCACCCCATTCTGTATTAGCTATAACCAGCATAAGTTGTAATATTTTGAAACATTTTTGTTTTAAGTATTTCAAATGGGGGATGAATGTGAGTTTTTTATCAAAAGCTATTCCCAGAAATTTATGTTGGTCTGTTATTTCAATATCTGTTCCTTTTAATTTGAGTGTTGGGTCATTGTGCATTTTACTTTGGTTACAAAAATGCACACCCTTGGTTTTGGTTGATGAAAATTTGAAACCATTTTCGATGGTCCATTGGTTTAATTTATTTATGCATATCTGCAGTTGATGTTCTGAGGTATGCATATTTTTGGATCTATGGCAAATCAGAAAATCATCCACATATAAAGAGCCATTAACTTTATTGTTCAGGCAGTTTACAATGTTGTTGATTTTTATACTAAAAAGAGTAACCGACAAGGTGCATCCTTGTGGAACTCCTCCTCCTTGTATTTTTGAATCAGAGAGAGTAGATCCAATTCTTACTTTAAAGCTTCTGTTAGATAAAAAAATCTTTTATCAACAAGGGTAATCTACCTTTTAGACCCAGATTGAATAAGTCTTTCATAATTCCATGCCTCCATGTGGTCTCATAAGCCTTTTCTAAGTCAAAGAAAATGGCTATTGCATGTTCTTTTTTGATGAAAGCCTCTCTGATAAATGTTTCTAATTGGATTATGTTATCAATTGTCCGTCTTTTACTTCGAAAGCCACTCTGCAAATTGGAAATTAAGTTATTGGTTTCCAGGTACCACTTTAGTCTTATTATTCTTTCAAACGTTTTACATAAGCAACTTGTTACCGTTATGGGTCAAAAGTTTTTTGAGTCTGATTTGTCTTGTTCTGGTTTTGCTATAGGAATCACGATGAACAGTTTCCAGCTCTTTGGCAGTTTTCCCATGAGCCATATTTTGTTAAAGATATCTAACAAATATTTTATACAATGATGGGGGAGTTGTTTTGAGAATTCATAATCAATTTCATCAGGGCCAGTAGCAGTATTGTGTGATTCATTTATGGCATTTCTAAATTCATTCATTGTAAGAGGCTGATTGTAATCTTTGTTATTAGAATTAAAATTTAGTTTATTTTTCATTTTTTCTGTGTCCTGCTTAATTTTTTGGAAAGGTTGTCTGTAGTTTTTGTTAGAGGAATTGTTTTTAAAGGTTTCCGGTAGTAGGTTTGTTATATCTTTTGTCTTTATTTTTTCATTATTTAGAGTGAGGTGATTTAGAGGAGGAGATACATTCTTTCCAGGTATTTTCCTTATCATGTTCCAAACTTTTTTTGGTTTTGTGTTACAATTTATTTTGTTTACATAGTCTTTCCAGGATTCCCTTTTGGCTTCCTTGATCACTATGTGCTACTGCTCTTTTTTGCTTGAAAAGATCTAAATTATGAGTTGTGGGTTGAGCATTAAATTTCGGTAGTGCTGCTTTTCTTAATCTGATAGCTTTTTTGCATTCGTCATTGAACCAGGGTCTTTGTTGTCTGTTTGGTCCATTATTTTTTGGTATTCATACCTTCGCAATGGCTATTAAGGTTTCTGTGAAGTATTCGATGGATTTACTGTTGCCTTCTTTGACTGAAAGCTTATGGTAGCATTTTTTTTATATTCCCTCCAATTTGCTTTATTTAGCTTCCATTGAGCCGGGTGGTTTTCAATTTCTTTTGAGCATGTCAGAACAACTGGGAAATGGTCACTACCCCATGAGTCATCTAGAACTTTCCAATCATAGTCCATAAGTGTAGATGGATCACAAAGGGATAGGTCCAGCACTGAGTAAGTGCCTGATGCTGGATGTAAATAGGTGTTGGACTTGTTATTTAGTAGGCACAAGTCATTGAGATTAATGATTTTCTCTAGATTTTTGCCTTTTTTATCCGAGTATATAGATCCCCATATAACATTGTGGCAATTAAAGTTACCTAGTAATAAAAAAAGGTCTTGGAAGTTGTTCAATTAGATTGTTTAATTCAGATTCATTTATGGGATCTTGAGAAGGAATGTAAATAGAGCAAATGTTAAATGGTTCTATGTATAATGGCTTTTGCAGCAACAGCTTGTATATCAGACTTTAATTGTATTTTACTTTGGGGGATATCATTTCTAATTAGAATCGATACACCCCCCCCATGCCTTCTGATTGAGATTATGTATATATTTATATTGTGCATAATTTTTTATTTTATCTTCAGCTTCTAAAAAGGTTTCTTGTAGACAGATGATAGTTGGATGATAATTCGTTATAAGAAGAAGTAGCTCATTTATATTTAAACCCCGACAGTTCCATTTTAAGATTTTACTTGTCTATATAATATTTAGTAGTAGAGGTGTCCATCTCTTCTATGCTTTCTCTCTTATTTGCATTTCGATTCTTATGTTTTGTTCCTTGAATTTCTTTTGGTTCTGCTTGTTTATTAGGGGATGTTCCTTTGGTTCATTTGTTGTTCTTTGTCTGGAAGCAGACTGTTCCCGTGTCTGAGATGAACTGTTTTTTTTGGGGGGGAATTGGTTTTGTCTGGACTTTTTGAGCTTCTCTGTCTTGATTGTCTTTCCTGTCTCTCTATTTCCATCAGTTCATATTTGTTTTCCTTTTCCGTTAGAACAATTTCAGTTTCTGGTTTGTAATGTTGATTCTTTGAAGAAGGATTCGTTTTTGGAGACAAAGAGTTATTAACTTTGGTAGTGGTGATGGGGAGGATTTGTTTGCAACTTTCTTTCAATTGTAGCACCTTCAGTTTCCTTGGTCTGGAATTGTTTTTTTTTTTTCCTTTAGATCTGGTTCCTTATCGGATCTAGGTGTCGAACTGGTTAAATTTTTCTTTAGTATCTCCAAATAGAGATACTAGTTCTTTCACCACTTCTGATAGATTGTCTTGTGTTGTTTGATGCTCTGGCTATATCCTTCTTGCCTCTGGGTATGGTATATTATTGGTATGTTTAATTTCGGATACTTTTTTTTCTTTTTTCCAGACTTCACATTCTTTTGAGTCTACTGTGTGGTTTAATGTACAGTTTGCACATTTTAAAGGGAGTTCACAGTTAATATGATCCCCAATTTCTCCACAAACTTTACATCTTGGTGATCTGAAACATCTCTCCTTGTGGTGTCCAAACTTTTGATAATTGTGACATCTCAGTAGGAGGTTTTGGGGTGTTAAAATTGAGAATGTAAGTGTTTGTTGGAGTCATTTGATTGTTTTTTTTTTTTATCATTACTCTTCGAGCATCTGTGACCCCTTGTTTCCTTAGATTGTTCTTTATTTCCTCTAGCGTACAGAGAGAGAGAGAGAGAGATCTGAGCTTCTCACCACACCCTTTGAGGAGTTCAAGGAGTTATGTGGGTGGGCTTTTATCTTTAGATTAGAAAACTGGTTTTGTTTCAATAACTTATTTGCTGAAGTTTTATTTGTAACCTATAACAAGGTATTATTCCTTAGTTTTTTAATAGTAGTTGTTTTTGTTAAGGATCTCATTGTTTTTTCGACAATGAATATCGGAAACTGCTTTTGATCAAATTCATTGTCTGACTTGGGTTCGGAGGCTAGGCTCTCCAAGCTGTATTCAGTATGGGGTCTTTTATTTTTATTTGTTGCCATGAGTTTTTTTAAATTTCACCTTCTTTGTTCCCCACCCTCCTCGGAGCCCAACAGCAGGAGATATTAGGGGGAAACCCATTTGCCCTATTATCCCAGGGATACAAGAAAGGTATACTCACACTAGTAAGAGGCAGTTAGCATTTCAGGTTTCTCTTTGTTTCCAGACCCATTTTTGATGAAAAATTCAGATTGAAAACCTTGTGTAACAGCTCTTCCTTACTAGTAGATTGACCCTTGCCACAGCCTTCTAATACTTACATGTGGTCTATCTCTTATTTGTAGCTGGGAATCAGTCTGTTTTAATGACACATCTATTGAGTTATGTCGTTTTAGTTAGATGATTTTATGCGAGTAAGTATTAGGGCTTGACGTGACTAGCCGATTGATCGGGCCTCCCCGATGCCCGTCTAGCTCGGGTAAGGCCCAAAGTGATGTGTTGCAGGAACATGGCCTCTCTGCACCTGGGTCATGACCTGCTCAACCACCAGGATCTTGTCCCCAGACATCACGGATCACCACCCACGGCCAACAGGTGGCCCCATTGAGGGACTTTTACCCTCTGCAGAGGTGCAGTTGACACATTCTGAAGCCCCGCCAGCAGGGCGATCCATGAAAGGAATTGAATGGCACCTGTTACACATCTCAAGGTCAAGGGGTTCCTGAGATATAACCTCTGACCTTTCTACAAAAATGTGAATAGTGACCAAATTTAAAAGATCATATCTCAGTTGTTTATGGACCTACAAAGTTCATTCATATATCATTCTAAAGTACTTGGATAGATCTACAATTTTATTTGGGGATCTCTTTTTTTAATTTTTTTTTTTTTTATAAAGAGGTCAAATAAAAAGGTTGACCTTGACCTGACTTATCTTAAAAAAAAAAAAAACAACAAAAAAAAAAACAACGGTATTTTAATTTTTTTAAAATTTGACAAGATTTGCCTATCTGATGACAGTATATATATTCCACATTTCATGACGGGCATTCTACCAGAACTGTTGCTACAAGTTTTTTTTTTTTTTTTTTAGAGCTGGGAAAATTCAAAATGGCAGAAAGTAGTATCTGCTACTTCATATAAAAACATTTTGATATTTCACAATATGGTCAAGTTGCATATCTTTGTAAAGCTATTTTAATGCTGATTAATATTTGCATAAGGACCATGGTCATGAAATCAATAAAAAAATTTTTTCTGGTGATGAAACTGAATTTTCTTCATTTGTTTTCTAATGCAACACAGATTTTGTTATGGAAAAAGTGATATAATAAAGAAAGAATTCTGAAAAGTGTTAAGGTCTTATTAAATTATAGCATTAAAAAATATGTGACCTCTCTGGTGAATAAATTTTGGTGGATGTTTGATATTGTATTCTAAATTTACAAAAAAAGCAATTTCCATGATTTAAGTAAATTCTGGTCTTTTTACTTTTATACTATCCAGAATATTCATTCTTTCTACTACTACTACTACTACTACCATTCAACTTCAATACTGTTAATGCTAAAGGGTAACAGGGCAAAGTGAAAATATGTGACCTCCTCGGTAGAGTGATGCCTGGAAAAAATGATTACATGACGGTTTTAAAGGAGGGGAAACAGGTTCAGGAACAAAAATATTTTGTTCCCTATAACTTGAAAGAGGCAATTGAATTATTCAAATCAAAGAACAAGGAGAAAATAAGCTTCTTTAAATTCGCTGAGCTTAGACCAAAAGAATGTGTGCTAGCATGTGGTGCTGGGACACATACTGTCAGCATTTGCACAATCCATCAGAATATGAAGTTGATGATTGCAGGATCTCATCTTGGTAAACTGACTGAAGGAGAAAATTATCATTTGACAAATTACCACCAATGCATACTTGCTGTTACATGCAATGAAGCATCAGCAAGTTGCTACTTGCAGCAAACTGATGGATGATTTTGTTTTTTACATGAAAGAAATATTTTTTTTTTACAAAAATTCAGTTGATTTTGTATACAAACAGTGGTTATCAACTGATAGAACCACTCGCGAAACTATCACAATACACAGAAGAATTCATTGAAACTTTCCATACAGGCCTTCAACATTGAAGAAGTATAATTTCATTGCCAAAGCACAATCAAAATTTTGTTCTGATAGAAAAGGTTCTTTGAAGATTGGTGAAATCTCAGCAATAGCAGATTTTGCTGAGAATTATTATTCATTTATTTTGCAAGATGTGCTTCAAGGCTTCCACTGGAATAATGATCAAGTTACATTGCATCCATTCATCTTCTACTATAGAAATGGAATTGACCTTGAGCATATTAATTGTGTAATAATATTTGATTGTGTCAAGCATGACACAGTAGCTGTCCATTTATTTCAGAGAAAGCTTATAGAAAAATTAAAAGAAATTCTTGAAAAATCATCCAAAAAAATGATATCCCTAAAAACTTTATAAATTTGTGCAACCATAAATCTCATTTTGGTACCGATGCAGAGTGGCACTTTTTTGCTACTTCTCATGGGAAAGGACCATGTGATGGGTTAGGTGGCACTGTTAAAAGGTTAGCAGTAAAAGCTAGCCTGCAGCAACCCTATAATGAACAAATGACGCCAAGACAGGTGTATTTTTTATGTGAGAAAAAATATTTCTGGAATACATTTTTTATATTCCTCAACTGTAGAATGGATGAATAAAGCAAACATCTTAGAAGATAGATTTAGCAATTCCTCCACTATTATAGGAACACAGAAATTACATACTTTCATTTCTGTTTCTCAGAGAGAAGTGGAAGTAAAAACAGTGTCAACATAAAATAAAGGAAGGATAGTTCAAATCACAAAACTAAACAATATGGAGTTCGAAGACGGAATTCGTGACAGCACTTCAAATGAATTGGTGGTTAGGATGTGTACTTGAAAAATATTAAGATAATGGAGAGCTGAAATTGACATTTTTACAACCAAATGGACCTTCTCCATCTTTCTATTAACCATCACATCCAAATATATCAATTTTGAAATATTCTGATATTCTTAGCTGAGTTGATCCAATAACTGAAACAAGAACTTATAAACTTTCAAAAAATGAAATGAAAAATGCATCAAATATTTTAGAAAGAAAGATTTTGAAAGAAAAATCTAAATAAATACATTAAAGTTCATTATTATAAAAAAAGTTTCAGTGAAACAGATTTTTCATTTTGAAATGTATCCCAATGAACACAGGTTGATTTCTTGTGGATGTAGTGTATCATGTCAAAAGTCAAAGAAACTGTTTACCATCAACATCAAATGTCATTTATTCTTTTAATACTATAACCTAATTAAATCTTGAAACACTTTTTAGAGTTCTTTCTGTATTACTTTTTCCATATCAAAATGTGTTGTATAAGAAAAAGTATGAAAGGAATCCTAAAAACAGTTTGATCTCCAGAAAAAATTATTTTGATTTCACAATCAGAACTTGCATAACTCAACATGTCAAAAGTTTTTTTTAGAACATTCATTTTTAAAGTTTTTTTCATGAAAGAAAGTACCCATAAAAGGAAATTGCTTTTTTTTATTTCTAGATTTAGAATATTAAACATCAACCAAAATCTATTCACCAGAGAGGTCACATATTTTTTATGCTATATAACCTTAACACTTTTCAGAATTTCTTTATTATATCACTTTTTCCATAACAAAATCTGTGTTGCATTAGAAAAAGGAAATGAAGAAAATTAAGTTTCATCACCACAAAAATTTTTTTTATTGATTTCATGACCATGGTCCTTATGCAAATATTAATCAGCATTAAAATAGTTTTACAACTTGACCATATTGTGAAATATCAAAATGTTTTTATATGAAGTAGTAGATACTATTTTCTGCCATTTTGAATTTTCCTAGCTCTAAAAAAAGCTTGTAGTAACAGTTCTAGTGGAATACCCATCATGAAATTTGGAATATATACTGTCATCAGATAGACAAATCTTTTGTCAAAGGTTAAAAAAAAATAAAACAGGTCAAAGGTCAAGGTCAACTTTTTTATTTGACCTATAAAAAAAAGAAAAAAAGTAGATCTATCCAAGTACTTTAGAATGATATATGAATGAACTTTGTAGGTCCATAAACAACTGAGATATGATCTTTTAAAGTTGGTCACTATTCACATTTTTGTAAAAAGGTCAGAGGTCATATCGCAAGAACCCCTTGACCTTGAGATGTATAACATGTGCCATTCAATTCCTTTCATGGAGACCTATAGGTGTAGTAAATTTGAAAAAAATTTGTGTCAGACATGGTCAAACCCTTGTTGATTTGACATGGAATGAGCTTAGTGAAAATCATTAGCATCATGAGATCTGGTATTAAAAAAAAAAAAGAAAAAAAAAAGGTTACTGAGACATTAGATTTGTAAGTTCCAGAAATTCATAGGTTGATATCCTGAAGGACAAATGGCCCAGTGGATATAGACATTGATTATTTCCAGAGACTTAATCCAAAAAGTTGTGAGTTCAATACAGGCTACAGCAGTGTTGAACATTTAATTCAGAAAGTTAAAGCTACATAGCTACCAGAAATGGCTTCACACATAGAATGATATATTCCAGTGATTGTAATAAAGGATTTAGTTTGAAATTCCAAAACGTCGTAATAATAGCAATAAAATATTCAGACAATAGTCCAATCAATGTAAATAGTGCATAAAAATTTTTTTAGTTTAACTTTTGCAAACATATTTTCATAATCTCTCCTACCCATTAGTCATTAATGTTATGGAAGATAAGCTAACACCATAATTAATGTTTAAATTTAATCTTCTGTTCAGTGAATGATGAACTCAATGTTCTGAGAAGTACTTTCCTTCTAAGTGGGGCAAGCAAGAAAACCCTAAATTGTTTACAATGTATACTGATAAAATTTGAAATTGTGATGAAGGGAATAAAATTTTCACTGATATAATTTTGAATGGGACTTCATCTCCACCTCTAGACGAACAAAGAAAGGAAGAAAAGACACTCGGTGAATAGAGTATTCAAACAACTCTAGCATTTGCTATGAAGAAGAACCACTTCAGTAACATAAATGCAATCTTTATCTTCTAATTAACACAGCACTCAATAAATCTCAGACCTAATTAATAAAACAACTTGGGTAAAATTCAACTTTATTCATCAATATAGTCTCCTTCTAGGGAGACTATATTGATGAATAAAGTCTCCCCAATTCCAATGCTTCTCTAACAATTTGACGCCTTTTTTTGTCTTTCACCTTAAAGTATACCTAAGTTTCCGATATCACTTCTTCATTGGAGCCAAATTTCTTTCCCTGGAGCATTCTTTTGAGATCTTCAAACAGCCAGTAGTTGCTGGGGACCAGATCTAGAGAATAGGGTGGACATGGAAGCAATTCAAAGTGCAATTCATCTAGTTTTGCCATCATTGCAATCAACTTGAGACATGGTGCATTGTTTTGGTGAAAGATCACTTTTCTTCATTTTTGGTAATTTCTTCCTTCAAGTGCACCAATAATGCTATATAATATTCACTTTGATGGTTGATCCTTTCTCAAGGTAATCAATGAACAAAATACCTTGCGCATCAAAAAAATACTGAGGCCAAAACTTTGCCTGCTGATGTTTGTGTCTAGTCACTTTGGACGGCTTTCACTTGCTGCTGTTCACTCAACCGACTGCTGATTTGACTGTCAGAGCAGAGTCCGAATAAACCTTATCCAGTCTTTTCTTTGCTTGAACAGTATTTTTTCCTCATCAGAAAGCAACACTTTATCAACATGTGAAATTCAGATTTTTCCAGTGTTTTGAAAATTTGCAATAGTAGCTTCACTTAAATAACTGTCATTTGTAAACTTATAATCTGATTGGGCCTAAATTTTGTCATGTGCCATTTGAAGGTTAGTATTTCATAAAAAAATCATATGGATTTTTTATTAGTGGTGCCATCTATATGTCAGACCCAGGACTTATTGAGTGATGTGTTAGATAAAACATCTGATTACTTGACCACACAAACCAATACCTAACTACATAAATAAAAATAAATAAATCAAGGTTTCCTTTTAAAATTTGCTGAAAAACTTAACTTTTAAAAAACATTTTCTAAAACCAGTGGTTAAATACAACATTACTTTGATGTAATGCCATTTTCAATTGATGGTATGAAATGAGATGTTCCAGGAGAACTGGCAATAGCAGAGGCTTACAAACAAATTCAGACTGCAAACCATTAAGACAGGAAATGCAGGAGGAACATTCAAAATGACCAGCAAGTTCCAGTTCTGATATATAAATGTATACATGTAGGCCTGTCGGTCAAGGTTGTTTGGAGCATCAGCGTCTGTGACTGTAAAAGCTGATGCAGGAGTGACAGTCCATGTTGCAGAGGTTGCATTTATGTTCTGTTTCTGATCTGTCGAAGCTGTCACCGGTTGACTGTCAAGCTCAACCATGACTCCATGTTGATACCTACAGCCTAACACATTAACTACGTCTTTATACTGCAGCTGTGGCCACCCAGTGGGTCTTCTTCCAGAGGTCAACTCTCCATACAAAGGAAGTCTTTTGGGATGTGGCCATCTGACATGATGCATTCTCAGCTATCAAGGTTGATCATTCAGCTTGGAAGCTGCATTGTGACTCTGGGTACACGTTCAGCAAGTTTCTGCAAATGAAACAAGATGATCCAAGCAAAGACATTGCTTACAATGCAGAGTAGAGAGTAATTGTAGCAGTTTCTTCGTTCGCCTTTGTTCTTCTAAAGAGTGATGATCATAGTGTCCTTTATGTCCTGTGGTACAGCCCTTTCTTTCTAGCATTGGCAGAGGACTTCATGCAGAGGAAGCAGTAGGATAGTTTTGCAGTGCTTGATAAGATCAAGAGGAATCCATCAACTGGGGCTTTCCCTGTGGACAAGCTGTTGATGATCTCACTGAGTTCCTCTATCATCGGCTCAGTGTCAAGCTCTTCCATGACAGGTATGTAGACACTCAAGGGTTGTCAAGGACTGCAGTAATCCCAACAATGTTGAGAGTAAAGGTTGGAATAGTGTCCCATCCACCTCTCTATCTGTTGTCTTCTGTCTGTGATGACTACCCCAGTGGTGGATTTGAGGGGAGCTGTCTTGTTCTGCACTGGTCCCATTGCTATCTTGATGCCATCATACATTCCTCTGATATTCCCTGTGATTGCTACTGTCAGAATGATTTCACTGTGCTCTGTCCAGTACTTGTTGGTGCAGCATCTGGCAGTCTGCTGAGCTTTACTCCTGGCAGCCCAGAAGATTTGTAGGTATTTCTCGGGTGACTGCTTGTACTCCGCAAGAGCAGCGTGCTTGGCTTGAATGACGGGAGTCATCTCAGAGGACTGCCTCAAACCAGTCGTGATTTTGAGGTTTTTCTCCCATAGGTGGCCAAGGCAGTGCAGTGCATGATATCTCATAAAGTAGCCCACTTCTGTGGCAGTGTCCCCAGTTTGTGAGGCTTTCAGTTTGCTCTCAAACCTCTCAGTAAACTGCTCCACAAGGTTTGCCTCATCTTGTTGACATTAATGCGAGGATTCTCTTGCTTCTTGCTATAATGCAACCTCTTGGGCTGGAGCTTGATCTTGCAGCACACTAGGGTGTGGTCTGCATCACAGTCTGTACTGTGATAAGAGATAGTATAAAGAACATTAATGGCCATTCATCTGACAAGGTTTAAATCCAGCTGGTACTAGTACCAGTGACATGAGCATGGATGTCACCAGGAGACCTTGTGCTTGGTCTTTAAGAAAGAGCTGGCTATACACAGGTTGTAGTATGTGCATAGTTTGAATAGTCTGGTTCATATTGCAGACACCAAACCATCCAAGGCACGAGGGCCATGAGTTGTGATTGGCACCCACTCTGGCACTGATGTCGCCTAGGAGAACAAGCTTTCCCTTGCTTGGGATGCTGCTGATGATAGCTGCAAGCTTGTCGTAGAACTCGTTCTTGGAGTCAGATATAGCAGAGAGTGTCAGGGCATACATGCTGACAGGACTTGCTGTGGTGTTGAGGTGGAGAGTGAGAAGCTGCTCAGAACCATTGCTACCAGGTTCAACCATTTTAGAAGGCTGTTTCTAACTGCGAAGCCCACACCGTGTTGGCAAGGTTTGTTAGAGCTCTTTCCTTGCCAAAAGAACGTGTAGTCCTCCTCCGTCAATGATCCACGGTCTGCCAGACATGTTTCCTACAGTGCAGCAATATCCACATGAAGCCTCTTGAGCTTGCCATTGATAACTGCAGGTTTTCTAGAGTCACTGATATCTTTGAGGTTTTCAAATAGGCTGGTCAGCATAGTCCAGACATTCCAACAGCCTAGTTTTAGAGATGGTTTCCTTTGAGATTTCTTGTGCAAATGTTACTGTCCACTTATCAAATATCTCCTAATCTCCATGCACCCAATGAAGATGGCAAACCATGTCAGAACAACACCTTAATGGCTGGGGGCTGCCCAGATTATGATGGGTGGTAGCTGCCCAGTAAGATTAGAGAATCTCTCCAAGTGATAAGAACAACCTCTGGTGCTGTGCTATATGCCAATCAAGCAGTAGCTTAAAACCAGTAACTGCCATACCGTGTTGTGTCAACGCCAAGGGTGAAGCTGGAGTATCCTCTCCAGGTGAAGCGTTTTGGGGCAGTATGGTCAGATGCAAGCCTGGGCAATGTGATATGGAGAACATACTGTTGCCTATGTAGTACGTCTCCACTCTCCACATCACTGATTAGACCAAAAAAAAAAAAAAAAAAAAAGACAGGGTCATTACATTTTGGAGCCAGTACTGTTGCAGGAGCTACCAGAACTAGTTGAATACAACAGCGAACTGCTTTAAGGACTCAGACTCTGGATTTTACTCCAAGGTTTACTCCTGAAGCCTTTTTCATGATTGTATATAGGTGCAAAGCAGCAGAGGTTTGAAATGAGGGTTTTTCTTCTACGCGAACTACCTTCCCAGGCTGATGAGCTTCACATACCTGAAGCAACTGGTTATGAGGTGCCAGTGACCTGGCTTTCACCCTTTTCCCTGTCTGTCAAAGTCTTTTCATGATGAGCATACCAGAAGCTGGACTTAGTTGTCAGTGGCTATTTAAACAAGCATGCCATAGGAGCATTTTATAGATAGTGGGAGAGTGTCCCCACTATCACTTGACTATGACAACCTTGTGTATGTGTGTGTGTGCTATTAATTTTAGTTTGAAAATAAGAGTGTTTGAAAGATTGAAAAATTATTCATTTTAGGAAACAAATTTCTATATCTTGTAATGTCAATTTTTGACAAGTTAAACATTGTATTATTTTACAAAAACTTCCAGAATTTGACACATCTACGACAAAAAATACTGATATTACAAAGTAAAGAATTTTTGTTGAATTTCTTATTCCAAAATAATAAAAGTTTGAAATTTGAGGGATGTATCTCCAATGGATTCTATTTTTATGACAATTTCAGGAATTATATATTTTTGAACTTGATTTTTCCTTAATGTCAAATTGTACTTCTAGCTGCTTTTACATGGTGTAAATATAAGTTTTTTGTTGATTTACTACTGGAAAAAAAAGTTTAATTTCTGTTGTGCTATGAATCTTAAATTGCAAAGTCTTGTTGAAATGAAACTTGTGAGCAATTAAAGTTCCACTTCATTTTTTTTTTTGCTTTAAATTTTTCTCTGAATACTTGCCTCAGTAGAAATTTTTACGCACATGAGCATGTCTGCATAAATTACTTGCATATTAATTTATTGTTAATTCTTCATATTACATTTTAATGATAGTCTTTCCTTGTTAGGGAAACTGAACGGAAATTTAAGCCTGACATTTTTTCAAGTGGGTATTGGGATCTAAAGTTAAACCTACATGTTAATTTCTTCTATGTGCCCTGTCCCTTCAGGACATAGGCGATCATGGCTTTCCACGTCTCCCTATCACTGGTGGCTCTTAGCAAGCCTTCTGTTACACCATGCAATCCTCGTTCCATCATCCACCTGATTAGGTCCTTCAAATACGTTATCCGTTGCTTTCCCCTGTCTCTTTTTTCCTCTATCTGGACTGTTAGTATCAGGTTCCTCAAGTCCTTCCTTATTGCATATGTCAAGAACTTTAGCTGTCTCTTCCTGAGGCTCAGTATTAATTTCCTTTTTCTTTCCATCATTTCTAGGACCTCATCATTGCTCACATGCTCAATCTATGATATTCACAGCATCCTTCTGTAGAACTACATTTCAGTTGCTTCAAGTTTTTCCTTCATCTTTGATGATATTGTACAGCATTCCCTGCCATATTGAAGAACTGACAACACACAGCAATCCAGTACTCTCTTCCTTGTTTCTAGCGAAATTGTCCCGTTTCTTAATACTTTACTCAATTTCTGGAAGGCTTCCTTCACCATGCCAATTTACCTTTAGATCTGTGTTGCACTTTCCGTCTTCTGTTATAACACTTCCCAGATATTTAAATTTTTGTACCTGCTTGATTCTAGTATCCCCGACCTATATTTGGCATATTGGGCTGCCCTTTTTACTGATGACCATGCATTCGGTTTTCTTGCAGTTTATTTGTAGTCCTTTCTTATCACTCTCTTCAGCTTACCTTCTGTATGAGGTCTTGTAGTTTCCCTTCTGTGTCTGCTATCAGCACTGTATCATCTGTATACCTTAGGTTGTTTAAATTGTGGCCTCTGATGACAAATCCAGGCATAACATCTAGGGTCCTCAAAATATTCTCGTTGTACAAGTTGAACAAATCTGGTGAAAAGATACATCCTTGTGTTGTGCCCCTATCTTTGTATATCTGCTGAATTTGTTACCTGTTTGTATACAAGCAGTTTGCTGCCAGTAAAGATTCTTGATTACTCTTAAATCTTTCCCAAATATGTCAAGGCTGCTGAGCATCTCCATCAATTCTTTGTGGTATATTTTGTCAAACACCTTCGCATAATCAATAAAGCACAGGTATAAGTCCTTCATTTATATTGCCCTTTCAGAAAGCATCCTAATCATAAATATAGCATTCCTTGTTTTAGTGTCCTTGACAAAACCACATTGTTCTTGTCCTATCTCTGGCCTGATTCCGCTTCTCACATAATTCATCAGGATTTGGATGATCAATTTACTTCATCCAATTGTGTTTCTCTCTCTCTCTCATATATATATATATATATATATATATATATATATATATGTTATGTTCTGAAAATGGTAAGCACATTGTTTCCATGTTTATAATCGATATTAATTGTAGGATTTCTCTTCTTTTATTAGTAATACCTCTTATTTTTAATCTTTTGCATGTGGATGCTATGTATGTATGTATGTATGTATTGTCACAAATAGGCCCTGGTAGATCTGTGTGTGCTTAAATGGGATTGGACAGAACTGTGGCAAGCTTGAAATATATTTCAAGCTTGCAATTCATTTGTGGCTAACTGATTGTTAGTATCTGGAGGTAAAAACTCAAATTCCTTTGACTGAAAAGAAAGAGAAAAGTAGATTGCTAAGAAAATAGACCTTTCACCCCATATCATCACTACTATCCCAAGTGAGAGATAGCATACTTTCAGCCATGAGAATCAAACAATTCACTTTAAAGTTGCTGTAATTGTACCAAAGCTCAGGTGAACTTATCAGCTTGCTTTGTCTGTAAAAATGTCCAACTTAAATATCAGAAAGAAGGAATTTCATTGTCTCTTGTAACTTACAATGCCTCATGTCATGTTCGTAAATTTTTTTATTTTTTTGTTTCTGATGTTTTTACCTCTCATTCCGTTCTACATTGCTATTAATTATTAAATTTCTCACTTCAACCCTTTACAATGCACTTAGCGGACATGAGAACTTTAATGTTTTTAGTATTTTATAGGCTTTATGTTTTTTTTATTTTTTAAAAAATTGGTTAATAGATAGGCTCACCTACTATCCGACCAAAACTCATCCCATGTCTACTGAACAGGAATAGAGTTTCATCCCTTGTTCTGTTTAGGATATGGATTACTGGCTCTTTGTAGTCTATCAGGACCACAGTAATTTAGCTGTCTTAACTTTTTGGTGATCAAACTAGCCAGTAGCTATGGTTAACCACTGTGAGGGTACCAGGTTGGCATTCTGCTGGCTGCTGCTTCCAACTGTTTGTAAGAAGACAAAAACTTTTTGATCGTACTTCGAGAGATTGCTCTGACCAATCAGGTTATTTGTTGTGCTATGTCATGCAGGGTTAGGTGTCCCTGTATGTATTTCTGGTGAGCAACCCTGAGACAACACTATGATCTGTTCTCAGCCATGCTCTGATGACTGTGAAAATTAGTGGTCTTCTCTCTCTCTCTCTCTCAAAACAAATCTGAAAAACACAGCAAAAGAAATATGACTAAAGCAGTAAGCAACCTCACTTCCTGCCTTTCTTTCACTAATATTCATGGTATCTGTTCTAACTTCTGAAGCATGGGATATTTCCTCTTGGAACAATAAACAAATATTTTTGCCCTCTTAAATTCTTCCCCTTTGCTGAAAAGATTCTAGCATTCACATGCATGGTCCTGCTATTTACACCTGGGATAATCTTCCAATGGCAAAGGAATCGTCTCAAGGCCACTGACTACTCCAGGTGTTTCAGTCACTAAACTGTTAACTATCTTTTTCCTTTATCGCTCCCTTCTCAGGACTGCAATATATTTTAGACATAATAGCTGACGATAAAAATGGCATTTTCTCTCCATCTGCAAACAACTGTTTTTGGTGACTTTATTGCTCGCTATGACATGTGGCTTAAACATTCTAAAAGGTACTAACATTGCCGGTGTTCAGAGACATATTATATTATAGATTATATTAAGTTTTTACATTGCCCAATCCCTTCATCAAATTGTGGACTTTCTAACTAGTTTCTCTAGCAAAACACTTTTCTACTCAATTTATTTATTTCTTGTTGAGCTTCACATCACTTCTTGGGAATTCTGACCACACTGTGGTAGCCATTGATATTTTGTTCCAATCATCTATTAAACAGAAACCCCTATCCACAAGACCTCTTTCCATTACCAGTATGCTGATTGGGACTCTCATCCCTTTAAACCTATTTGAAAATTGTGCCACTGAGGTTTTTTTTCTTGGGTCAAAGCTGGCATGGACTTTTGTCTTGGAAATACTAGGTGATACCTCAATCCTCTTCAGGGTTCATATCAGCATACTTCGCCACTATAGCAACCACTATTTTCGGCTATACTAGCATGACAACTCTTGTCACAAATGAGATGAGCTAAGTCCCTATATAGCATCTAACAACTTTGGCTGATAGCTCAATAGTATAAGTGTAAGGTCTTTAGTCTTCTACCCTTTAATCAATTTGATGTGTTAACATCCTCTGCTGATAAAATTGCATGCTCTGCCCATTAATTCTTCTCAAACTCTACTCATGACTCCGGAGCATTCCTGTGTAACTTCCCACTTAGAACTAAGTCTGTGTTGAGTGATATGCATCTTACTCCTTCCAATGATTTCTATCATCTCTTACCTAGAATACCACAAAACATATGGACCTGATGATATTCCTGTAATAATGATTAAGAGCACTTTTGAACAGGCTCCTGTTCTAACTTGTATAATAAATGTCTCACTGCCCCCAGCTTTCCTGCTCACTAGAAGTCATCTGTTGTTCCAGTTTTTAAGATGGTAAAATTCAGGCTGTAGTATTGGACATTTCAAAAACCTTTGACAGGGTCTGGCATCCTGGTCTTCTCCACAAGCTGAAATGTTAGTGTGTTATTTGAGAGACATCAGCATGGTTGATGCTAACATCCAGGAAAGTAACTCTTCTCTTCCTAAGCTCACATGAAGTGGAAAGACTATATTGAATTCATTGCCACATCAATTGTGAAGAAAGTTGGTTCACTATTAAGAATTTTTCTCTCCAAATTTGTTTTGTCTACCATTCAGCCATGCTTAGAATATTGCTGTTACATATGATCTGGTGCCCCTGCTATTTACCTTGAGATCC
Organism: Ascarosepion bandense; assembly: GCA_037127315.1. Lineage (NCBI taxonomy): Eukaryota > Metazoa > Mollusca > Cephalopoda > Sepiida > Sepiidae > Ascarosepion > Ascarosepion bandense. Next base: position 193,914 of record JBBBDQ010002017.1, read on the forward strand.
CTGATAAGATCCAAAGAAGAATCAGCAATATTATCAGTCCTGATCTGATCCCACTGCTGTTAAGGTTGCCTCTCTATGTCTCTTCTATAGATACTTTCATGGTGACTGTTCTTGATGAGCTCTTCGTTATGGTACCTAGCCTTTTTTCATTTAAGTGCAGTAGTAGAATGGTGTCAAAATTGATGAAATTTACAGTTGAGCTAGGTAGAAAATCTTTTAATCAAACTTTTATTATATTTATTCTAATTCTAACTAATTTCATAAAATCTTCTCACTAATAATGAAAGGCTTTTAACAGAAAGTGCACACACACAAAATAAAATTCATGAACTTTTTAAACTGCTTAATGAAACCTGAATGAAAAATGCAAGTTGAAGGGCTTAAATTTAAATGTTTTATTCATCCCTAAATGAAAAATCATTAGGATCTAATAATTTTGCTAAGCATGGAAATTAAGAACATTATTCAAGGTGATTTAATAGTGTTTAAAAGTAAAATGAACATTTTATAAAAATTAGTTAAATTTAATGCTTTTATATTCATTTTTCAAACTTATTTAGCTTTTTTTAAAATGTTAATGGTGTTTTTATTACACTGCTAACAACTATAAATGATTAAAAAGTGACAAATGTAAATTCAACCTTCATAAATTTGGCTGATTTTATATGTACCATACTGTAATTAGTGAAAATGAGCTAAAGCTCACATTTGTTGGTAACTAAAGTTTGAAGAATAAAATACTTTAAATTCATAAAGCTTGAATCCTCCAGTTAATGGGTTCATTTTATTCATAAATACATTAACTATTAAAAAAAAAAAAAAAAAGTAATAGTTAAAAGACAAATTCTAACATTGTATTCTTTATTTCTAACAAAATGAGCAGTGCTACATTTTCTAGAAGTATAGATGTTCCAAAGAAATAAATTTTGTCAAAGTTCCAACTAATTAAATCTATTCTTAGCTATTGAAATAGTTTAACAATATACATATCTGTGTGATAAAATACTACCATAAAATCATTTACACATCCTGAAATTTAAGAAATTGCTTTCTAAAGCTAGAATTATTCATTACTAAATGGCAAAGAAATTTTATACTAATAAAGGGGTTAAGCATCCAAAACTGAGTTAGGTTTTGTTTAAAGACAAAAGTTTGAATTTGATTTCTGTCTGAAGTTCTGGAATGGTCTTCTTTGTCATTATTATCACAATGTTTCAACTGTTGTGCCACCTGACTTTCTTCAGGTGCTCATCATCCAGACTGACCTTCAGAGAATTTAAAACAGAATCCTTTATTTAATCTACAGGGTAAATCATTCTCATCTAGTTCTTATTTAGGACTACTTAGTTATTGCTCACACTGTTTCCACCAAGTCAAAGTCCAGGAATTGAACTTACAAATATGTCACTAAACTCAGAAACCAATACTTTAATCCACTAGGCTATTTCCCATGGCCTAATAAAATTGAGAACAATAGTCTGCATTTAATTTGATTTCAAACCTGAAAACCAAAAAATATTCTAGCATATTTTTAAGGGTTTTTTTAGGGTTTTCTGCTGAGTATATTACAGAACTAATTGGCAGTTGGAAACTAAGATTGATCAGCATGTGCCAGTTAAAATGCATATGAAAATTTGTGTACATCTGTGAATACATCTGGTTCTGCAAATGTAAAACACTTAATTATGCCTATTGTGCCTTGCCTTTCTCCATAATCAGTAGTGCATTCAGATTACCATCTGAGAATCTTATGACCTTTTTATACTGAGTCTAAATTGTTACAAAAAAAAAAAAAAAAAAAAAAAAAAAAATTTTTTAAACTGAATTAAAAAAGACCATGAAACTATGTTTTGATACATAGTTGTCAGACTATTATTCAATAGAACAGTTCCCTGAGATGAAGCAAATGGCTATCAGAAACCAAAACCAAAGCTAATAAATGTTGACCAATTATAAATAGCTGCAAATATAAAGCTCATGATTATATACAATTTGAAATAATTTGTAAAATAAAAAAACTTATAGATAAAAGAGCACAGATTATAAATTAGACTGCTAACATTGTCAGTAGGATATGATTTGCACCAACCACTTAAAGGATTATTTAGCACTTGATATTTTTTTTTTTTAAATGAGCTCAAGAATTTACATTAGTTCCTGGCATCAAGCATGCACTATTTTTGGTTGATTTTTTGTGTGCATGTATAGAGAATCATAAAATTGTCTTCCAGACTGAATTGGTTTTGCCTATGGCATGAGTAATATATTCAACCTGCAAAATCTCCTTAAAATCAAAGTATCCTCTCATATGAAAATGTAGGCTGATCTTAAAATCTAGAAAGATCAAAAGTATTTCTCTAGATGATAAAGACAGGTATGCTCACCAATCAATTTATTCAAAGAAATAAATGAATAAAAAAGCTGCAGATTAAAAAAATTTTTTTTTTTGCTTTTATTGTGTCTTAACGTGAAAAGAACGGAAGAATACAATCATTTTTTAAAAATTTTAAACAATGCAGAGTCCCAGTCGATTAGCTACTCCCACATTTTTGTTAGGAGTATACCATGTTGAAAATGGTCCCAAATAAAAAAAAATTACCATCAAAATGTTTGTTATTATAACTTAGTGTTTTATTAACTTTTCTTTAATTATTTCTCGGATTTTCAAAATTTGGGTTAGAATTTTTTGTGTATATCAATGGGAAGCCAACAATTAGTGTGTATTTTAGCCCCTCCCCCCCACTTTTTCCAGTAAAAAAAAATCTATTTGTAAATTCTTGTGAAAATCAAATGTCGGATTTCGATGAAGCTTTCAGATTTTAATCACAAATGAATTTTAAAAAAATGTGTATGTATATATGTATATATATATATATATATATATATATATAATTACAGCCTCTTCATATTTATATTAGTTAAAAGCAGGACTCATTGGAGAATTTTAGTAAACTTTTTTGTTAAAAAATAATACTATTTATCTAAAATCTGCTCTGAAAATAAATGTAATAAAATCATGACATTTAATGAGGACAGTTTTTAATTGCTTTTATAAATAACATATGTTAAAGACACTATTGTCTTATGAAAAACATTTTTCGATTAATAATGAATTTTTATTTTTAAAGTTTTAATTTGAAAAATTTATTAAGTTTTAAATCTTAAGATTCTGTATTAATTTCAGCCTTTTAGATTATATTAAGTGCAAACAATATTTACTAATCATAAATGATACAGCTTATTACTATCTAGAAGCTCCAGGATTTTAAAAAGAAATTTGAAATTTTTTTATGCATAGAAATGGGCCCACTTATGAAAATATGCCTGACAATACATGACATTATCAGAAAATAAAATACTGATAAATTTAAAGTCAACATTCCTAAAATTAGATTATGAAGAATCTGTTTTTAAGATTACTGAGTACTTACAAATTATACATAAGTGTTCACATCATTTTGTTAAATGTTTTGCATAAATTTTTAGCCCCCACCCCCAACCAATCATCATTTGTCAAACACATAAACATACCTACTGCCATTTAAAAAAACACTGCTATTGTTTGGTTTTAAAATGCATTTCTGCGTTATTTTGAACAAAGTAATATTTATTTCAAATCAGATTAATTATACTTTAAATCAGCTAATATTAGTTAAGTTTCAAAGAAGCATTTTATCTTTTTTTTTTTTTAGCAAAGTGAACTACATTTTAGATGATATAAAATATATATATATATATATATATATATATATATATATATATATATATATATATACATACACACTTTTTTTTTTTTTTGCTTATTGGAAATAAATTTTATCTTTTAGCTTTCAATTAATGATAAGATGAAATTATTTTTCATTTTTAAAAATTAATTTTAATCCTTACTGGACATAAATATGATCCATACCCTAAAAGAATCTACTGGATGAACATTTGAACTGAAATAGGGGAAAAAAAATTTAAGATTTTTTTGTAGACAGACTTAAAATTCTATCTAAAGATAATGAAAAATATATTTAGTTAAAGATGTGAACAATACACAAAATGAAATGAGCACAAAAAGTTGTAAGGATAAGTCAGATTGCCCATTGCAATTCATGTAAAAATGTCAACAAAAATATAAATAGGTATCCCAAACTAACCTATTTTACTGTGCATCTATGTATCAAAACAGAAATTTCCTTCCATTTAAACTGTTGATACCTTAATTTTTTTCTAAAGATATATTCTCATGTGTAATGAATAGCTTTATTGCATGGGTCTTTAAGTTATGTCACTATTTCAATGACTGATAACGATTTTCTGTATTTTCAAAGTTGACAATTTCATAGTTCCGTTTTACAAATTAGCAGCACTCAGACTCGTGTCTATCTGCACATATCAAAATTGACTCATCTTAAAAAAAAAAAAAAGAAAAAGAAAAAAGACACTTGTCAATTTGGTAAGTAAACCTTAAGGTTTGAAGTTATCTTTCAAACAATTTTAGTGGATGAACATTGTAGAGCAATGTCTTGTTTTTAAATATTTGGTAGGTTTCATATTTGCACCACAGAACTTGAATTGTACATGACTCAATATCAGAGTATACACACTGTGCTGATTTTGTGCAAAGGTCAGATCCAACATATTATATAATAATTAATAATTGTAATAATTTGTATTATAAACAAAATGAATGAATATGGTCAGCTGAATTCCATTTTAAATGTTTTTCTTTAATGATGCATTTTGAAACTGTATAAAGCAATTATTTGACAGTTTAAGACTTGTCAAAACTGTCCACTCAGATTGTTATTCTTAATTTCCTGAAATAAAAAAAGCTGGGAATATTTTTTTACTTTTTTTTTTTTAATTTTGCTCATGGTCTCAATAAAAAAATTAAAATACTACTTTTAATGATCATTTATAAAGTATTGCTACAAACTAAAGCTTTAAAATACATTTAAAATAATTCAAATGTTAAATTTTGCTTTTATTTTAAATATATCTAATTTGTAAAAAAAAAAAATGTATTTAAATATCATTGTAACTTAAAAAATAAAATTTTTAAAACAATGCCATGGTCACACATCAAATCTACATTCCTGACAAATGAAAATTTTTTAAAAATTCTTAAAATTCCAGTATTTCTCTTTTGTAAATTAAAATTAAGGAATAACAGATGGATTTTCTATTAATAATACTTTTTTTGCTTAAAACATAATAAAAATAATGTTTATTTACACATGGTAACCCATGAGCTGTCATAACTATAGTGAACTTCAAACGTTAACACTTGAAAATAGTATTAAACTTTACATTTTTCAATTCTTAAAACATCATTTAATATACTTACGGGATGGAGAAGGGAAAGCAACATGAGACATACTTGATAAACTTGAGCAAGTGAAAGATGGAGCAGGGTTTGGGAGAGATAAGAGGAAAAGTGTTAAAAGCAACAAGGGATAGATACGTGGAAGTTCATGATCACCTACATCCTCAAAGGACACAGCACAGAAAAGAAAAATTACAAATACATTTTTTTAAAATAAAAGTTCAATGTAATCTTTGTGTCAAATGTGAAAGGAAATATTTTAAATTATGCAAGGACCAGTTCATAAACTTTCAGTATATTCACGGTTGAAAATTTTTTTTTAAAATGTAAATGTAAAACATTTTCATAACCACCTTCAAAATTTTAACGTTAACTATTTTTGAAAGTTGTGGTGGAAATGAGAAAAAAAAAATAAAAAAAATAAAAAAAGAGGCATGTTTCACGATTGATCAATCTCAAAAATGTTCAAGTAGACTAAAAGCTGATTGGAAACAAAACCAGCAGCTGAGAGGCAATAAGTCTTTGGTATTTCAAGAAAGTGCTAAGGACAATAGGTTGCAGTATATTATGGCTCGAATTTTTATATTGGCTAAGTCATTAATATCACATTTCCATTCAGTGTTGTGATAAAGTTTTTAGCTCTAACAAAGAACAGAAATGATTATTTGTCAGATGATATTGCACCAGTGGAATCAACATTTGTCTTCAGATGGGACTTTGATGTAATACCAGTTTCAAATAATGGCTGAATAGAAGTGTTCCAGAAATATCAGAGGCTTATAAGGAAGTTCAGGTGGCAAATCACCATTAGGAGAGAAAGTGCAAGAGAAGCATTCAGAATGTCATTTCTCTCCATTTAAAACCTAAGTTTAAAGCATTGTAATGAAATATTTGTTTTCCTTTTGTAAACAAATTTCAAAGTTTTGTTGTAATCACTGCCATTTTTGAGGAGTTGAAAATTATATAATTTCACAAAATTTTCCAAAATAAAATGCATATATTAGGAAAAGATTTGAGGTTACAGTGGAGAGAAAAAAATATTGAATTCCTCATCACAAAACAAAATTAGTGAAGCTTCATGCATATACATCCAATGGATACATTTTTATGGCAAGTTCAGTATGGTATACTTTTGACTTGTTTTTTGCTCTATTGTCAAATTGAACTTTTGGACATTTTTTATGTGGTGTAAATAAGTTTTTTTTTTTTTTTTTTTTATTGAGCTACTACTGGAAAAAATAACTTCACCTCTGTTGTGCTATGAAGAATAGGAAAAACTGCAAGACATTAAATGTTGAAACTTTATAAAGTGTATTTATGGGTGTTGAAGTAATAAATACACTTAGCTTGATATAAATAATAAAATTCGATAAAAACAAATTATGTGTATGCTCATCTCAAATTAGATACCTCTACTTTTTCACAAAATCCAGTTTTTAAAATGAAATTTAACAAATGAAAAAGGTTTTTTGAAGTTTTCATTCTAGCTAAAAGATTAAATACTCCCATCAAGCAAAATACTCTGTAGCACCCTTTTTAGTCCTTTTATCACAATGTAATTTTAAAAAAATCTTCCAAAAATAAAATATACTTTTCTGAAACTTTGAAGAATATTAGTTAAAAGTATAATTAATCTGATTTGAAACAAACATTTACTTCAAGTTAAAAACAGATTTTAAAACAGTAGTAGTGATTTACATATCTTAATATCATTAGAAGAGAAAGTTTAAGCGCAAGAGAATCATTCAGAACGTCATTTCTATCAATTTAAAACTGAAGTTTAAAGCACTATTATAAAATATTCATTTTCCTTTTGCAAAACAAATTTCAAAGTTTGATCGTAATTACTGCCCTGTTTTTGAAGAGCTGAAAATTACATAATTTCACTGATAAGCTATTTACATGCTTATTGCTATGTAGACGTTTTTTGTTAAAACAATTTAAGAAAATGACAGGTGAATATTTTTTGAAATAATTTTTAAGTATACAGTAATCTTATAAATGTTGACTAAAAATTTACTATAGTTATCGATTTTATTTTTTGATAATGTTGTATATGATCATCCATACTTTCAAAAATGTGCATGTTTTGTACACAATTTTTTAAATTTAAAAATCTTGGAGTGTGATGATTTAAGTTTTGTTTAGTATAGACTTCACTTAATAACCTAATGCAGGCAACATTTTGAAGAATTAAGATTTTGAAAAGATTTTCCACAACTATAATTTAAAATGAAAAAAAAAAATTCTTTACAAATTAATTATTCATGATAAAATTTTTATATACATTATTTATAAAAACAATTAAAAGCTTATCTAATTAAATGAGGTCATAATTATATTTCATTTGTATCTATTTGGAGCAGATTTTTGGGAAAGTGGTAAATCATAAATGTTTGGAAAAGAAGAATATGATTTACATTCTGCAGAAACTCCTGCGTTTAACTAATAAAAAAGTTTGCAAAGAGAATTTAATTTCTAGAAATTTTATGAAAATTAAGAAATAAGTGATGTAAGGAAAAAAAGCAAAGAAAATAAGTATTTTTTTACGGAGATTTTATGAAAATAATTGCATAAATAAAATCAATTCAATCATTCGCGAATAAGTCCTAAAAACTTCAGTAAAATCCGACAATTTGATTTTTTGGAAGGATTTCCAAATTAATGTGTTTTCCACACACACACACACACACAAAAACAAACAAACACGAAAGAGTTAACATATAAACTGGTTCCAAGCTGACGCAGAATATATATTTTCGGACGTTTCAGAAAGGCTTTGGTGTTTCCATTTAATAACGAACGTTTTGACGATAGTTTGGGGCTTTTTGACCCCGCCTCATGATGCTATGCTGATTTTAGCGAAAATGGTAGTACCTATTGCAGTCTGCCATCATCTTGTTTTGAATAGCATTTAGTAAGTTTAAACTTTTAAGTTAAAAAAACAAAAACAAATGCATATACAAAATGACTAGTACGAAAGGGGATTATTTTCTTATTCAATATAAATCACACATCATTATGTTCAATTTCTATTTGGCACTTTCAGCTGAATCTCCCACTGCAGAAATTTTAAGAGACAACTTAATTACACAAATTTCAAAGTGACAAAATTCGATTCATATTCTTGTATGAAGACTAATACCAAATTGTAAGAAAATAATTTCCGTAACAAAATGGAAGGAAAATGAAAATTTTTTTTCATATCAATTCCTAAAAACGTAAAATCAAAACATAGAGAGTACTACATTTTCAAAAGGAAACACAAAATTATCCAGAAATTCGCATCAGCAATTAAGAAATTAAAAATTATTACTTTTCAAAATTAAAGAAAAGCATAATTGTTTAAATAACCAAATTGTGCAATAATAACTAATTATTTCGCTAAATTGACAACTTTCAAACGCCATAACAATTAGAAAAAATTAATTGTTAGTGTTCTTCAGTGTTATGGCATGAGTAAATAAGTCTTTTAGTGTCAAAAAACAAGGTCAACTACGTTCTTTAGCTAACTAATCTAACCACAACTAACGTAAGGACAAGTTAAAATTTATGAAAAATTTTATTGAACTGCTACTTTGAAAAAATAAACAGAGTGAGAGAGAAAACTATTTTTTGGGTTTATCCGCTAGCAAGAACTGTCACGTGGATATCCGTAATCATGCCATATGAAGTCTGATCATTTCATTTGAAGGTTTTAGAACACGATTAACATACAAACAGAAAAAAAGTAGTATTCTATTTAGTTCAGTTTTTTCTTAGTTTTCAATTGAAGGCTTTGATACTTGAAGCAACTACATTTTATTTTTAGTCCATTAGTGAGAATATTCACGCGGTGTCAATTTCATAAACAATAAAACAAAAGTACTTTTAACTTTAAGGAACATGGATCGTCAAGCAAATATATCAAGTGGTTTGTTAGACGAAGTTAGACACCAAATTAATACGATTAAGGCATAAATTATCTTTCGAAAATAATTTTTACCAGCTATCACTTTCCTAAAATTCAAAATGTAAATAAAACATTTTTAATAGAAAGTATTTATATAAAATTAAATACGATTAAAATTTAAAGTAAAAATGGAATTAGAGGCCAGAAAAATAAATCCAAAAAAACAATTAAATTTGATAAGATCAAAACAATGCTTAATTTATAAGTAAATCCTAAGCAAGTAATAAATAGGAATATCTAGTAATTTGTATTTTATTCTAAAGAAATGAATAAAAACGTGGAAGAACTAAGTTAAAGTAATTATGATAAAAAAAAAAAACAAAAAAAAAACAAAAAAACGGAGTGGTTGGTCAGCGCCATATTAGCATCTATCCTCCTCCTGACCCAGTTATATCATACCGTAGCAGCAATGCCTGTAATACATGCAGATAGACATAAATGGAATTTCGACATTAAGACATGTTAGATTAAATATTTAGAAAGATTTTCTATTAAATTTTTACTTACTTATGGTCCGCATGGATCGGTAAAATGGAGAATCCTGGCCGGCGCCGGCTTTGCCTCCTTCGGCGAACGATGTCGTCCTGGGGCGCCCACTCATGGCGAAGGCATCCACAGGTACTTTTCCTTCTTAAGTTGACACTCGTATGAAGATTTCGTTGAGTTTTGCCCCTATTTTTATATAGAAATATGCCTTTGAATAAACCTAATAAATATATCTCTCATTTAACGGATGTAAATTATTAAAAATAACAGCGTCTTGAGCAACTACTAATCTCAACAGTTTAGAAGATGATCCGTAAGTAAAGGACATTGATTGGTATCATTTCCAGGATATTAAACATTTTTTAGACCCTTGTATTCTACATAAGAGTTTTTTTTTTAATCCTATTGGGATCAAGTAAATAACGCAATGAAACAAAACAAAATGATGTGCTAATCATAGAATTCGACTTGGTGTTCTTTTAGTTTTTTTAATGATAAAGTAAAATGCACTTTTTTAAAGCCTTTATAAACTGAAAAGGTCGTAAATCACACCTTAAATATAAGAATATAGTCCAGTAATTACAGTACAGAAATTTACAACGGGCTTTTGAAATGTGACATTTAAAATGGAGGGTGGCGGAATCTACCAGCTTCACTGTTTTTTTTTGTTTTGTTTTTTTTTTTAATAGCAATTAATGTCAGCAATCATTAGAACATGAAAGGTACATCTATTAAGGAACAAAATAAACAATTTGTAATTAATTAGGTATGGACATGGTAATTTGTTTTTAATATTTACTACCAATACAAAAGATACAAGTAATGAACTCAATCACAATGTATGTTACATTATCTTACCTACACAAACCAATCAACACCCAGACCAAATTAAAGAATTGAGAAAAAAAAAAAGCAAGCAGTTGAAATTTTGAAAACTTGTTCATACATCTGATTGACATTTGTTTTCACTTCAGATATTTTACACACGTGACGTTTTATCGGTATAAAAAGTATTTTGAAAGAAAAAAAACTAATTCTCAAGAGGAAGTGTTCAACTTTTACAACTTAATTGTTTTTTGTTAAGCACAGATTTTTACGTTTTTGTGACTTGTTTTGTCAATGTGAAGCAATAATACTATTTTCTGTATGCATGTAGATATGTTAGTTCTTATTGATTTTCTATGAATTTCGCGTCCTTTTGATAGAAAATATGTACTATCATTGCATATAATTTCGTTGTGTGCCTGTACGTATGTGTCTGCATGAGTAGAATTTTGTTTTCGAGTTATTTTGTAGACGATAGTCTTTTATGAATGTTGAGATATAAAGATAAATAAAATGTGTCATGTACGCAAGTTAAAAATATAATTATACCTATGAAAATGTACTTGCCTTAAAACGTTAAGTTTATTGGTTCCTTTTAGGTTTCGACGTCCGCTAGGTAGAAAGATTGGTCTACTTGATTGCAATCATAATTTCTTTTTAAATCCATTCAAGTTTTCTTTTCCTTGTTAAATGAGCAGAAAAATACTCTCTAGCCGATGTGGTATAAATAAGAAAAATAGTCGAGTAACGAGACAAACAAACAAGTGTTGTGTAGTAGACCTTTTTTAGTTTTACGCCATTGATGTCGTCCCCCTTCTTTTTTTGCTACTTGATTTGGCAACACCGACACCAAAATCACTAACAGTCAAAAATGGAGAATATATACCACCAACAGAATTGTCAAATAATGATGATGATAACAGTAGGACAACTGCTGGTGGTATAATGACAATACCAAACTGATGACCACAAATACTATACTTTACTATCATGGACACCAGTACGTTCATGAGAACAAGCCTCGTTACCGAGATACACTAAAAAAATGGTCGGAAGTCTCGGCAGCAATCTTTAAGCAAGAGCATAAACTGATAAGGAAACTGATCATTAGCCAGTTTATTTGCATAAAAGTTACTTTCCTGTTTTCAAGAATAATAAAAAGAACTTACACGTTACTAAGGACTTGAAATTAAAAAAAAAAAAATGTAATTTCGTTTCGTCTACTTCGTTTCATTTCTAAATAACCTATTCCTGATATGCAGTTACCAATATTTGTTTCTACTGCTAAACCTCTCTAACAAACACTTTATTTCTAAGGTCATTTTTTTAAATACCCAAAATGAAATAGTTCAGCTAACACATGTGAGAAATTGACTTCCTACATATTTATTCCGAAATGATTACATTTTTGTCTATTTACCGGAAATTGCCGAAGTATTTTTCAGAATGTCGAATGAGCTCAAGCACAGAAAATGATGACGTCAAACGCCATCATCAAATATTAGTGTACCGTTTTAAAAACGTTTTACACAACATTTGTGTGAATTAAAATAGTGAAATGGCTTATCTCATTTGTATTTCGTTTCACGAGTAATTTTGGTAATAAATTTTTGTGGATCTTGCTTTAAAGCTAACCTGTGGTAAGCAGGTTTATAGCCCTTTTTAATATGCTTTGTTTAAAAATTTGATAATGTACAAAAGCAATGTTTAATCTTTTAAATTATTTACAATTTGGGCTAATTATTCGTCATATTTATTCCATAACCTTTGTTAGGTAGTAAGTTTCAGAGTCGGACCAAATGATGAGTGATTTTTTTTCTTTTGAATTTTTCAAGAGCTTTTAAAAATGTGTTGCTTGTTAGTTTAATAATTTAAGTAACTTGTACTTTAAATGATTTTTTTCATAACTTTTTAAATAAAATTCAATACTATCATTACAAAAACAACAGTAATTTGAATTGGTATTTAAATTTAATTTAGAGAAAAATTAAGTATGTTTCAAAAACAAATCGTTTAATTGTTCAATAAAAAGTAGAAAAATGTGTGTGTGTGTGTGTGTGTGTGTGTATAGTGTATATATACACACACAAATGTTTCATCAATCGATATTTAAAAAAAAATAGACAATGCCAATGTGATGTTTGCAAAATTTGAATTTCTGACAAGAAATCAGTTTAGTTTTGCTTTTGAAGATGGTTCCTTAAATCCTTTGTTTTATTTATCTTTAATTCTACAATTTTTAATTTCAGCAATAAAAATAATTTTTATTACTGTCTAATTCCCATTGTATTTATTTACTATCTCAATTCATTTCCTCAAAAATTTATGTCAGTTTTGATTTAAGAAAAATTAATAATTGAGGTAATGGTAAATTTTACTCCTTGTAAAGTTAATGGCATTATTATTATATCAACCTGCTTACTTCCACACATGAAGAAAAATATCTGCCTATATATACCTTTTTTTTTTAGATGCAATTAAAGAATTAAAAGACGAAATTTACATGCAATTAATCTTTCTTGTAGTTTCATTTTAGCTTTATTAATTCCAAGCTAATTTGAATTTAATATTTCCACTAAGCAAAATACTTTGCTGTGTATTTCAAAGTGAGTTTAAATTGATTGGTATGGTTTTTTTTCTCATCAGTAAAATGAAAATCAGCCATATTGTTAACACAATATAATTCTCTTTAATAAGAAATATTTTGAAAATACACATTTCTGAAACGTTATTTGAGAAAACATAGCAGATTTAAAGTTTAATTAACCTGAATTAAAACAAATAGGACTGACTTATATTTTAAAATACTGGAGAGAAATATTTTCTTTTTAGGAGTTATTGACAGCTCTATTGACAAACTGATAATTTAACTAAGGGGTACATAATTGTAAAAATTACTTGAATATAAGATGAACAACATTTTCATAATTTTTTTTTAATTACAAAGTACTCCAAAAGTTTAAGAAAGTATTCTAATTAATAATATCTTATTAAATTTATGAAAATTTAAAAAATTATCAATAAATTTCAAATTTACTATATAGTTACCACTCTTATCTTTATAATGTTGCATATAGATGTTTATTTATAAACACTAACATATTATGCACATAAAATAAATTCAAAATTATTTTTAAAATATTGAGTGTTGTTGAATTGTAAGATTTTCCATTTTGATTTGTAAATACAGTTTTAATTTAAAAACAATATCACTTGACCACTACAGATTAATACAAAATTTGAAAAGATTTAAAACTTCATGAATTATTCTTATTAAAATTCAAAAAAAGAAAATTCTTGTAAAATTTATTATTCATTGTAAGATAAATCTTTCTCAAGACAGTAGTGTCCATAATATACTTTTATTCATAAAAGCAATTAAAAAAATTTAAATTAAATAATATCTTAATTTTATTGCATTTTTATTTTATGATTCAGGGAAGGTTTTCATTCCTGTTCAATCTGTTTAAATTCTCTGATGACATGTCCTTATAACTAATATAAACATTAAGTATGGCAAAAAAGAATTTCTCAAAATTTCATAAAATTAAATGTGTGCTGTAAAAAAAAAAATAAGTATATATTTTTTTTTTACAAAGATTTTCTAAAAAACATTTAAAAAATAATTTAATTAATTTCTGAATAAGTCCTCAAAGTTAATTAAAGTCTGACAAGAAACTGATTTTTGCAAAATTTCAAAAGTTTCACTTAAAAAAAGAAAATGTTTTCATACTAATTTATTGTCCTGCTGTTGATGTCAGATTTTAATTAAACTTTCCAAGGTTCTAAAAAGAATTTAAAAAACAAATTTTACATGGGAAAAATTCAAAGTAAAGATCACTGTGCTTCAATAAATAAAATCTGATCTTCAACAGATGGAATACAGAATTTCATTTAAATGTTTTCCTACTTTCCTCCCCACAAGTAAAAATTATTCATGGGAGGAAAATTTTTTATTCAAGATCAAATTCTAATACGTAATTTTTGTAATAAAATTGAACTTTTATTAAAAGCACAATATCTTTTATCAGCTATCTTCATACTTGTACTATGAGATGAAAAGATAAGGGCCAAGTAGAACCCTGAAAAGTTTGGCAATGGTTAATAATTAGATATCATTGGGTTTAGTAAAAAAAGTTAAAAAAGACTAATTTAATAATTTGATATATATTTTAAATTCTGTATAATTTTTATCTTTCTATGTAAATTATGAGTTAATTGAATTTTATTTAAAGTTAGTATCACTTCAGTTGGAACAACAATAATTTTTTCATAAAAAGACATTTTTATTTTGTCTGAAACTAATTAATAGAATATGTGTCTGCTATAACTTAAATCTTATTTGTTCCTTTTATCAAATCTTAATTTTGAAGAATTTTTTTTCCACAAACTCTATAAGTTAATAAAAAATCATGATATTTCATCAGGATAATACTAAATGATATGATTCTTTCAAGACTGAACAAAAATTCTTAAAACTTTGCTGAGAAATTTTAATTAATCCACTGCATTCATTTAATATTGCACCTTCAAATTACCTGTTATTCTGGTTTTTATAATATTCTGTTAATGAAAAATTTGAATTCTCTTAGAGTCTTTCAAAAGTATCTAGAGTAGTTAATATTTAATAGTTGAATGGATTAAAGCATTGGTTCATAAAATGGTAGAGCTGTACATCTTTAAATTGGTAAGTATTAAGTTAGTATTAGGATCTATTCTTGATTTTCTAAGGTATTCAGAAATTGATGTACAAATTGTGGTTTGTAAATTCTCACATTTGAAGTATCACTGGGTATCTTGAGCTTAGTTTTTCTGCACAATCTTTTGCTTCTTTATTCTGTTTTTGGTAATTATCATAGGAATTCTATTATATAACAATTACTAAGTAATGTATCATATAGTTTATTTTTTTCTCATTGCTAAATGATCATAATGATGAATCCTGGTAAGTCAGATCACCTATCCTTTGTTGGCAATTGTCAAATATGAAAATTTCACTGCCGACATTTGAATTTAAACATGGATCACTAGAGAGCAAACATAGTCAACTTCGTTTTGATGTAATTAGAGGAATCATGCTGCTGGGATCATGTGACATAAAAATAAGCATTCGAGGTAGAAAAAAAGGTTTGACAGTATTCTTCAAAGACATTATTTCTAGTTTATGTGACTGTACAAATGTGGCAATGAGTATTTGTTTGAACTTACATGAGGAAACAAAAAAATATATATTCTACGTGTCAGTCAGTTAAGTGCCATATGTGATACACGCTCGCGATCATGTCTCAAAAGACTGACTGGGCAGAAGATTATCCCACAGGAGGTTACCATTACTTTCTGTGGTAGACTGGTTGCCAGCCAAGGCTATAGAACCCAATCTGTCTTATTATTTAACCCATAACTGGAGGGAAGGGATGGATTTGCACATAAGTGAATGCAAGGAATTCAAACTCAGCTCCCTGATTTCTCAATCCAAGCCAATATTCGCTGCACCACAATGCACATCCTACACATAGCAATACGATATTTAGTTAATATTTACCACTTCATAAAAAAAAACGTCATATTCACTTGACTACAGAGAAATAATAACCAGGTAAAATATTCAGTGCAGTACAGGAAAATGGAAGAACTTAAATCTATCATGATTCAAATGTTGCTGATACAAAACTGAACATGAACAGCAATTTACAACAAGTCTTTTGAATTATTATTTTATAAAACTATGAAAGAAAAAACATCAGATTTAGTCACTCTAGATGCTTTTGCTAATTCAATTAGCAAATTTAAAGATTTAAAGAAAAAATAGAAAAGTGAATACACTCCCGATCAAAAATTTAAGACCACTTAAAAATCTTTAAAAAGAAATTTTTTTTTACAGATAGATTTTAAACTTCTCCCACTTAAGGTTACCAATACTACAATCTAAAAGGTTATGGAAACAAAAAGCTACATTCCAAACATTGAATATTGTTTGCCATTTTGATAAACATCTCTTGTCATCCATCCTCAAACATTTTCAATTGGGTTCAAGTCTGGTGAGCATGCAGGATGTCCCAAGAGATGGACACCATTTTCTTGTAGAAAGGTCAAGGTCCGTCTTGCAGTGTGGATTGCAGCATTATCCTGCATTATAACATCATACCTAAACACTGTATCTCAAATATCACCTGCAGAGTTGATGCTCACCAGGAAGATTAAGTCTGCTTTTAATAACTTACTACCAGAATATAAGGCGAGAACATCAAGAAATAACAATATATGTAAATACTTCAAACCTGGAGATAAGGTGTTTCTTAAAATGTACCAATGTGGAAAAGATTTCTGGGAAGATGACATTATAAAAAACAGACTGGCAAAAATGATATACATGGTAAAGGGACAAAGGTGGAAACATATGCGACACTTTAATCAGTTAAAACGAAGAGTCACTGATTTGGAAAGTCTCTGAAAAGAGGTACTTATTGAAATATTGTTTGATGTGCCCATGCCATCAGAAATTGTTGAACCAAGGTTTTATAGTAAGAGAAAAAGAACAGCAACAGACTTTTGAAATATTGAACCGGAGCTGAAGAAATATAGATTCCAGTGGAAGTCATCTCAAAGGGGAGGTGTCATATATGAATAAAGTGTCACTGCCAACATTTGAGTTTGACCATGGATCACCAGAGAACAAACATAGTCAACCTTATTTTGATGTAATTAGAGGAATAGTGCTGTTGAAAAAATATATTTATGGGTACATAATAAGCACTCAAGGTAGAAAAGAAAAAGGTCTGAGAGTATTCTTCGAAGGCATTATTTCTAGTATATATGACTTTACAAAAACAAAGGGATGAGGTCTCTCTTTCAAAAATCTGACCAAACATCAAACTTATTTAGCTTTTTGGCTAGAAGAACTTTTCAGCACCCAATCATAGTTATACATCCAATTATAAATATGCTATAGCCATGTTTTCAGAGGCTATTGTACTCATTGAGAGAGAATCCATCATTACTGAATGATAATATCATAACTACAGGATGAACTGGACAAAATTTTTCTGAATAAATAACATTTCTCATGGATAAAAATATGAATCCCAAAATATCTGAACAAGTCCTACAATCAGAAATTTGAAAGTATCAAAGCATGCCAAATGTGGCAACTAAAAATGAAAAATTATAAGATTATAAGATACAAACGTTAGTATCAACTATTGAAAATAGTTATCATTATCATCTAATTCCAGTTAAAACATTTGAAAACAGTAATTAAAAGTTACCAATTTAACAGCAACTATCAAATGTGATCCATACAGAGATGATAATCTTAACTTTGAGGGTTGTAGCAATAATAATGATAATAATAATAATCCTCCTCTTCTAAAGAATTGAATAGTGAGATAGGCACCGGAGAAGTAGTCCTTCTAAAATGCATTTCACAAGAAAGAAAAGAATAGCTATGAAAGTGACAGCCTAGTGTCACCAGACAAAGATAACACATCAGTGGTAATGGACAAACCTCAGTGAGAATCATATCTACTACAAGCTAAAGAAGGATCTGACTTTGAAAATCAAGAGGAAACTTCCACAGATCCTGAACGAAATAAAATAAGGACCACTTCAACCATGGTGAATACAGAGAAGTAAAACAATGTAATAAGCATACATATAGGATCTCTCTAAAATTCACAAAGTGGTAAATCACTAATGACTACAATTAGTCACATCACACACTGAGAAGAATCCTGTTAAATATAGTCAACCTAATAACATAAGATTATATCCTATGTAAAGAATCATGTTCAATTTGTGGAGGTGATTAAAGATGTTTTTATCCAGTCTAACAAAATAGTGAGTTTGAACATTGTAATACTGTAATAAGGCCACATCAGTGGTCTGGAATAAAATGGAATATGATCCTTTTCTTATGAAATGTACCAATGTCCTGACAGACAAATTCTATTTAATTTCACACCAAGCAAAGTGTTAATCCCACAAAGATGCAAAGTGTTACTGGGAGTGAAATAGAATGAGAAAACTTTAGTGTAGATACTTCTATTCATTTTAGTGGCCATTTTTCAAATTTTGATAGGTATGTAAACAAATGCTAATTCTCAGTTTTAAAAATTTTACAAAAATAAAATAGACATCTGTGACATTGTGAAAATTTAAAGTTAAATTAATCTGATTTGAAACAAATATTACTTGCTTACAACATGAAATTTAGAATAAAAGTATTTCTTAATCATGAAGGTGTGAACTGATTGATGTGTGAAATGAGTGATGACAGTTAAATATGATTAACCAGAATTGACATAAATCTATGAAACCTAAGTCAACACTTCATTTCTGAGTTTTAACTACCTAGTAATTTAAAAGAATTAACAATATTTTCAGCAATTATCTATTATTTTATTGAATGTTAGTTACTTTATATTTTTAGTACTTTACATTTTTAATTACATGATTGTTTACACCTATTATTTCATTTAATTATCATCCAATACCCTAAACAATATATAAAAAAAAATGCTATGTGCAACAGAGAAAAAACTTTAGAGAATATTTTATGGCCCTGAAAGGGCTGTTTTTTTATTTCTTCTATTGCCTCTTCAACCTTTCTCATTGCTGAGCTGATTTTCCTGATACAGGTCCTGCATAACATAGTCAGCACCAGCTTCGTATTTGTTCAATTAATGGTTTTCATCTATATCACTGAGATAGAAAATTCTCTAAAATGAATTTACAAAACTCATGATGTTGCAAACATAATCAGTTTATGCTATCAATTGTCCAAATATGTCTGATAGTCTGGCCAGTTATGTTACCATTGAGTTATGGTATAGTCAGGGTTGAGATAATAAATGAGTAAAGGCCAGGTTTTATTAAATATACCATCATTTTATTTTTGCTGTTGACTATAAGGTTACATCTTTTGTTATCTGTGAATGATTATCATTACTGTCCTTTTTGTATTTTGTGTCTTTGATACGTTTCTTGTATAAGTCATTGTGTTATTCATGTGAATGTTCATTATTATATATGTATTGCTGGGTTCAGTTTATAAGGAGTTTTTCCTCCATGTATATGTATTTTCATGTAAATATAGCATATTTGTTTCTCCATGTGTGTCCCTGGTGGAATGTAGTATCAGGTTGTTGTTTGTGCTATGTTATATTATATTTCGGGTATTTGAGTGCGTGGATTGTACTCTTTAGTTCATTCCTTGTTTTTCTGCATATTCTTTTTGTGAAGATTATTTAAGCACATCTCAAGTTTGCATGGAGGTATCCTTCTTCTGGCTGGTTGGTGTAAAATAACAATAACCGAGATTTTATAAAAATAATGACTTCAAATTGGGAATAAGTACTGAAAGTTTCATCAAAATCCAACCATTATTTGATTTTTGCAAGAATTTCCAAATTAATGTGATTTCACTGGCAAAAAAAAAAAAATGAACTTCATAATATTATGTTTACAATAGAAACTATGGTAAAAATCTGGTCACTCGCTAACAAAAAAAAAGACAGAATTATGTTTGGGGTCTTTTGACATCATGCTATGTTGTTTTTTTCAGCAAATGAGTGGTGGTACCTACTTTAGTGACAAGAAAGGACAATAAAAGAACAGAATTCAGAAAGACCAAAGATGGCGATTGGTGTTGCATTTAAATTTTTGAAGATTGTAGGTGGTCCTTCAGATACATATTGCAAGAGCCATACCTCAGAAGATATGGCCAATAATTATGTGTATATCATGCCATGCCATGCAATTGTGACAGGGAATACAAAGGTGATACCTGCTATATACTGAAAGTAAAGGTTGAATATTGAAATACTAAATTGAAGTATTAAAAAATTAGATAGCAGTAGAGTGGATCATTTTATTTTCCTGCACTTGTAGCAATGGACTTAGCTAGATGATGTATAGTATAATAGATAAAGAAGTTTAGCTGTTGCAGCCATGAGAGACAACCAGGATTTAACAATTTGACCACATAATGACTATTGGGCCCAGAAGATAAATTTTTTTTTTTTTTTTTTTTTTTTTTATAAGCGTTTCACCCCGAGCAAGGCATGTCACTGCCACTACTGTGCAGGGGGCTACACCTTCTAATTCTGAGGTGGTAACCATTCTAGATTTTTCTTATGTAACATTACCAAAAGAATATCAGGAATGTGCAAATTCTGTATCAGCAGCATGTAAAAACTGCAGACACCTTAGAAAATAGGATTGGTGGCAACTCAAAAGGATTGTAACCATGCAGTGAAAGGAAATACTGCATCAAATCTTACTCCAATTTAATGCTGGTGCTGTTCAACCCATCAGTTAATATACCATACAGCATACACTGTATTTCATAAAGTTTCTTAATCATTGATCCACAAGGGTAATATTATTGACACTATTGGTTACTGCACCTCACTTGAACTAGTAAAATTGCTATTGGACCATTCAAAACTAGCACTGTGTTTTTTGGACATGTATCGGAACGAGAAATCGGGGAGCCGAGTTCGAATTCCAGCCGAATTTGTTGCATTCACTTAACGCACAAATACCCTTGGGAAAGGTATTAATCCGTCTCTTCCTTCCAGTTATGGGTTAAATAACAGGACAGATTGGGTTCTATAGCCTTGGTCGGCAACCAGTCTACCACAGAAAGCAATGGCAACCTACTGTGGGATAATCTTCTGCTCAGTCAGTCATGTCTCTTTCGAGACATGATCGCCCAAGCGTGTATCACGTATGGCACTTAACTAACTGACTGATAGATATTACAAACACATCAAACTACATGTTCTGGAGATGATTTGAGATTTGACAACAAAAAGAAATGGTGAGAAGAAAAGTAAAAATCTCTCTACTGTTGCTTTACTTCAATCAAGTATTGCATAAAATAATATCCCCTCCACCCCCACAACAAATACTAATCTTACAAAAGAAATTCAAGAAAATGCTGTTTTCTTGATTTTTCAGAGAAATAAAGCAATATTTTTCATCTGGTTTCATTTGTTGATAAAGTGTAGAAATATTTTATTAAATCTTATAACAGTAAAACACTAAGAGATATTCTTATAAAGCTACAAAAAATGTATAAATATAACATTACTGACACTTACAATTATACAACACTGGAGATTTCAACTGGCATGGCTTATTACCACAAAAGAAGCTAAAAAAATTAAATTGAATGATTCGCAATCTCTTGATCTAAACAAGACAGTACTTTCCTTTGTACTGTTGTGATGTTTGAATACTATACCACTAGAGACAATTTATTTTGAAGTTTGTTTCTTTTTGTAAATTTAAATAATAATTCTTATTGTGGCAGACACAGTGAACTAGAACCACAGAATGGCAGAAATGGTGAATAGGACTTACCTTTAGCATTTGTTTATATTTTTGAGATGAGGTAGTATTTACACTATTTACATTATTCGGACTATTGTCCTCATCTTTGTTGCTATTTGTATGATGGTTCAGCTATTGTAAGCTCCGGTTTTTTTCAGGTGCTAGGAATTTCGAAATGAACCCTTTATTACAATCACTCATTCCTTGTGTGAAGCCTCTTTTGGTAGTCATGAGTTATCTCTTGTTAACCGTACTCTCTAAGTTAGTTGTTCACTGATGCTGTACTGCTATAGCCTGGTATTGAACTCATAACTATTTGGGTCAAGTCACTGGAACTAACCAATGTCAATATCCTTAAGGACAACTGAGTTTTGGGGACTTATAAACCTAATGTTCAGTAACCATTTTTTACCAAAGTTCATATGGCAATTTTTGATGTTAATGGTTTTCCATAGTATTTTATTTTTTTTACAGAGTTCATATTGCAATTTTTTGATGTTACTGGTTTTGTTAGTTTTTTTTTACAAAATATTACAAAAAAGAGTCAGCGCTAACAAGAGTCTCAACTTCACAACAACCATCAGGCGGTTACCAAATGTAGACATTATTACCTGTATCGAGGAAATAGCCCTGAACATCCCTCAGGCTCAGGCAGATGAGCTAAGATGGAAAGTGAGACAGACATTGGAGAAAGCCAAGCCATCCAAACCAAACATCACAAAAAAAGAGGGGCTTGCAATCAGGACCCTATAGAGGAATGAGAACATTATCATACTACCAGCTGACAAAGGCAATGCAACTGTTTGGTTTGGTTTAAGTTTAATGACCCATCAACCATTATGGTCATATAAGGGTCAATTTTTGTATTTTGGGATGACATTTTTTTAATATAGTTAATTTGTTTTGAAGTTGTTGCATGCGTTGTATGCATTAGATTAGTTGTACATATTTTTATTTTAATTAGATTTTGTTATATAGTCCTATTTTCTTTAAATATGCCATTAAATAATCTATCTTAGTGTGTTCAAATAGTTCTTTCATTGTTTTTGTATTGTAGCACTTTTCTGTACAAATGAAAAGTCAGTGCGGTCCATCATGAAGTGTCTTAAAGTGTATAGGGCATGACAGGCTGTGGACCATGGTGGTTCCTTTTTTTTTTTCAAGTAGGAATAGGTGAGTTATTTTAGTATGTCTAATATGGAGTCAAGAAAGGATAACTTTCTCCCTTTGTGATTCCCTGTAACCCTTTATCCATTCACCTAGAGTGTGTTTTATTGTTAGTAATTTATTTAGATTGCAGTTGTTCCAGTGGATTTTCCATTTATTTTGGATATATGATCGTATTTTTACTTTTAAATCTGTGTATGGAATCTTATGTTTGGTCAATAGGCCCTTTATGTGCATTTTTGGCAGCTGTATCAGCCTTATCATTTCTTTGGATTCCCACGTGACTTAGACTCCAACAAAGGATAATTTCTTTTGTATCTGACAATGATGTTAATCTGCACAATAGTTTTATGATCAGTGGGTTTTCTAGTTTTTTATTTTGTAGAGTTGTCAGTACTGATAGAGAATCTGAAAAAATCAGGAACTTTTTCCTTTTGCATTGGGAGATGATAAGTGCCAAATCAATGGCTTTTGATTCAGCACTAAAAATAGATGCTTCCTTAGGAAGATGTTTTTGAATGATTTAATTCTCATAAACAACTGCACATCATGTTGTGCCCTTATCCTTAGATCCATCTGTAAATATGGTGTTATATTTAGGATAATAGTTCAGAATTTTATTTAGAGCTTCCTTAAAGATGTGTGGGTGTGTGGTGCTTT
The DNA here is from genome assembly GCA_037127315.1 of Ascarosepion bandense. NCBI lineage: Eukaryota > Metazoa > Mollusca > Cephalopoda > Sepiida > Sepiidae > Ascarosepion > Ascarosepion bandense. Next base: position 217,658 of record JBBBDQ010002017.1, read on the forward strand.
TGTTGAGGTTACTTAGTTTGAGTTTCACTTTTGGTTGTTTTATTTCCCAAGGTGTAATAGTTTGATGGTGTCATGTATGTTTTTGAGAGGAATGTTAGCTTCTTCAGTTATACTTTCCATTCAAAGTCCAAAAGATCTTATTGCATTTTATTTTCTTTGAAATAATTCTTTGTACTTTGGTTTAAATATGATATTGTGAACTGGGTTTAATGGGCATGATTTTAGTTTCATAGAGAATTGTAGTGCCAATTTCTGCCTTCATATAGCTAAAGGAGGTTCATTAGCTTCTACATACAAACTTTCCACTAAAGATGTTGGAAAGGCACCCAGTGCCAGTTGCAGTCCTTGATTTCTATTATTTTTTATATGATTGTTTCTATTATTTTTTATATGATATGATCCATAAATGAAGCAACCATAGTCTAATTTGAAGCGAACTAATGTTCTATATAATTATAATAATTATCTTTTATCTGTGCCCCAAACAGTGTGTGTCACCACTCTCATTAATTGAATGGCTTTATTGCATTTTACTATCAGTTACTTTATATGGAGAATAAATGTTAATTTGGAATCAAAAAGAAGTCCAAGGAATTTATATTGCTGTACTTACACAAATTTCTATGCCGTCTAATTTTAAAACTGGGTCACAGTGCATTTTTAATATTTGGCAAAAATGAGAATAGATTTAAAATATCTCAAACCAAAACTAAATGCAATCAAGTGAGAATTACAACAGTGCCTGAATAAAATAGTCACTCGGTTATGTTCATGTTTTTGGATGAATAACAGATCAAGAAGTCATCCATGTAGGATCCTTTGATGTCAGGTTTGAGGCATTTTACAATATCATTAATTTTTATACTAAACAGTGTTATGGATAATATACTTCCTTGTTGGACACCTATCTCTTCGATTTTTGTGTCCGAGAATGTGTTACCTATCCGTGTTTTGAAATTCCTGTTTGTTAGGAAGTTGTTTATGAATTGGGGTAATCTTCCTTTCAATCCAAGTGATTTTAGACCTTTCATTATGCCATATATCCAAGTTGTATCATATGCCTTTTCAAGATCAAAGAAAATGGCAGTTAGATGTTCTTTTTTAATGAAGGCATCTCGGATGAAGATTTCCAGCTGGACTAGTTGGTCAATCGCTCTTCTGTTTTTTCAGAACCCAGATTGAATATTTATAATTAATTTGTTTTTTTCCAGGTAGCATGTTAGTCTATCATTTATCATTCTTTCCAGGATTTTACAGGTGCAACTTGTCAGAGTGATAGGTCTGTAGTTTGTTGGGTTTGAGCATTTTGGGTTTATGACTATGATAGCCTGTTTCATAGTTTAGGGATGTTGCCTGTTGTCCATATATCATTATAGATGAATAGTAGATACTCCCTTGATATCTTGGGGAGGTTCCTTAGCAGTTGTATTTCATCTGGGCCTACATCTGTGTCATGGGCCTTCCAAATTAAATCTTGAAGTTTGTTCATTGTGAAAAGCTGATTATAATCCTGGGAAATATTTGTTTGGAAATTGATTTGTTTTTTTCATCTCTTTCTTTGATCCTCTGAAACTTGTAATGAGTGTTTTTAGAGGATGAGTTTACTTCAAAAATCTCTGCCAGAAGGTTTGGTAGTTCTTTTTTGTAGCTTTTTGGTTATTATGTATGAGATACTTTAGTGGGGTACTATTTTTGCCAGATATTTTCTTAATCATTTCCCATATAGTTTTGCTTTTTGTGCAGATGTTTATTTTGAATATATATTGTTGCCAAGTTCTTCTTTTGGCTTCTTTAAATATTTGGTGGGCTATAGCTCTGCAGTTCTTGAATGTGTTTAGGTTTTCTTTTGTAGGTTGTTTTTTTAAATGTTTTTAGAGATGCTCATCATATCTTTACAGCTTTTCTGCAAACCAAGACTTACTTTTCTTTATGGAAGGTGATGTTTTGGGTATACTTTCATTTGCTATTGTAAGTAATGTTTCAGTAAAAAAAGTAGTGGGGTTCATTTTTTGGTTGTTTAACTTAGGGATTAATTTGCTCTGGCATAGCTGCTAAAATTGTTCCCAGTTAGCTTTTTTAAAATTCCATCATAATGGGTGTATTTCAGGTTAATATGTATGATTCTCCAATATTATAGGGAAGTGGTCACTTCCACAGTTATCTTCATAAACTCATAGTCAGGGAGTATGGTAGGTTCACAAATTGTGAGATCTATAGCAGTGTAAGTACCTGTTCCTAGATGAAGATATGTATGTTGTTTCTTGTTAAATAGACACAACTGTTTTTCTTCAATTATAGATTCTATGATTTTGCCTCTTCGGTTTGTTTCTCTACTACCCTATATCTCATTATGACTATTAAAGTCTCCCATCAGAAAGTTTCCTATAAGCAAACATCAGAGGGTTGATTTGAAATGAGGAGTTAGCTTTTATACCTCTTATGTTCTATTGGATTATTTTGTTTGCCATATTTTTAGATTTTTGGTGATTTGTTCTTTGAAGCCCATTGTTTCATTTGAGTTTTCTGTCTCTATTTATTGCCTCAGACTTGTTCTGAGTTGGGGTTTTTGCTCTTGATATTAAACGATCTTTGACTTTTTCTTTTTTGGGGGAGTTTTTTGTTCATTAGTTGTCATAGTTTTTGTCATCTGTATCCATTTTGGATGTGCGTTGTGGTACAGTGGGTATCAGCTTGGAACGAGAAACCGGGGAGCCGAGTTCGAATTCCAGTTGAATCCATTGTATTCACTTATGCGCAAATACCCTTGGGAAAGGTATTAATCCGTCACTTCCTTCCAGTTATGGGTTAAATAGCAGGACAGATTGGGTTCTATAACCTTGGTCGGCAACCAGTCTACTGCAGAAAGCAATGACAACCTACTGCGGGATAATCTTCTGCCCAGTCAGTCATATCTCTTTCGAGACATGATCGCCCAAGTGTGTATCACGTATGGCACTTAACTGACTGATCCATTGTTTCTATTTTTGAAGTAGTGTGTGATTTATCTATCTTGGGTTTTTGTTTTAGTTTGTCTGGAGGGTTTTTTTTTTCTTCTTTTTCTTGTGCTGAATTTGAAGTTTTTCCAATCAGTTTTTGTGTAGTTATTGTTTCGGAAGAGTTTACATTTTGGGTTTTTGAAGTAGTTTTTATTTTCAAATGTTTGTGGGTTGGTTTCAGATTTTGTTTTATTTATGTTTTTTAATTCTTTCATCAGTTCCCTCATCTCTTTGAGTAGTTTTGTGATGTCTTCCATTTTAAAAATCTTATTTTCACAGTTTTGTTTATTATTTTCAAGGATATTTTTTTGCTACTTCTGCATATTTTGCGGTTTCTACCATTTGTCTTGCCTCCAAGTAGGTTACATTTTTTGTATATTTCAAACAAATTATTTCTTTTTCTTTCTTCCATGTTTCACAGTTTCTGGAATTGGCATGATGGTTTCCCTGGCAATTGATGCACTTATAGTTTTTTTGGCAATCTATATTCAGGTTTTGTTCTCCACATCTCCCACATATCAGTAGATATGTTCAGCAGTCCTGGTGGTGCCCATATCTTTGGCATTTATAACATTTCAAGGGGTTTGAGATGTACTGTTCTATTTTTCTATATTGTATCTGATTTTTAGTTCCTTTGGTGTGGTGGGTGTATTGACGGTCATGATGTAGGTATTTGTTTCTTTGATTTTTCATTCAATTTTAATTGTGATTCTCTTCACTTCTGTTACTCCCTGGCTTTTCAATTCATTTTTTATTTTTTCTATTAAGTATAGTTAATTCTCCACTGCGTATCACACCTTTAGAAAAATTTAAGCTTCCATGAGTGTAAGCTTTAACATTCAGGTTATGAAACTGATTCATTTTTAGTAGGGAATTTGCATATTTTGGTTTTCTATTTCAACAAGCAATGTTCCATTTCTCAGTTTTTTAACCATTTTGGCAGTGATGTTTTGGGTTATTAATAATATAAATAAGAATAGGTGACAGGAGAGTTTTCTCAACTGATTCCAATACAAGAAATAGGGGAAAGGCTTCTTTATTATAGTTCTCATCCTCGGAGTCTAAATCCTTATGTAGTCTCTTGTAGTTTTTTCTGGTAGCCATTTATTGTTTTTATGTTCTTCATTATCCATACTCCCCACCCACCTTGGAGTCCAGTGTTGAGTAGCAGCCAGTGGGGAAACCCATTTGCCCTGGCACTGTAGCACTTTCACCTGGGCTGGCTGGTTGTGACGCTTGTTCTCGTTGATGGTCGTGACAGCACCAATTGTGACACTGCCACTTGGGTGAAAGTGCTACACAACTGGTGCTGTGACTAGAATCGACCCTGAATAACCACTGAACGAGTCGAGGACCCTGGCAGAGTTCGTCGGAGAAAACAAGTACCAGGTAAAACACTTTTTGGTTCTCCCTATAGTTTTGGTGGCTTGCCGAATTCCCATGCAGTGATTTCCTTCTCGTTTCTCATTGATTGCTGGTTGAATTGTTTCAATGTCTAATCACGGGGAGGAACAGGGAATGGCAGGGTTGAAAATAGATGATAGAGAACACAGACCATCTGAGGACTTGCGGAGTCTTTGTGGGGGGGGGCAAGGGTGCCGAGCCCTGGGGAAGAGGCGAAGGTGTCAAAAATTTGGTTAGCAGCCATAGATAAAGGGCAACTAGTTTACGAGCTGGCTGAGAGAAAGATGGTGTGCGATGTTTGGGTGGGCAGAGAGAGAGAGATAGGGCCTAAAAAGGGTACATCTCTATTTCTAATGTGGGGGTCGCTGTTGATGTGGTTGCTGAATTCAATAGCCTGAAATAAGGTGAGGAATGGCGAGGTGAATGCCAGTAGGAAGGTGTTAGAAATTAGGGTTGGATACCCTGTGTACTACGAAATTCACTGGAAAAAAAGAGTCTGGAATAGGGTAAGGAAAAGATTATGGAAAAAAAAGAAAAGAATATGAAACAGCAACTTGTTGCAGTGGACCCAATGGCAGCATAACTGGAGAAACTAGGAAGAGGTTCTAGAATAGAAGTCGAAACTCCATAGAATAGAAACCAAATCAAGTAAATAAAAATAGCAAGAATATAGATAGGCCTGGTTGAATAGGACCTGTGTGATGAAAAGGCATGTCCTGGTGGGCAGCAGCCACTGCTGTGGCAGACTGGCCAGTTGTCAGTGGGGGTGGGGCGTGAAATCCCAGATCAAAGGTTAGCGCGGACTTGTCTAAAACAATCACCCTACTGTTAGTAATTATTGAGAAGAGAAATGAAAGCTAAATGGGAACTGTAAGTGGAAATAATAATACGAGAGAATAATTAAGTGAGAAATTTACTGTGATAACAAGAATTTGGACAATTATATAGAAATACAGAATCCGATAGCAAAGAAATTTCTCAATAATACGTTAAGGCATGATCTGGGTAGATGGTAAGGAAATATTCTAATAAATTGATCAGCAGTGTTAGGTACTTTAATATTCATTACTGTAGTAGTAGCAGCAAAATGGAAATGTTGAACAGGAATCGATTTTGGAGAATTTTGGCAGGTTACACAGAAAAAAAAAGCTGGGAGAGTTACCATATGGTGTCTATGAAGCAGAGAAGAACAGTGTCCAAGAGGGACAAGTCATGAAAAAAAATAAAAAAATAAAAATATACCTCTATTCACACACACACACACACACCCATATTTTTCTTAATTCTTTTTCAGGTTGACAGCAGAGACTTGTTGAACTTTTTGTTGAAATTGCATGTTTAGCTTTGAATAAAATTCAGACAGGACCAAGAATGAAAATAAGGAACATTTTCCAGTTGCCTGCAGAAACTTTTTAATAAAGGATTTTTTATTAAATTTGCATGGTTAGGTAATAAAATGTGTTATTGAAATTGCATGGTTAGGTTGAATAAAATGTAGATAGAACCAAAGGTGGAAAATGAATCAAAGGTGAAAAATGAATTTTTCTAATTGCTTGAAGAGACTTTTTTTTTTTTGTAAAAGACTTTTTCTTTGTTGAATTTGCATGGCTGAAAAAAAAGGGGGGCGGAGAGGATCTTGTAAAGTTGTATGTTGAAATAGTGTCTTGGATTTATAATGTCATTTTTATGCTTAAAATGACAGAAGTGTTGGGGAAGTATGTGATACTATCTCCCGCTGGTATAATTTTTTTGGTTTAATACAATGGAGAGAGAGGAATTAATATTAGTGGTATTATAAGTTGTGCTTTATTGTAATTCGCAATGTGAGCTTATGTAAAAAACTATTTTCATACTATCATATACTTGTAAAATCTGGGGAATAGAAAAATTAGCTGACAGCTGGGAAAGAAAGAGAGAAATTAATATTAGTGGTATTATTAGTTGTACTTTATTGTTTTTTTTTTTTTTAATCATATCACCCTGAGCAAGGTGGTAACGCCACTGATGTGCAGGGGGCTACGTAAGAGTGACAAGATTGGAGAAGAGAAAACCGGAAAACACATCCTAAGCAGGGAGCAAGGGATGAGCCTCTTGACCTGTTCAATAAACATGGGTGGAGTGTGAACCGGGCGATAGTTTAGTCTATCTACTCCAATTGAAAAAAATGAAAAGGAGTGAAAAGATTGAAAAAGAGAAAACCGGAAACCACATCCTAAGCAGGAAACAAGGGATGAGCCTCTTCACCTGTTCAATAGACGTGGGTAGAGTGTGAACCGGGCGATAGTTTAGTCTATCTACTCCAATTGAAAAAAATGAAAAGGAGTGAAAAGATTGAAAAAGAGAAAACCGGAAACCACATTCTAAGCAGGGAACAAGGGATGAGTCTCTTGACCTGTTCAATAGACATGGGTGGAGTGTGAACTGGGCGATAGTTTAGTCTATCTACTCCAATTGAAAAAAAAAAAAAAAATAGGGTGGTGAACTGTAACTTAAGGTCCAACAACCAGGGAAGTTTTTGCCAATTTCAAAAACAAAACCAAACGCTCAATTAAGCATGGGAAGTTTAAAATTAAGTAAGAGAAAAGAAATGACTTTTGAGAATATTTTTAAAAAAAGTTGCAAACCATCTCAGACACGTTACTGCCAGTAAGCTAAAAATGATCTTTAACTTTTTGGTCAGTCCACATGATACGGAGTGAGGGTTGGTTGTCAGCTGTAGCCAGTATCTATACATCAGAGGGGTTGAAAAACTAAAATCAACAGCCCGTTAACAGATAATTTAAAGGCTGGTGCGAAAAAAAAAAAAAATTTAATTGGGCATGGAGAGTTGGAAAGTTTTAAAATTAAGCAAAGAAAAGCAGGTGATAGTAGGTACAATCTATTCCAATTCCTAAAGAAAGGCAAATTAAAACTTAAAAGTTTAACTTAGTATAAGTCGAAATCAAACTCAAGAGCCAAATTACTTTACAATAGTTACTTAAAACATTTCAAAAATTAAAACAAATAAATACAAAAAGGACAGACAAAAAGATGTTCAAACCAACTTACAAGCAGATAAACTGAAGGTTGTGTGATCATTTCAAAGACAATGCTAAAATATGAATTCGACATTCAGATTTGTGGGCAAGTTATCTAGCTGTTGGGTGGGGGAGAGAAGCTTAAAGAGAGGGAAAGAGACTACAGGACATGTGTTCCTTAGCCAAGTTAAGGAGGGAAGGAGTTGATTGATAGTTGAAGAAAGCTACACTTAATTTCATAAGAAAAGAATACCATACACTGCATGCCAAATCATTATCGATATAACCTCCTTTCTAATATTTCAAAAACTGTCCAATCAATTCATACAAAACCCTCACTCAATGTTGGCAACACTGACCCGCGCAATCACTGAAATTTTCATACTGATCTGCGCAATGTAAACAAACTGGTGCCATATTTGTTATCAGCATGGTGATTTGAGTGTGCCAAACCATTAGAAAGGTTTAGTAAAATTCCCAGAATTGAGTAAACAAAATGTTTATTAATGTTGCACGTGAATATTTATGATCAAAAAAAGCTACTAAATAACAGATACAAAGAAAGGCACAACTTTAAACAAATTAATAGGGAATGTACTTTCCCTGTTTTGAAATTACTTGAAGAAGTCAATGATCCATAGAATTTGTTAATTGTAGGATGTCATCGGCTGTAATGCCGCAAGATGTCAAGAATTGCTTCCCACAACTCAGTATCGCTCATGAATTGTAGTCCGTTGGCAAACAGTCTTTGCTTCATGATGCTCCAAAGGTTTTCGATTGGGCTCAAATCCAGAGAATTTGCTGGCCACTTCATTTTTCAAGGTCTATCGAAGACTAACAGTTTCAAATACTCAGAAGTCTTGTGAGCTGCATGTCAGGGAGCATTATCTTGCATAAAAACAACGGCCCTTCTGAAGGCAATTCTTTGCTTTTTCATCCACGGTTCAAGATACTCCTTCATAAATGCTATGTATGCATCAGCAATCATTTTGATGCCATCTGGTACTCTCCATGAGCCAACTAATATTTTTCCAATAATACCACTTCAGATCATTGTCTCCACTGCCTTGTTGGCATCTCAAACGCTGATGGCGATTCTGTCCATTCATTACCCAGCCTTTGCACCATCTCTCTGGCCCATCAAGTGTTGCTCGAGTTTTGTCTGTGAACAAAACTTTAGAGAAGTCAATCTTCATATTGCCCATTTCAATTGATTTTGAATGTGATTTCTCGTCAACGAAGGCTTTGATACAAGTTTGACTTGTTGCTATTTCCTTCAGATACTGACACCGAGTACTTTCAGACACAGTAGGATTGCCAATGCGACTGAAAAGCTCTTGACTGGTAAGCCCAGGGTTCTTCGTGGCCTCTCGGTTGAGTCGTGACATGAGACGACGTGAAATAACGCTCGGCTTGCCTTTATCTGCCCTTTTGCGTACTTGTGTAGGGTTAGAGGTGAACATTTCCACTGTTTGATGACACTTCTATATCATTTTAAAAATTTCTGGGGTAGATTTAACATTTGAGAGTTCTGAGGTGATAGTTTTTTTTCAGCATTAAACTGTTTTACGGCCCATTTTTTCACGAAATCCTTACACTTTTCTAATAATTTGGCACACTCAAATCACTGTGCTGACAACAAATATGGCACCAGTTTGTTTATATTGCACAGATGAGTACAAAAATTTCAGTGATTGAGCAGGTCAGTGCTGCCAACACTGTGTGAAAATTTTGTGTGAATTGATTCGACGTTTAATTCATGATGTGAGCTTATGTAAAAAAACATTTTAATACTATCATGTACGTGTAAAATCCGGGTAATAGATAAATTAGCTGACAATTTAAAAAGGAAAGAAATATAGTTTTCTTTCCTTTTCATATACAATACACATTATTTTGGGCTAAATGGGAATTTGACAAAATGGTTGCAGTCATAACAAAATGTCAGGATTTACTTGATGAGGTCAGGTAAGGTTAAATCCCCAATAGTTCCTGAGAACAGAAATTGTGGGAATTGAAAAATCTAAAGATGATGTAACCGAAAGAAAGAAGACAGAAAGACATTACGTCATGTGAGCTATTGATATTTCATTCGTCAAGCCATGGCTCCCCATAAATTGTGTGGGTGGAAAATGGTCTCATTGGTCAAAAGCTTTGAGTTGGCCGAATCCCCCGAGAGGATTGGGGATGGTTATTAAAATCTGGACTCGGTGAGAAAAATCAGTAGTTGTTGGCTGGAGAGTATTTTTTGTGAGTCGAAATGTAATGACTGTGGAAAAGGGTTTCCAACTGGGGGAACTATGACCCACAGCCGGTCACCTACCACAGAACTTATGGCTAAAGAGTTAATGTCGAATGAAGCCTGCTGCCAATTAACTTAAAGAGTTAATTTTGAATAATGCACCTTTGATAGGAATCCCGAAAGAACGTTATGGTTTTTTTTAAATCATGGAAGAATTGAAATTTCTGATTCCTCGTTCGCTCTACTTCGGTAAACTCTGTTAAGCTCCGATAAGGACCCGAAAGGATTTTGTTATTTTAGAAGTTGCATAGAGAATTGACAGCCCTGATTATAGAGAATACGTGAAAAGACTAGTGAAAATTTGAAGAGCTCTGTTTACTTTAACAAAACTTAGAAAAGAAAGCTCTGAGATTTTTAAACGAACTCTCTCTGTTGTAAACTGGCATTCTGACAACTGTATTATCATTCTGACAATTATATTATCTGCTCCTGTTCTTTTTCTAAAGATATTCTTCGTAGCTCTACAGGCGTGTTCAAACTTATACATTTTTTTTTGGTGCCGTGTTTATTTTTAACCACAAGTGTACACCAGTGTCTGGTCTGGTTCTGGTGGAAAGATGGCTACTGAAATTGCACAACGCAACTTTCTGAGATCAAATCACAACGTGGGCAGTGGTCCGTTGTTGCAATAGACGTATTGAAGACCAGCTTTTGTGACAAGATCATCACGACCAGCAACAGCGGCCCTAAAGCGTCAACATATCTGGTGCCGTTTCAACATCATCGCAGCAGGATCCATTCCCGAACCAGCGAGTGACCGAACCAACCAGCCAGCCAGCCAGCCAGGTGGCAGTGTCACAGCACTACGGAGCTACATGAATAGTATACTCGTATATGGGAAAGGTCTCGAGCACCTGTATGTCTTTAGATTTGCTGTCCAAGTCCAGAGGCACTTCAGGTGGTATACAGCCAAGTTGTGATCTTTACTTCCCACACCGATTGACCCTAAGACACCGCTTTCTAACACATTTTTAGGGTAAGGTGTTAGTATAATTAGTGTAGGGTTTGGGACTGGGAAAGTTAATTGTTAGTTGTAGTTGTTTTGAGGTGGGTTAGATGTGATGGGACATGACATGACGAGCCGATTAATCAGATCGGGCCTCTCCAACCTCCCGTCTAGCTCAAGTAAGGTTCAAAGTGGTATGTTTCAAAGTCATGGGGCCACTTAACTTTTGGGTCATTAATTGCTCACCCAGCAGGATTCCATCCCCAGGCATTACAGGTTGCCACCCACGGCCAACAGGTGGCCCCATTGAGGGACTCTGCAGGGGTTAGTTGGTGTATTCTGAAGCCCAACCAATAAGGCAGCAATGCAACTGTAGTGATGGACAAAACTGAATATACCTGGAAGACCTCATTAGAAGTGGTAGCTATAGCTGGGTAAAGAAAGACCCCAAGTTGAAAACAGAATGACAGCTGTCGCAGATCAAGGACAAGGATCACTTCCAGCCTAGGACATACAGGCAGTTGTCTCAACATTACAGTAAGTTATTTCACATGTATGGTCTACCTAAGATTCACAAAGACTGTATTTGGCTCAGGCTGATTGTTAGCAGCCTAGACTCGATGTGCCATCATCTGAGTTGCTTCCTTGTTTGACCCACTGATAGGAAAGTCACCAGCATATGTTTGAACCTCCACCCACTTCGAGGAACTTATAAAAGATGCTCCTATCCAATGCAACCAGATGGTGAACCTGGATATGGTGAGTCTGTCCACGAACATACTCATGGACAGACTGGCCTTGGTCTCATCTGTAAGAGAACGTACCAGTATTCCACTAGATTACTTGATCGAGATACTGATTTTCTGCACACAAGCAGCATACTTCAGATTGGGATCAGACATATATTGACAGGATGAAGGCTTAGCAATGGGCTTGCCATTATCACCATCACTAGAATACTTTGAAGAGATGGCATTAGAATCCACAGCTCTAAAGCCAACTCTATAGCTGTGATACATGGATGACACCTTCATACTCTGATCACACCAGGAAGTGGTCCAGACACTACTGGACCATATGAACTCAATAAGATCATCAATACAGTTCACTATGGAAAAAGAGAGTGACAACAAACTGGCATTCCTGGATGTGCTAATAACTCGAACAGAGACCCAAAGACATATGAGCAGGAAATGGTCAGTATCAGCAGTACCCTACAACGTAACAATTATCCAGGGTATATGACAACAACTCCAATGAATATGGAAGAGAGGGTGCATGAGAATCACAACTCTCAGAAAACTGCCTTGTTCTGTCTACAGTATGTGAAGGGGTTATTGAAGAAAATACAAAGGATCTGTGGTCCATATAACATCTGGACAATCTTCAGAAGTGATTCTACACTTTGCAGGTACCTCTCCCAAGTATGACCACCAACAGAGGAGGGCATGACTAAAGACTGTATGTACACCATACCATGTAGCTGTGGAAAGAAATATAAAGGAGAAATAGGCTGCCCCCTTAAGGTAAGGCTACAAGAACATTGCAAGGCTGTAACACATGGGGAGATAGAAAAATCAGGCAAAGCTGACCATATATGGAGGGACAAAGGGGATCACCACCCTCTATGGGATGAAGTTGAAACAATAGATAGAGAATGCCCTTTGAAACTATGTAAAGTCAACACATATGCTAGTCTGCAAAAATTTCCTAAGCCAACCAAGCATAGAGATGAATATAATATGGAAACCAGTAATAAGAAGTGCAAGAGAAAATCATTAGTGTCAAAAATTGCATAATGAGCTCTGGTAAAAAATTCTTACTGAACATTAGGTTTATAAGTTCCAGAAACTCAGTTGTCCTTAAGGACACATGGCCCTGTGTATATAGACATTGGTTAGTTCCAGTGACTTGACCCAAAGAGTTGTGAGTTCAATACCAAACTACAGCAGGGGTGAACAAGTAACTTAGAGAGTCTGGTTAGAGAGAGATAACTCATGACTACCAAAAGAGGCTTCGCACAAAGAATGAGAATGATATACCCCAGTGATCATAATGAAGGGTTCAGTTTGAAATTCCTAGCACCTGAAGAAGGCCAGAGCAACAAAGATGAGGATGATAGTCCAAATAATGTAAATAGTGTAGGACTTGCCTTATTCTCAAAAAAAGAGAGTTTGTCTTTGTTTGGCATATATGACTTCGATCTGAGTAGTCTATAATATCCTTGTAAAAAATGTGGTGAAGACGAAAAAATAAAAATAAATTTAGTAGCACAACAAGAACTGCTATGTATATCAAATTATGCTGATGATTCTTACCTCAGAAAAATTGCTTGGTGAATAAAGGCTGTTGCGTTTTACTTACAGCAGTTGGCACTTTGGCAGATTGATGAGCAAAAATATGCTTCTGTTGCTGTGAGAGGAAGATTGGATTTTTGTCCCTGTTTTCATTACTACATTGTGGGCTGGAATGTTCACAAGAGATTTGTGACCGAATCTCTTACTTGCACACAAAATTACTATACTTATACATGAAAGAAAAAAGAAAACTTAAGATTTTGTTTTTTTTTGCTCAAGTTGAAGCATTTGTATTTGCACTTTTTTCTTTCTTGTACCACACTCTTTTCTTTGTGCTGAAAGACATGGTAATGGCGGCTCTAATCTGGCTACCCATAGGCCTTCATGGGTAGCCAGATTAGAACCATGTGTGGTAACGACCTATAACTGAGGAGCATTTTTGCTAGAAATTTTTTTTGTGACAGGCAGCAATGACCTCAATGTCATTTTAACTGTTTGTACCATCTGCTCTGCAATTCCATTGGATTGAGGATGGTATGGAGGAGTTTTATATGGCACGCAACCTATCCACCTAAGCTATATACACAAATTTTTGTCCCAAAATTCAGGAGCGTTATCTGACACTAATGTTTGCAGTACTCCATTCCTTGCAAATACATTACTCAAAACCTGTTTGACTATGGACACTCTCTTGTCTTTAACTTTGATTACTTCTGGCCAGCCAGAATACACATCCACCATTACGAGATATGATCCTTTGCTACTAACATGTGCATGGTCCATATGTAAGCCATGGTTGTGTCTCTTTAGGCCATGAATGAAGGTCTTTCTGCCTGAATCTTCTAATTTCATTGCATTTTGGACATTCATTAATAAATTATTCAATATCCTTTGTATAACCTGCTTGTAATTTTAATCTTCTGTGTATTGCCGTGATGCCACAACGCACATCATTGTGTACCCATCTCTATCTTTAATGTCTGCGGAGCTACTATTGCCTCTCCTTTGCATGTAATTTCATTTTCAATTGCTAACTTATGCCATGACTCCTTAAATGGCCACTCCACAATTGTTCCACTTATTATTCCTTACATTTTATTTCTTTCACTTTTTTGCTAAATACTAGATCTTGCTCGGTCTCATTTTTTAACCTGCTGACCGGAAATATGTCTATTTCTACCTATTGAAGTATTTTGTCTTTCTCAGTTCCATGTTTATAAACTGTAGTCTTGACAAAGCATCTACATGAGGGATAACTTTTCCCTTAACATATACAATGTCAAAATCAAATGTAATGATTTTAATGGCCCAATGTAAAATTCTCAAAAACGTAACCTTCAGCAACTCCTTCCTTGGGTTAAAAATAAACTCCAATAGCTTGTTGTCTAACTTTAAAAGAAATTTCTTACCTAGTAAAAATTGTGTGCCCTCTCCATATTTCAAACAATTGCTAGGGCCTCTTTAACACTATTTCAGTAATTTATCTTTGCCGTTGTCAATCTATTAGATTGGATAATCTTCCTGCAATAAGATGGCAGCATTCGCTTTCTTGCTTGTGTCTGTGTTTAACATTATTTCTTTCTTTGGATCAAACACTTGTTATAGGTTTCTTTCTCATAAGTGCTTTCAGTATCATAAAAGCATTATTTCGTGTCCATTCAAAGTTTGCGTTCTTTTTACACAACTCTGACAATGATTCAATTAGTTCCCTATATTTTGGGATGTATCTACTGTAAAAATTTATCAACCCTAAAAAGCATTCCAATTCCTTTTTATTAGTTGGAGTTGCTACCTCCATAATCTTTTTTGTTAGCCTTTCATCAGGTGCTATACTAGTCTTCAATATTTGCTAGCTTAAATTTACATTTGTCTCTATTAATGGTTATTCCAGCCTTTTTCAATCACCATATTTGATCCACTTTTTATTTTAACTCTTGATTGGTATTTGCTTCTACCTCTTATCATCTTGGTAAATAATCATGTTAGTTACTTTGCCTAACAATTCCTTCAATTGCCCTTTGAAATATGACTAGAAGTTTTAATTCCAAATGGTAAGCAAGTCCACCTTAACAAGCCTATAGGGGTATTGATCATGATGACTTAGTTCATTTGCATAGGATACCACACTTGTCATCCATCACCTTAGTGTCACTGCCCTTACCCACCCCTCCAAAGAGAGAGCAGCCATATTCAGAAGCAAACAGCAATTCAAAAGAGTATGAAGTCACTGATCCAGATTACAGAGGTGCAACTGAAGAGAGAAACCCTTACTACACCAACCAAAAATCAATTGGAATTGCCTGTAATTCTAGTGAGTAGCACCTCTTCATTGACAGCTCCTTCAGGAGAATGGGACCATGTATCTATCTCTTTGCCTGGCTCACTAGGTTCAGATCAAAGAGGAATACAGCAGTATCAAGATCTTGCTAGATGCCTTAAAATATGTATAGTTGGGAAGTTATCAGAGCCTTCAAAATGATGGCCTTCCTGATGAGTCTCCAAAGCAGCTTTATCAAATTTACATGTTATTTGGGGCGGGGGGGGGGGGGCAGTAGGGATACTGTGACACACTACCACAGGTGGGAATGGCCACAATGGATAGAGTTCAGTGTGGTGAGGAACAATGTCAAATGGGAGCCACTGTAGGACCCCCTGAAAGTATTGTTTTCTCAATTGCACTTAAAATTGGGCCTTATGAAACCATTTTTCACAGCTGTAAATAGTTTGCAGCCTTCAAGACTTCTTCCTTAAGCTGCCTGTAGAAAAAGTCAAATTTGCTGTTTTTATCAAACCACAAATAAAGAAGATCATAGAGGGCAAGGAATTCGCCAGAAAGCTAACTAGAATGGAGAATGCAGCAAGAAACAGCTTTGTTGCAGTAGTTCGTAGCTTTCAGGGAATCACAAGGCTGAAAGCTATGTGAAGCCTATTGACACTCTGGTGAAGAACTATGGCTGCAGAGCATTCCTCAAAGTTCTTTATATGCTTGACACTTATCTTGATTAAGTCAAAAACATGGAGATGTACTCAGAGGATAAGGGCAAGTGCTTCCACTAAGATATCCTGAACTGTAAACACCACTACCAAGGATCATATAACAGAAACATGATGAGAGATTATATTTGGGGGGCTGATTTGTGAAAGTAATTTAGAATATAAGCGTAAATTGTAAAAAAACTAGTCACTTCTAAATTTTCTGTGTCCTCTTGTGTAATCCTAGATTAAATAAATACTACATTTAAATAATGTCATTTTGTTTAACTTTGCATGAAGAAGAATGTTCACATTTTTTCCCAATGTGAATAGAAATATTATACTGGTCACAAAAAGTTTGAAGGGAATATTAGCCATTTTTCATACTCTCTAGGCATAAGCAAATAGGAAATAACAGTAGCTACCCAAGGACAAAAATCATGTTACACAGTGTAATGTAAGAGATAGTGTATATTAAATCACATATCTACAAGCAATTTTTGTTAAATTCAATTGTTTAATCTTTTGTTGTATTTTTTCAATTTTTGAAAAAGATGTATATAAGAATCAAAATTGCATATAAAATTTTAAAATAAATTTCCTGTTTTGTTTGGTTTTTATTCAAGTACTTTTGACCATCTCAGCCATTATGAAAGACTAGATGATGTCAGCATGGTAGACAAGCCTGGCATTTTTTTGGAATAAGTTTTATATTTTTCATTGTCATTCCTGTATTTATTAATCTACTCAAGACAATGTCAGTTTGTTTTTTTTTATTTATTTTTATTAATGACATAATAGGCATATATAATCTCGATAACACTATATTTTTTTTTTACATTGTTTGGATTACTGCTCATCTTTATTATCATATTCATGATGTTTCAGCTGTTGTATGCTCCAATCTTCTTCAGGTGACTGGAATTTTGAACCAAACCATGTATTTTGATCTTCAAGAACACATGACCCAGTGGATAAAACTGTTGGTTGGATCCAGTGTCCTGACCCAAAGAGTTGTGAGTTCAATACCTGGTGACAGTAGTAGCAAACAAAAAAAACTTAGAGAGTTGAGTTAAACAGAGATAACTAAGAGAGCCAGAAGTGGCATGGCTTATGGAATGAGAACAAACTACCCCAGTGACTGAAAAAGGATTCAATTCAAAATTCCAGTCACCTGAAGAAAGTCGGAGAATACAACACCCAAAACATTGTGAATATGACAATAAAGATGAAGACAACAGTCCGAACAATGTAATATAAATATCTCATCCCAGAAATAGACAAACCATTTTTTTTTATGTTGTTCCCCAAGACTTGTTCAAGGGCTTTTTGAAATATGACACTTACTGTCTTTATTTCACAGGGCATACTTCTTTAAACTTTTCATTTATTAGTATCTGGTGATAGGCAGTCATTAGGTCTATTTTGGTAAAAGCATTCCTTAGGAGGAATGTAAGGCTACTTCCACAATGAGTAAACTTCATAATTTACTCCCACTTTAAAATCATCACACATGTGAATATCTTTATTTGCTTTTCTCACAATAACAATTGGAGAGATCAATTTACTACCTCCTGGAAGAACAATCTCAAGAAATTTTTGTTCTACAAATTTTTGTAATATTGCTACTACTAATAGTAGTTAATACTAATTTCCATGCCTCAAAGGTGGAAAAATTTTCTTTTAACATTAAGTCTGCTTGATAGATTTTAAACATGCCTGTTTCTTCCATCTTAACTGTTAATTTTGTTGAGTTAATGTTCAGTACAGTATTTAAAATAAGTTAGTGATTTCTTTTTTAGCAATTTGCAACAATGATGAGTACTATTTCAGTTTTGTTTTCAAGTTCTGAGGTCGCGTCAAAATAATTACAAAGTTTTTATAATTTACCCATCAAACTGGTTCAACTGTAGTTTTTGTTTGCCTATATGTTCTAAGAAGATTTCTTGGTATTAGCATTACTTTGCTGCTTGTGTCCATTTCCACACCTAGATCTATGTGGTTTATTCAAACTGTTAGTAAATTTCTTTTTCTTTGTTTTTCAAAGTGAAAACTCCAATATTAGTTTTGTTTTGTTGTTTTTGTTCAATTCTTTCTACAGTTTTCTTTTTAACTCTGCACACTGCTTGAAAATGGAAAATGGTTTTTTAAAGACAATTATTACAGGTTTTTTCAAATATTGGAGATTTCTTTCATGTTCATATCCACAGAACTAACATTTTCTTAGTTTATGTTAGTAAGTGTCAGCAACTTGTAAATTATCCTGTCAGTTTTCATTTTTGTTGAATTTTTATATTCTTGTTGTTAAATAAAGTTGATGCAGGTGTTCAAGGACATTTTCCTACTTATTGTTCCAACAATTTGTAGTGGTAAGTCACATTGTATATTCCTTCAGTTAGTCTTATTTGAATTCATTCTTCAATTGTTTGACTTTCTCTTCAGAGTTTTTCAAATTCACAATATCTAGATGCAATTTTTAGACAATAAAAAATCTTTGTAACAAAATTGTCAGCTTTCTGTCTGGTTAGCTATGAATTTTGATCTCTCTGCTAATCTTTATTTAGTTTGCATATTTTTCTGTCTTTATGTAGTGTGTCCCTTCAGGTGATCATGGACTTCCACTTGCCCTTGTCGCTCTTAATATCTTTCCCAAACCCTGCTCCACCATTCATTTGCCTATCAAAAATGTCTCGTGCTGCTTTCCCCTGTCTCTTTCCCTCTATCTGTCCTGTGAGTAGTAGATTCTTCTAACCCTCCTTCCTCATTATCCCAGGAACCTCAAATGTCTCTTCCTGATGCTAAGTATGTTTTCTTCTCATTTGCATTCTTTCCAACACCTTTTTATTGCTCATATGCTCGGTCCATGGTATCCTCAGAATCCTTATGTAGATCCACATTTCTGTTGCTTTGGACCTCTCCTTCATCCTTGCTGCCATATAGGACATATCATATAGCAGTTTAGCATTCTTTTCTTTGTTTCTACTGAGATCTTCCTGTCTCTCAGTACTCTGGTTAGCTTTAGAAATGTGTCCTTGGCCATATCAATGTGTCTTTGGATCTGTGTTGCACTTTCCATCCTTTGTCAGAACACTTCCCAGGTGTTTAAATTTCTTTGCCTGTTTTGTTTTAGTTGCCCCAACCTGTAAGTGGCCTTTTGGGGTTTTTTTTGTTAATAACTATCCATTCAGTTTTCTTGAAGTTTATGCTCAGTCCTTTCTTTTCACTTTCTCTTGCTACCTTCTGTAGGAGGTCCTCCATTTTTCTTTTCATGTCTGCTATCAGCACTGTGTCCTTTGCATATCTTATATTATTGAGATTGTGGCTGCCAATGAGGAATCCTGGCAGGGATTCTATCTCTCTCATAATTGTTTCACTATACAGGTTGAATAGATCTGGTAAGAAAACACATCCTTGTCTTATACCCCTTTTTATTTTTATATATCTGCTGAATTCATTTCCTATCCATATGCAAGAAGTTTGCTGCCAGTATAGGTTATTGATTATTCTAACATCTTTTCTGAATATGTCAAGGTTGCTGAGCATCTCTAACAAGTCTTTATGGCATACTTTGTCAAACACTTTTGGGTAGTCTACAAAGCACAATGCAGGTTATTTTACATTTGTGTTGCTCTTTGATAGAATTTTGAGTATGAATATTGCATTCCTTGTTCTAGTGTCTTTAACAAACTTGCACTGTTCTTGTCCTACCTCTGGCTCAGTTCTGCTGTTGATTGTTCAGTGGAGTTCACAGTGGCTTCTTAGGCAATGCTATGAAAATTGATTTGCTTCGATCCTCCAGTATATAACCACTGTTGTAGATCTTGTTGATTATTTCTGTGATCCTGTCTATGCCAAAGCCGCCTAAGGTTGTCAGCATCTCTATTACAATACTGTCTGGTCCCACTGCTTTGTTTTTGCTCAATTAGGCCAGTGCAGCTTCTACTTCAGTTTTTAATATTTCTGGTTCATCATTATGAATAGTCATGGAAGAGATCTCTGATATATTTATCCCATTGCTGATGTATTTCTCTTTCTCTAATATGAGAATTCCATTCTTTGATTTTATACCTCCTGTTGCTGAGCATGTATTTTGTCCTGTTCTTTTAATTTTATGCATATCACCTTTATTTGTTGTGTTCAGTCTCTCTATTTCTGCACATTTGTTGTTGAGCCATTCTTTTTTGGCCTGTCTGGATTTCTGCCTTATGTTCTTGTGTAGTTTCCTGTATTCTGTTCCATGTCTTGGCATTGTTTTCTGTCTCCTTTGCATCATATCAAGAATCACCTCAATGCATTTTTTCCACCTATGTTCTTTTTCATTTGGGATGATGTCATTTGCTAATGTTACTAGAGCTTCTCTCAGTGTGTCCCATTTTGACTTTCCATTTCCAATTTGTCCTTTGTATTTTCTTTTCACACTGTCTGTATAAATTTCCTGTGGGTTCATGAGTCTGTTGTATTGCAGCTTGGGAGCTGCATGAAGCTTCTTCAATCTCCAAAGTTTCATCCTTAGTTTGCATATAAATGGGAAGCAGTTGCTTCTGCAGTCAGCCCTTGGATACATTTTGCAGTAAAGAACTGTGTTCCTAATCTCTTGTTGATAGTTGTATTACTAATTTGGTTCTTTGTTTCTTCACCTGGGCTTCTCTATATCCATAATTATCTTGGGTGTTTTTGAAACCAGATGTTGGTTATTACCTAGTCATTCGCTGAGCAACATTGCCCACTTTCCTTTTCACAATCATTGAGGTTTCCTAGTCCAAAATTGCCAAACATTACACCTTCCTTCTCTTGGCCAGCCTTGGAATTTAGATCTCCCATGATAATTCTGATTTCTTGTGACTTGCACTGAGCCTTAGCATTGTTTAGCATAGAGTAGAAGGATTCGATTTTTTTTGTACTTTATGTTGTTGGTACATATACCACTATAACAGATATATTAAGGGACCTTTCAGTTTAACCATAAAAACGTCTTTCAGATATTTGGCAGTATCCGAGAATTAATTTTCTCATGTCTTGGTCCAGTATTATGCCAACTCCTTTTTCAATATTTTCACCCCTTGCTTTTATAATTTTGTGTCTGTCATTAATAAAGTCGCTGTTGTTTGGCCATGTCATTTTACATCTACCTAAAATGTTGATGTCAAATCAAGTCATCTCCTACTTCTCATTTTGTCCAATGTTCTGACATTCCATGTCCTGAGAGTTATATTTTGTTTGGTGCAAACAGTCGCAAGATAATGGTTTGGTGACACCTGTTGCTAATGTTGATCCATTCTAGGTGAGGGATCAATTCTAAGGAAATTTGTCCCCTTTGTTATGAAATGGGATTTCCTTCATATTTTATATATCTCATCCTACCCATCCCTTGGGTATTTACATAGCCCCTATGCCTTAGCTATGCTAATTAGGCAATCATTTAGATATCACTACAGTGAAGTTAAGTGTAAAACAGTTACAATGAGTTAAACCACGCTAATAAAAAAAAAAAATAAAAATAAAAAATAAAAAAAATAAAAAAATATTAATAAAAAGGACCAAATATTTATACATACTAAATTGTATGCATGTTCAATATTCTATGCACACTTTAACTTAATGTTTTTGATGGCTTACATTGAATCAACTGAGGGCACTATTGGGTTGTTTGGAAAGTTCATGCTGATTTTTAAGGGAAAATAAAACACAAAACAAAATTGTGCCATTAAATATTTATTAAACTTTGGTAAAGAACTCATTAAGGTGATTTTTTTTATGTCATCCAAAGAATTAAAATTTTTACCATTGAGATTTTGCAATGACCTGAATAAATGAAAATCTGAAAGAGCAATATGGTGGGTGAGGTAACCCATCCAAGCCAAGCTGTAACAATTTTTCCCAGGTTGCCAGAGACACGTAAAGTTTGGCATTATCCCGATAGAAAACAATACCTTTCCTGTTTGCCAATTCTGGGCGTTTTTCTTGAATTGCTGCCTTTAATTCATCCAGTTATAAACAGCACTTTTCATAAACAACTGTTACTTGGCAGAAGCTCATATTACAGGATTCCATTTCAATCCCACCAGATGCACAGCATAAAGACCTGCTTTTGGGGTGGCTAAAGTATATTAGATATGATAGCTGACAGTATACAAAAGGTACTTTCTCTCCATCTATCTGCAAATATCTTTGTTTTTGATGACTTTAATGTTCACCATGACACACTCGAAAGATACTGATGTTGCTGGTATTCAATCATTAAATTTTTACATTGCCTAGTCTTTTACACAAATCATGGACTTCCCTACTCATTTCACTAACAAAACCAAGCAACAAGCTTCTTCACATTATTTATTTCTTATCTCCTCTTCTTGCTCTTGCCAAGCTTCACAATACATCCCTCTTGGTAACTCTGACCACACTATTGATATTTTGTTCCAATCATCAATTAAACAGGAGCTCTTGAAGCTTTGGGGAGCTGGTTAATGTTTCTTTGATTTGGCCTTGTGTCATACATAACCAAACTCCCTACAGCTTACAAGTTTTATGCAGAATTATCAGAAGAATTATCAGGTTTTCATCAGGTTTGCATCAGAATAAAAATATATATTTTTCCTGTTAAAATAGAAATTTATTACAAGGAAAGAATAACACAAGTTGTAGAAGTTAATGTGCAATTAGAAACATTAAGAAGTTAAAGGTCGTGTTCATATTCAATGATAAAGTTATGGGTATCAAGATTTGTAGAAAATGTTTGTAGTAGTAATTGTTGAAAGAGTATAAGCGTGCGTGCGTACGTACATATGTATGTGTTTGTTTGGTAGGAATGTCTTTGGATGGAGAAGAAGAAGTAAAGGAAATAAGCACACAAGAAGGAAAGAGAATGAGGACAAATGTCTGGGTCAGCTTGAAGCTTCTCTCGTTATATTTTAGCTTGTTTTCTTTTCTGGCGCTGATCTGAGCCTTTTATTGTCCTTTTGAATTTTGCACTGGATTGCTAAGTTCTCAAGTCTTGCAAGTTGCTCCCATTGGTCAAAAATCAATTTAACACCTTGCGAAATCTGGTTTTGACTTTTTCTTTAACCACATGTTCAATCCTTTTTCTATTTGAGAAAAACCAGGATTTCACATGTCATTGTGAATTTTTATAAAAGTGAAGAAGAGGGTTGATTTTAATTCTTAATTTCCTATTCACTGCACCCTCTATCTATAAGACCTCTTTCTATTACCAGCATTCTGACTGGGACTCACTCTATGATTTTCTTTGTGATGCCCCATGGATTGATATCTCCAAACTCTCAGTTGAAAATTGCGCCACTGAGGTTTCTTCTTGAGTTAAAACTGGCATGGATGCTTTCATCTCTTCTCAGAAATACCAGGCGAAACCACAATCATGGTTCACACTAGCATACTTGGTTACTATAGCACACAGGAAGTACTATTTTTGGCTATACCAGTGTAACAGCTTTAATCATAACAGGTGCCTTGTTGTTGCTGCTTGTAATAAATGTAAGCAAATCCTTGAAGAGCAGAATCCCTATTTTCTGAGAGAATGAGGCACTGCATAGCCTCTAACAACTTTGGCTCTTGTGATTACTGACAGCTCTGTAATGAAAATAAATGTGCAAACTCTTTATTCCTCCCCCTTCAATAAATCTGAAGTGTTAACATCCTCTCTTGATAGACCTGAATGCTTTGGCCATAAATTTTCCTCAAACTCCACTCTTGACTTATCCAAAGTATCTCTGCCTAATTTCCCCACTAAGAACTGAGGCTCTGTTGAGGGATATGCATCTAACTCCTTCCATGGTTTCTGCTATCATTTTTAACCTAGATCCCCACAAAGCATGTGAACCCAATGGTATCCCTTTAATAATCATTAAGTGTGCTCCCAAACTGGCTCCCATTTTCTCTAAACTGTATAATAAATGCTCTACTACCTCCTGCTTTCTTGCCTGCTGAAAGTCATCATCTGTTGTTCCACTTATTAAGAACTCTGTTGAGCCATCCGATCCTTCCAACTATTGGCCTGTTAGCCTTCTATTTCTTTTTGTCAAACTTCTAGAGGCCCTAATCAATGCTGAATTGTTTCATCATCTCTCATTGCAGGGCCTTTTCTCAGAGAAGCAATACAACTTTCATTTTTCCAAGTCAACTGCTGATGTACTGATGATAATTGTGGAAAGAGTCTATCATGCTCTAGATAAAAACAATGAAATCTGGGCTGTAGCATTGGACATCTCAAAAGCCTTTGACAGGATCTGGCATAATGGTCTTCTCCACAAGCTGAAAATTTACAGTGTCTCTGGACACATTTTTGAGCTGATTCAGTCATTTCTATCAGATTGTGAAATGAAAGTTATTCTGAACAGCCAACTGTCTAGATCTTTTTGTACTAACCTGAGTGTCTCCCATCCTTGATTCCATGCTGTTCTTAATTTTCATTAATAACCTTCCTGATGACATCAGATTGCAACTTGACATCAACACTGACAACATAATCAATTACTCCTACCCTAATGGAGTCAAAAAGGCAGCTGTTGTCCAAAACAATCTCAAGATGGCCATTAACTGGAGCAAAAGATGGCTTGTCACTTTTAATGCCGCCAAGACTAAACTTCTCTCCATTAATCATCTGAGAGACCACTTTCTCCTTTCCATCAGCATGGCTGATGCTAACCTCCAGAAGAGTTTACTGTGTTGGGCAAAACAATTTTTCTCTCCAGAATCTATCTTACATATTTATAAGACAACCATGCTTAGAATATGGGTCCAGTGCCCTTGCTATTTACCTTAAGCACCTTGATAAGATCCAAAGAAGAATCAGCAATATTATTGGTCTTAATCTGACAGCTTAGCTTCAGTTACTTACCCACTGCTGTAAGGTTGCCCCTCTGTGCCTTTTTTATAAATACTTTCATGGTAATTTTTTGGATGAGCTCTTTGCTCTGGTATGTAGACTTTATGAATTTAAGCACAATACCAGGTTGGCATTGAGATCTCATCAATTTACAGTAGAGCTGGCTAGATATAGCTGTAAGTTCTATGCTAAATGTTTCTTCTCCTGCACTTCTTGCCTGTGGAATGCCCTTCCAACTCCATGTTTCCCAGTGATCTGCAAAAGTTTAAATACCATATTAATTGCTATCTGCTGTTCTCCTGATTACTCTTTTCTCTTCCTGCTCACTATTAATGTTTGAGTTCCTAATTCTTTCACACCTTGTAACCCCTTGCATGTTTGAAAAATAAAAGATGCAATGAGCTGCTCCTATCCAAATGTAACATGGAATATTGCAAAAAAGGGTAAATGGGAGGAAGGGTAAGTTCTGTAAGTTGTGCCAAGATGAAAAGCTGGCAATTCTGATGTTTGCAGATTTAAAATCTCTATTAAACAAGAGTGCTGAGATTACAATAATGTCTTTACACTAAGGAAGAAAAAAAAGCATGTTTTTACTATAAACCAATGAGTTTAACTTTCAGTGAGGGGGGGATTTATTACTTTCCTATAAAACAAGAGAGCAAAACTTAAGTAGCTTTGGTTTTACTTTTTTAGGCTCTACTTTGTATTGTGCACACACACACACAAATGGTAACTCCATCACTTGGACTACTTTGGTTTGCCTAAGTAAAGAGAGAGAGAGAGACCATTCACCCCTAAGAGTAAGACAAGCACTTTCTGTCAGCTGTTATGGGTCTTTACTTATGATACCCAAATATGATAAATGTTATGCAATGTGAGCAGTTGGTACTACAGCCTCATTATTTTTGGATTGTTTCTTCTTAGAATGCTCCCAAGAAGTTATAATCATCATCATCATCAGAATGCTCATCAAAATGAGTTAGATAAGTTGTCAAATCCCCAAGCTTTACTTCTACGGATAAAGGGAAATAATCATATTAGTCTTCAAACAATAGCCTGAGTAATTTTGTTACATGTATGCATAGATGTGTTTCTTCAGTTGTAAGATTACATTATAATTAGACGCTTAAATTCTTCTACTGCAGATAGCATCCTGAATTATATGTATACTAATGGTTTTAAAAACCTTTTCAGCTTGATTAATATTGATGAGCTAGAGTTACCACTTATATAACTAACTAAATGTGATAATTACAAAGTAATTTGGGTTGATGCAAAAGTTTCCAGCGTTTTTATTACAATTTTCAATTGTGTTATTAGTCAAAAAATATTTTCCCTGGCTCTATGTTCTTATGCCACATTTCAGGTAAACTGTATTCCATAATATAAAAAATGGTTCCAATTTGGATTCAGTGAGTTCATTGAAGAATGTTTGCTGTTAAAAGTACTAACTAGACAAAATGTTTCCTAGAACAAAATAAGTGAGAATCTGAAAGTGACACGTCTGGAGAATATATTGTAATTTAGAATTTCCCATTCTACCAATGTGATCACATTTGTAACATGAAAATGGATATTAACATGCAGCACAACAGCTGATTTATTTTCTTACACAGAAAATTAAAAGGCAATAAAGTGAAAAATTATAGTTTTTTCACTTAATTCTGAAATTGATTTATTATATTTATACATTGATTTTTTAAAGTTCAATTAACAAAATAACTTGTAATTTATTTCATTGATTGTATGTTTTAAAATAACTTTAATACATTTTAGCAAGAAGAAAGCATATTTCAAATATATATTTTCTACTCTTATACAAATACACATTAATATAATCAAGTAGTTACAGGGTGCAATGGGTAAATTGTCGCCATTATATATTTTTAATTTTGCACAAGTGCATTGTATTTTTATTTTGTCAACTGCACAGTATAGTAAGATCAGTTGGGCACCATCTGAGAAAGAAAGCTACCTGATGGAATTCACTCTGCCAGAAATTTGGAAACAGCATGCTGTAATGCTTGGCATTCATGCTGGAAGCTTCAATACAAACATTTCAGTTCAGAGTGATTGGGTGTAAATCTGAAGACAATGCAGAGGATTTGGAAAGTGTTGGAGGATTCTAATGGTGATTACAAAGATGCTTGGAGTGATCACTAGCAATGGAAATGTTATGCCTCTATTCATCTTCGCACAAGGTAGTGGTCCCTTGGGTCAAGAAGGTGGCTGCTGGAAGATACTATGTCTGGCAACAGGACTCTGCACCATATTGCATAAGCAAGAGAACAGTCATGGCTGTCAGACAATTTCTGCAACCACATCAACTTACATCTGTCCACATAGCTCCCCAGACTGCAACCATTTGATCATTATTATTTTAGTTGAGAGAGAGACCAACAAAATTCCTTGTAATACCAAAGGTGAACTGAAGGTAAGGATTATGGCAGCATTGACCAACTTAAACAAGGAGACTGTTCAGAAAATTTGCAAGAGATTCCAAAGTTGTGTAGAGGTAGTGGTTAAAGTGAATGATGATTTTACTGAATAAACTTACTATTTAGTGTTCCAACATATTTTTAAGACAACAATTCATCCATTGCACCCTGTACTAAAGACAATTTTCCATTTACTCACTGGAGTCAATTTTTTGTTTATATGTTTGAGGTACTTGTCATAAAATGATAAATAATATATAAAAAATAGCATCACTATAACCAGTGAGGAAAAAATTTAAGCAAATATCCAGTGAGGTAACAGCAGATAAGGTTACTTATTTGAAAGTAATGTTTAAAAACTGCTATGATTACACTGGCATAGCATTTTTCTTTTGAATAATAATTTTATTATTTAATGACTCTTTTTCAGGATAAAAGTCTTATGTTTATATTTGTATGAAATATTTCTCTAAAACTCAGTCATACCATAATCTAATGTTAAACTTTAAAAAAAAGTATCAAAACTTAATTTTAAAATGTTGTGCCAGAATTATGTCAGCCCTTAGAAAATATATGTACTTTTATTATCTACTAGCTATATAGCTGTGTTGCTAGGGGGTTTTAGTGGTTATGTTGAAATGGTAAGGTCAAGTGCTTATTCAGAAAGCTCCAGTATGAGGTTGCCATGACGTGTAAGTTAAAAAAAAATGCAAAGTAAGTATTGGTTTTTGTTGTATTTGTAAAACAGGAGTTATACTTGGTCAATTTTGCCAATAAATGAGAATGATGTATGTACAATTGAAGAATGGTGGGGGTACGGGAGCCAGTAATGTGATGCAATGATGTTGTGATGCAGAAGGGGATGCATTGTCCCTGCAACGTTGGAGGGGTTAATTAACACCTTGTAGAACACATGAACTTGGTATGGCATATGATAAGGTAGAAGTTACAAAATCGACCTGAATTTTGTTAGAATATAACTAAGCATTTTGGAGAAATAAATGATCACAAAAAGCAACCTTTTCCATCCATTTTTGCCACACTGTGTGTTAATTGAAATTTTTGTTTGCATCATATCTTGATCTACCAGTGACTATTTTGGTTGAGTTTGAGTGAAGCATCTTGGAAAAATGCATAAAAGTGTGAAAAAGGCCACCCAAAATTATGTTTGTCGTTGAATTTTTACAAATCCTGTACATTGATTCAAAAAACTTTGGATTACATCAAAGATTTGGATCTTGATCTATAAGTTACCCGATTTTGGTTGAATTCACATAAGGCGTCTTGGAGGAGAAGAGTTTGTAAATTCTAAGCATTTCAGTGATATCTGGTGTACCCTGTAAATCGATTCAAAAATTTTTTTGTGTACATCAAAGGTTCATGTGATGATTGACAAGTGACCAAATTTCTATTCGTTGTGCCACAATAATGCGTTTATGATACAGAGAAGATGAAAAGGTTAAAGAAGAATGAAATAACATACCAAAGTTCTATGAAACAGTGGAGAGGCGAAATAGTGCAAGTTGATGCAGGGACCAACATGGAGAAATCTGAAGATCCCGTCAAAGGACAATCTCGCTCATGTGGCCTTATCACGTTGCCGAGAGTGGGTAAAACATGGTAAGGCCACGTGAGCGAGACTGTCCTTTGGCGGGATCCATTGATGCAGTGAGACCAGCTTCTCCTTCCATGGCTCCTTGTGGATTCCCCTACAAGACTGCCGCTGACATTTAATGTGACAGCTTTTAATCTTCACAACCCGTCACGCACCGGCACTCATAGTCGACTCTTCTCAGCAACAGGTCCCGACACGCATCCACAAATGCCATGGAGCGAAAATCTCTGCTGTCAAACCGAATGCGCTCCAGACTATCCTCTGCCTCATCTAAGGCCTTGGCTGTCCGTGCCGAACTGGAGATGGCCAAAGCACGCCTGCTCTTTGTGGAGAGGGAAAATAAACTGCATGAAGCTAAGGCCAAGATGGAGTCTGAAAAGAGGGTTCTAGAAGCTGAAAAAGAGATAGTATGCAAAAAAGCCGCACTGAAAGCCTTTGAAAGGCGCATATCGCTCAGCGATAGAAGATCCGATATTCACTTTGATCGGACTCTTACTGGTCTCGTGCAACACACGAGAGAGAGTGTGTGTACCTGAACAGACCGCTCAACTCAATCCACAACACACACCACCTGCCGCTCTACAATCAGGACAGCCTCTCGCTCGGCAAAACTTAGTTTCCTGAGGTACAATCCGATTGGCCTATCAACTTGGAAGATTCCTTTTGCCTCTTCCCTGATCACAAGCCCGATCCAGCTGGCGACCGTCGGAGGAGTTGTGCGACTGAAGACAGCCACAATACTGCTCTTCATCCTGGACCAGCACCACAAACCATTCCACTCAGGGCCACGCTAAACCATGGCAGGGTGAGCAACAACGTTGCAGCCCACTGCACACAGGTTTGTGGTGTCAACGTATTCGACAAACCCTGTTTGAAAATTTGCCTGGTGAAGATATATCCCCAAGGCCAGAGAAACAATGTGGCCAGGATGCATGCCGTGATCGATGAACACAGTAACAAGTCCCTTGCTCGTCCAGAGTTCTGCGAGTTGTTCAGTGACTGCAGCCCCACCTATTTTTACTTACTTAGGTCCTGTGCTGGGGTCATAGAAACTTGGAAGGAGAGCCTATGGGTACAGAATTGAATCCATAGATAGAGGCATCAGTCTCCCACTTCCAACACTAATCGAGTGCACCGATGTGCCAGATAATCGGTTGGAGATTCCAATGCCAGAAGCAGCCCTTCATCACAAGTATTTGGCTAGTATAGCAACAGAGATTCCCAACATGGATGACAAGGCCCCCACTCTGCCACTCCTAGGTCATGACATCATCGACTTAAACAAGGTCCACACTTATATCAACAGCCTTCACCGCGCTCCGTACGCTCAGAAACTGTACATAGTCGCCAAAGCTGGGTTGCGCCTCTTCCACTCAAGCCACCCAAACTTCGCCACCCGTAAAACCGACAGCAAGCAGCCAGTCAGCTCTACCTACATGCTTGCCAATTCAGGAGAAAGCTGCATTTGGTACGAGACTTCAAATAAAAAAAAAAAAAAAGAGGCCTTTGAGCCTGATTACCCATGCCATTCCGAACAGAGACAG
Source organism: Ascarosepion bandense (assembly GCA_037127315.1). NCBI lineage: Eukaryota > Metazoa > Mollusca > Cephalopoda > Sepiida > Sepiidae > Ascarosepion > Ascarosepion bandense. Next base: position 248,029 of record JBBBDQ010002017.1, read on the forward strand.
AACTTCTCCTCCTGCCACTTGCAGCTGAGCCTATAAACTAAACCCTCCTTCTTCCCCCCACCTTCAGCTTATCTGCATAACATCTTCCCTTGTCGCTCTGCTTGCCCCTTTCCACAACTTATTCTTCACAGAACTGCTACCACGCCTTTCATTATCCTCCTTTCTCCTGCAATGTTCCCTGCCAAACCCACTACAACTTCCCTACTTATGCATGCCCATCACACTCAAAGCACAAACACAAAACAGACTTCCACCTAAACCTTTTGAGATTTAACAATCTCAGGTGGGGAGTGTCACGTTTGTAACTCGGACCTTCCGTCAGCAGGGACAAATTTTTTCGGGCACCGTTTTTGTGTTTGTTTACCTTTTACTTCTCATCTCACTGTGAAGTCTTTCTTGTTACTGATTTTTATTTTATTTTATGTTGTTTTTCTCTTCTCTTTCATTTTGTATTTTCTAGCATAGACTATGCTTCCCTTTGTTGTAATTTCCTGTCCTTTATCACGCCTTACCATGATAAGGCTACGTGAGCGAGACTGTCCTTTGGCGAGATCTTCAGATTTCTCCATGTTGGTCCCTGCATCGACTCGCACTATTTTGCCTCTTCGCCGTTTCATAGAACTTTGATATTTTACTGTGCTGCCCTGGACAAAATGCTGAAAAGCATCTTGTTTGGACAGCCAGTTTAACTCAAATTCGTAAGAACACAAACGAATTTGAGTTAAACTGGCTGTCCAAACAAGATGCTTTTCGGCATTTTGTCCAGGGCAGCACAGTTACCATCTGATTACAGACATGAAATTTAAAATTACACCACTGGAATATCCAACAGACACATAGCTTGGTGTAATAAAGTGTTGATTAAAGTATATCTGCTTTTCTGGTAGTCGTATGTTCAGTCTTGGGGTGGGTTAGTTCGGAAAAGTTATATACCCTTGTTTCATGAAAGAAATTAAAAGCAACACAAAGGTAAATAGACAAAAAAAGTAGGAATTGATACGAGTTATCTCCCCTAGGAATGAAATTGAAGCCAAACTTCTGTGAGATAACGGTATAAAAGTGTTGTTTCTGAAGAATGGTAAAGTGTACGGGTTCATTTAACTTTTTCCACAACGCCCACAAAGGATTGTTGCTATAGGTTTTGAATTTTTAATCTGCTACCAGATTCCAATAAATTTTCAGCACCTGCTGATAATTTTTACATGGTTCCAACGATTTACAAGTAATGAGGAAAATGATGTTCCGTACTTTATAAAATTGAGATATTTGTTGACACTTTCTCTTTAATTTCTTAAAACATATACAGTGAAATCAGGTCTCAAAATGACAAACAGATTCAAACTGTGATAGAGAGCTTGACAAATAAAACAGAATGATGCAAAAATGTTACTGAACCTTCTATGAACAGAAAAAAAAAAAAAAATCAGTCACTTCACCTAGCAGTACCAGCAAAAAGAACACCTCGGCTGAATGGTAAATGTCACATCACAGACAAATCTATTTGACCTTTGTGAACTATTCTTCAATGATCAAAGCAAAAATGGATGTTTCTTTTCTACAAATAAGACATTCACTATCTTGAATGGCATGGTAAAATTAATTTTTGTTTATGCTAAATGTTGAATACTACTTAAATAACCTGGACCCCAGTAAAAAAAAAAAAACAAACGGAAATTTTGTGGGGAAATAATTTTGTAGATTAGCACTGTTTAGCATTAGGCCACAAGACTTACCCGAATTGATTCAAAATTTGAAATTCAATATTGATCCATTATCGATTCAGAAGGAGGCGCTGTTTTTAAGCAATGGTGTCAAATTGATGACTTTAAAGAGTTATTAGTTTTCGGCTAAGTAAATCACTTTATCTGTCATTTACAAATATCAAGTTTGAAAATCTGCGAATCCTTATCTGCATATATTTTTTTTAATTTTCAGAATTTAACTTTTCCAACATTTTAAAAAACTTTCTACATGGAACATTTTTGGAAGCACAAACATTTGTGGTTCATAATGAATAAACAGATAGATAATTTTATTAATTTGTATAAATTTTTGTTGCTTAATTTAATTAGAAATGAATATATCCGTTTGTTTGTTAAAAATTTTTTGAACATCGCTACAATCAAATACGCAAAGGCCAATAACTCTGTAAAAGTCAAGGATCGATTTGATACTGTGTGTAGTCAAGTAAGAAGTGTAACTAAACTGGATACCCCTTCTAACAAATTAATATTTTTTCGATTTTGATAAGTGCCACGACTTAAAATCTAGAGAATGGTAATCTACAAAAAATTCCCTATTTCTTTCTGCGAGTGAACCAGTTTACTTAAGTAGGATCAAATTTTGTCCCCTGTGTAGTTTGCTATGTTCTTTATAAAAATTAAATATTTAAAAAATTATTTTAAAAAATCTGGACATTTTTAGTTTTGAAAGCAAGCGAAATGAATCAGGTTCGATTTACGATGTGTAGAAAATAATGTCAAACTGGACTGTTTGACAATATCGAAAGTTCAATTCTTTTTTGACAAAGTCTCTAGAGCCCAAGTATTTTTAAGCTCATCATTAAGTACTACTGCTAGATGGGTTTTCTTTTCTTCAACGAAAACTTAAAAACAGAGTGAGTTGTTACAAAAAATGTTTTATTTCATGAAAAAAAAGCTCAGATTTGTGTTTAGCAAGGAAGATAACAAGACTTAGTTAAAAGTCGAATTAAAACGATTACGAAGTCAAAATTTTCCCTCGAATCAGCAAATAAAAATCTATTAAAAATAAAAATAAAAACATAAAATATCAATTTCATAAAATTGGCTTTTAGTTTATGTTTTTTTGTTTTAGATTATTTTTTTTATAGAAATAGTCACTTAAATAAATAAAAACATTACTCAATTTAAAATAAAGTACACTCCACAAATTGTCAAATTTTATTAAAAAAAATATTTTTATTATATCAATGTCTTACTTCATTCAGTACAAGTCAAAAGCCAATTTGAGTGGGTGAGGTGATATTTAATAATTTTTACTGACTGAAGGACTGGGACACAAATTGCTTCCGTTTGTATTGTATTCATGACGGCTCGTAATTTAAAACAAAATTTAATTTTAACTGTTTATCATTTTATTTTTAATAGAACAAATTATTACTTCTAAAAAATAATTCTGGAACACATTCTGCCACATTAAATGTTGATGTAAATACATAAGGCTCAACATCTCTAGTCTCATGTACAAATATTTTTTTGGTAAAACTTTTAAAGAAACGAAATTAACTCATGGAAGATTTAAGAAGTTTGACGATTATATGAAAATTAAATAATTTGCTTCTTAAATTTTTCCCAGAGTTTTAGCTGCCCTTCTCCACTTTTATAGGCTTAATTTATGAAACTGATCAGTTTCTGATTTTGATAAGAGCTGCTTTTTCATTAAGGGTCATGGAGAATGAAATTAGTGGAACCTGCCATCTTCGTCAGCGACCACCTGTTGTTAATGACGTTTTTATGTGCACGGACGATTTGCTAATGTTAATTGACCCTTAGTGAGCGACCACCTCCAGAACACGACCAGTGACTAACATCAACAAGTGAAAATCACTGATCAAGTTACCGCTAAAAAAAAATCTTTGAATTTTAAATTCGGAGAAACTACTATTTCATTTTATTGATCTAAGCCAGAAACACTTCCTCATTGTTTCATTATTGTAGTGTTGTAATCAAACTGTTATTTTTTGTTGAAATGTACATTGCCTGTGTCATGGTCAAACATCGGCTGTTTTGCACAACATGTATTGCATTTGACATGTTCAAGAGATTTATCGCAGCCTCTGTACTGACTTGAATAAATTAAATTCAAGGATTGGGAAAAATCACAATTATCCCTTTCTCAAATGTCCATCTCTTTCGTTCCTTTATTTTTGTGTGTCTCTACTCTCTGCTTCTTTACCCCCACCTACGATCGCTGTCAGTTTTTTTGTATGTTTTTTCCCCCCTGTATTATCGCAAATTCTCTTTTGCTATCACTCACCTCTAAGAAAAAAACTGAAACTGTATACTTTTTTTAAGTCCACTTATTGAATATTTTTTGTGAATAAATAATTTTGGTCTCTTGTTGACCATTGTAAATACGTTTTTTTATTTTTTAAAATGAATTATGCTGAATAAATTTCTTTAAAGTTAGGACATTTTCTTATGTTCTCATTTATTTATTATCAGATGACATGGTAAAATTCTAATGAGTGGAATATGCGTTCTTGGCGTAAATAGATCATGACTATGAACTTTTAGTGAGCAACCACCCGTAGTAGATGACCATTGATAGCACTCGGGGTGGTCGCATATGACGGGTTCCACTGTATTTCCTTATTTCAAACAAAGTAGCTTCTTGATCGTATGGTCAGACTTTGCCGAAACAAATTAATGTTTTAGCTGATTTTTGTACGGCTGTAGTGCCCATTATTTTCACATTTATTTTTGTGCTTTAAAAAAGTTTTATAAAGGTGTGAAAATCAGAGCAGACAAATTCATCTATCATCTATTACTTTTCTGAAACATCTGTTCTGAATAGTAAAATAAAAAATGCAATAAAACTATGACATAATTTGATAAGCTTTTATAAACTGAAGAAAAAAATTTGATTAATAATGGAATTTTAAAAGAATTGTTTTCATGTTTTTATTATAATAATTTATAAAGTTTCAAAATTTAAACAAAATACAAAGATTTGTTGTGGTTAATTTATAAACTTAAGTGAAGATTACACTTACTAATCTAAGAGTTTAATAAAAATCATCGTTGCCTTCATATTTTAAAAATAATTTGAACTTTTTTTTTTGTATAGTAATTTCTATGGGTAAAAGGTCATGTGTTTCAGGGTTTCTTCCCCTTACAGGAAAAAATTGTACTATTATGTCACTTGTGATCGCCATCACTTATCTCACATCTGTCAATACATTTCAAATGCGGTGGAAAGGTTAGAAAGTTCAATTAGGTGTTTAGGAAATAGTTTTATTCTAAATTTCATGCTATAAATAAGTAATACTTGTGTAAATCAGATTAATTTAACATTAAATTTGCTAATATTTAAAAAATAATGTGTCACATATGTAAATTTTCGGTTTGAAATAAAGTATTTTGCTTACTAGAAGTAGTAAATTTAATCATTTAGCTTTCAAGTAAAATTAAAATAAAAGTTTCAAGAAAACTTTATTTTTTAAAATTTAATTTAAAAGTTATTTATCGAAAATGAGTGGAGGTACTTACCTTTGCTTTTGTTTTGAAATTAACCTCTCTTGTGTTCCAGCAGCTTGAGTTGAAAAGAGGACAAGAATAGATTAGGACTCCACTACTATGAATGAAAAGTTATTCCGTTTAATTTCATTAAAAGTAACATATATTCAAACTCATTCCTAAGTTGTATACGATATCAGTGCGGTATGAAAATGAAGACGCTGCTTGAGTTTGCCCACCCACTCTTCTGAAAAATTTCGGCACCTAAGTAACTCCACTCCTCCCACTTAAAAGTTCCACAATTTTTATTTTTTACACTTACAGTCACAAGTGAAATATTAATTTGAGTAACCAGAAAGTTTTTAATGGAAGACGATAAAATTCAATCAGTTAGTGGCTTGCAAGCAGATATGAGAAATCAATACAATTGAATTAGCTTCTTAAAAAAGAAGTCCTTAAATAATCTCCTTGTAGGTCATACTGTGAGATCCTCATGTAAAATTAAACTTTAATTATGAAAATTTAAGAATAAGATTTTGTTACTGCATGGCAATTAAATTCCACATTCATGAGGCACGTACAATTAACTTGTAATAAAAATTGGTTAATTCAAATAATTCTTTTACAAATTCTATAGAAGATTCCGTTGAACTTGAAAGTGATGTAAGGTGTTATTTATTTGTTATTTTAATCGGTGCGTTTTAGCTACGATGTAACTAGTAGTGTCAATAAGATAACAACTGAAAAGTAGATGGTTTTACGTCGTACAAGTTTACAGACCCACCAACAGTCGTGTAATATTTTTATCTTTTATTGAATCGATATCATAGAAAATTTTCTATTAAAAAATAATAAAAATGTTTGATTAAAGACAAATTATTAGAATTATTAATTATTACAATTTAATTTTTTTAAGGGCTATTTTTTATTCTATTAATTAAATAAATTTAAAAAATATTAAAAGACTAAACCTTTGGAAGCTATCCCTACCAACTTTTCTGTTAGTGTTAGGTTTCGATTTTTCATTTTTCGTATTATTTATTTATCTTAATAATAATAATAATAAAAGAACTTTTGAAGAATCGAAAAATATAAAGTTTTTAAAGGAAATTTTTAAAAGGCCAATAATGAGCCTTGATACACAAAAATGAAAAATCATAAAATTTATTAAAATTACAGAAAAAATGTTTAAATGTCAAACAAAAGCTTTTAAAATCCAATAGAATTAGAGAAATTTTGGAAGATTTTTAAAATCGAAATGTTTTTATGATAAAAACAGAAAGACCGACATTGACTTGTGAAAGAAAACAAGTCGGACACAAAGTCAGGATCCAATTTCACAAAAACATTTGCAATTTACACTTTAATTTGAAATATATGAAAATCCAGATCCAATTTGGCATGATGATATGTACATAAATTGATTCGCTCGCTTTCATATTAATCTATTTTTTGAAAATGAACACGTTCCGAGAGAAAAATGTAATTTTCGTAAAAACAACCCCCCCCCCCAAAAAAAACATTTTCCTGGCATATAATTTTCGTCATAAACTAAGGAAACTTCACTACACTGATCTTTAAATTAATAACAGATTTTAAACCTGTTTTTAGACATAAATAGTCTAAAAATTCGTTCCTAAGAAGACTAAAAAAATTCTATCACTTTGATATTGTCACATGTCTGTGATTGTTTTCGGGTCTCCAACTAAAACATGATTTATTTTAATCATAATGGACATGCATGAAAGATGTAAGCTTAAGCATCTAAGAATTTCTTATACCCTTAAAAAGCCAGACAGACTATTTAAAAATTACATTTCCAGCTGTTGTCTTTTCAGAAAATATAATGCATTTTTATTTATCCATTCCAAAATGAACTAATTCTTAAACAGTGAACTTGATCAAGCAACTTTCTCGTGTAGGAATAGAGATTTTATTTTACACTGGAAATTTAATGATTAAAAATGAAAAGGGTGGAAATAAGACTAAATCTTCATCAACTGTATTAAAAAAGAGCAATTCATATTGAACTTTAAGGAAATGAGTGCACGAGAGTTTGTGCTAGCCTTCATAAAAAATTCTCTAACATTTTTATCATTTATTCTCAGTAAGTTTTTTTATCACTGGATGCAAGTGGATAATTTTTTTTATAAAAACACTTTAGATTCTAAAGTTTAGAGCAAAGAAAAGTTTTCTGTTGGTGTGATTGTTCTGGAATCTGGATTCTTAGCTGTGACCACGAACTTTGCATCGAAAATTGTACCAATTCTTTGAAAACTATTTAAAAGAAACTTTTTAAACTATTTATTTTTATTTTATCATAAAATAAATAGTTTAAAAAGTTTTATCCTTTTCTAGATTTGTTTCCTGGAGACCTTATGCAGTATTATAATTTTTAAAAGGACATATTTCATTTGCATTGATTATTTTACAATTTGGCACACAAACAAATTGTTTAATAATTAAACAATATTAAACAATAATAATGAATTAAACTTTAATTCATTATTATTACTTTTTTGTGAAAATAAATTTATTGTTTGTTTTTAAATTCGACTCGTGTCATCTGTCTTTATGTTACCTCCTTGTTTGATAACTTCTATTATTAAGGTTTTTTTTTTTTTTTTTTTTTTACCAAATAAGAAAATAATTCTTTAAGAAGACCGATTTTTGATCGGTGACAGAGCGCAATTATAACTTATAACTGTAAAAATAAAATCTTTCAAGTAGAAGTGATGATCAGTACAAATACATGTTTTTTTACACTGTGCTACTTAAAACAAATCTTTAAGTACGGCACACAACAGATGAATCTGATAAATTAAACTTAAAGTAAAACACTGTTTTGTTTTTTTTTAGTTTTTTTCCTCTTGAAAAATAAATTAAAATGAATTTGGTGTTTTTAAGAAAAATAAAAAAATCCAAACAACTTCAGAACGAATTTAAACATATTTTATGTTTTCTTTCTTAGAGTCAAAATGTGTTTCCCTCTCTAACCAAATGAAACATTAAGGAGAAATTTTTTCTACCTTGACTTGGAGTTGTTGTTTTCTTCAGGAATGTCAACGTGTTAAATCTTTCATCAGTTTTATCTGCGAACTTCGAGATTTTCAATTTAACGCTGATTTAAGCTGTAAACGCATACGCTGATGAGTGAAAAAAATTAAATTCTCACTCAAATGTTTGGCAAAAGTTCATTGTAACGAGTTCTATCACAGAGAAGTAGTAATTTCAATCTTCTTTTTTTGTGTTCGCGACTCTGTTAAATGCAGAATAACACGACCATTAGATAATCTATAACCTTAAAGATTAATTGTATTATTACCAGTTAAAGTACGTGTATTTCTTACGTTAAAATCGATTAACTGTCAAACAAAGTAATAAAAAAAAGTAATAAGTCGTTACGAAAGTAAGCAGTTAAAACATTTCAGGCCTTGTTTAAAAGCTTAGCTAAGGGAGTTAACTCATTTTGCTTTCTGATATTAATTTAACTGGCATACATTTTTTTTAATGGAAGGGATATCAGCTAATTTTAATATTTATTCTTATATATATATATATATATATATATATATATATATATATATATATATATATATATATATATATAAATGGATGGGCTCAAGGCCAAAAACGGGGATTGGGGAAGGCTGGTCTTCATCTGTCTTAAATTCATTTTTTAACTAACCTCATTCACTGACCCAAGCTAACGACAGAATATTCCTTGCACGATACCAAAACATCGCTGTTATGGTATTCGTTAGTATAAATATTATTAGAGAGCAGAGACGAGGAGGAGAAAAGTTAAGCTTACAAGGGAGACCTCTGTATTAAGGGAAGTAACCCCTATCCTAAGGGAAGGCAACTCATGCCATGACATCCCCCTTTCATTAAGAGGATTGTTCCCTGAAATGAAAAGGAGTTCATTCAGAGCCTTTTTCTATAAGGTGTATTTTTGGGGAGGTTTTACGACACGACCAGATCTAGTGATTGTTTCTGTTGGTGTGTTACCACTAGGCTGCGTTTTATGTACAGGTCTGTGTGTTATTTCAGGTGGGGTGCAAATGTTTGTCTGTGTGTTGGGTGTTTCTGCAGGAAGCGTGTTTGGAATCTTGGGGGGTGGAGGCTCAGAGTGATGTGGGGGTGTACCATGGAGAGGCATCAGTGCCTTGTTGCTAACATCTTCCCTGAGATGTCTGCGGTTCCTGCGAAGAACCTGTCCTGTTGGGGTTTCAATGATGTAGGATCGTGGTTCAGTGCAGACTTGCCTGACCACAGCTGGAGTCCAGTTCTTTGCATCATGCTCTTGTACTTGCACCAGTTGTCCTGTGCTAAGTCTGGCAAGATCCTTTGCATGCTGATCATGTTGCTTTTTCTGCAATAACTGTCTATTGAGTAGACGATCCTGAACTTCCTCTTTCCGGGCATTATTGTTGGTGCATTTTGTGGGGAGATTGCTGACCAGCTTCCGGTTGAAAAGTAGTTCTCCCGGAGATGGGATTACATGATCCATTGGAGTCGATCGGAGACACAAAAGGCTCATGTCCATGTCTCGGTTGCTCAGTATGGCCTTCTTCATGGCTCCCTTGATGGTCTGTATGCACCGTTCTGCCATGCCGTTCGATTGAAGGTATTTAGGAGAAGATGTGATGTGCTCAAAATCCCATGCCTTGGCAAATTCTTTAAACTGCTGAGAGCTAAAATGTGGTCCATTGTCACTGATAAGCCTTTCCAGAACTCCTTGTTCAACAAAGATTTGCTTGGTAAGGTGAATGACTTCCTTGCTGGAGAATTCCCTCAGTTTGCGGATGAAGGGGTATTTCGAGTAGTAATCCACAATGAGGAGGTACTTATTCCCATTCAGGTTGAAAATATCAGTAGCCATAATTTGCCATGGTCGTACTGGGATCTCATGTGTCATGAGGGGCTCTGCAGTTTGGGACTTCTGGAGTTTTTGGCATATGGCGCATTGCTGTACTATCTTGTCGATGTCGCTATTTATACCACTCCAGAAAACACAGGTTTTTGCCCTGAGCTTGCATTTGTCGCTTCCTTGGTGACCATAATGTATTTTTTCCAAGGTTTCGGGTTGCATTGATTTAGGGATCAGTATCCTGTCACCTTTGAGCAATATGCCATTCTCAATAGAGAGCTCATCTCTATAAGACCAGTATGGATGAAGGTCTTTATGTAGTTCTCTGCGAGATTCTGGCCAGCCTTGAAGAATCCGTGCCCTTAATTTGCACAATATTGGGTCGGCATTAGTTGCTTGACGGATCTGAGTCAGTTTCTCAGTTGAGAATTGCACAAAGTCTACTTTGATGTCTAAGTCAATGACTTCTTTGCTTTTTTTGTTGGGAAGTCTGGATAGTCCATCTGCCAGTATCATCTCTTTGCCCGGTCGATATTTGATGATCATGAAGTCGGGGGTGGGGTGCTGCAGTTAGGTTCTTAAGGCAAATCATTTCCAAGGGCTTGCGGTCATTTTCAACTTCAAATGAATGTCCGTAAACATAAGTCCGAAATCGTTCACAGCCGAATACAACAGCTAAGAGCACCCGCTCGATATTGGCGCAGCGCTGCTCTGTTTCAGTCAGGGATTTTGACGCGAAAGCTATGGGTTTGCCTTCTTGGATTAGTGCTGCTCCCAGACCTCTGGAGGACGAGTCGACTTGTATTATGGACTTTTTTGGAAGGGTCATAATAGTATAGCAGCATTTCTCTGCATATCAAGTCCTTTATTTCCTGCAGCGACTTCTGGTGAGTATTGCTCCAAACGTAGTCCGTATCCTTTTTCAGGAGTTCTCTGAGGTTTGCTGTGAGGTCTGAAAGCCTAGGAATGAACGGTGCCATGTAGGTAATAATTCCTAGTACCTTTTGCAGCTCGGTAATATTGCTAGGACTGGGGAGTGATTTTATTTCCTCCACTTTCTGGGGGTCTGGGTGTATCCCATTCTTATCGAAGATGGCGCCGAAGAATTTCACCTGTTCATGGTCGATTACACATTTGCTACTGTTAAATGTGAGGCCAGCAGTTCGTGCTGTCTCCATTAACTTCCGTAAGTTGAGGTCGTGCTCCTCTTTGGTTTTTCCATAGATGATAACGTCATCAATTAATGCCAAAGCTTTAGTGCACTTTTCTATGATCATGTCCATTCTTTGCTGGAAAACATCCTGAGAAATAACCAGGCCAAAGGGCATTCTTTGAAGGCAGTATCTTCCAAAGGGAGAATTAATGTGGTTAGCAATTGTGACTCCTTGTCGAGCTTGACAGACCAGTAGCCATTTTTCGCATCCAGTTTGGAGAAGAATTTGGCGCCCGACAGTTTGTGTGAGAGCTCTTCCATGGTTGGGGTTTTGTGGTGGCAACGCATGATGACCTTATTTACATCTTTGGGATCTAAACATATGCGGAGTTTGCCGTTGCTCTTGCGCACATATACAATGTTGTTGACCCACTCTGTTGGGATTATTTGCGGATTATCCCTTGGTTAATCATTTCATCCAGTTCTGCCTTTATTTCATCTCTCATGTGGATGGGGTATTTTCTTGGTGCATGGACTATCGGATGGTTATTGGGTCGAAGTACAATGTGGTATTCCCCGGCGAAGTTACAAATTCGATCAAATTCATCAGGATACGCTTCAATCAGATCTTTCGTGGAGTTGATTGGTGCATTGTCTGATGAAGTAGCTGGGGTACCCGACGCATGAATGACTGGGGCACACTTTGTTCTCTGAATGGAACAGTGTAGAGTAACCAGTTTTAAGTCTGAAGAGAGGGTAATCTTAGTATGGTAGGTCCCTTGGAGGTCACTACGTAGAATTTCACGTACCCCCATTCGCCTTTGTATGTACATTGAATCTGTATGGATCCATGTTGCGGGATACTAGATCCGTTGTACGCCGTAAGTACTGCAGCTTCTTTCTGTGTTGTGCCAGGGAGTGGTTGTCCATTCCGGTCTACACACTCTGGAAACATTTGCTGGAATGTGCGTACAGGGAGTGTATTTCCCTCCGCACCTGTGTCTACCTTTTTAACTTGTGTACGCCTTTCCTGTTTGGTAACACTATGTCCAATCTGTCTGAGGGTATTTTTTATCGTGGGCTTTCACTGAATAGAAAGACATCCTCTCGAAGTCGTCCACTACCTGGTCCTGAACATTAATGGAGTTCTGACGGTTTTTATACGTGTGCTGTACCGGTGTGAAACTTCTGTGTTTGGTAGACCTGTTTGTCTGTGGTTGTCTGCCAGTTTTTTCCTTGACTTTTCTGTTGTCGCACATCCTAGCCCAGTGGTTCTTCCGTCCACATGCTGAGCAAGTACTGCCTGGAGCAGGGCAATTTCCATTTTGATGGCTGTACTATACTTATCTGCCCTTGGCATTTTGTTAGTGTAATTACTTCCCTTACTTGCATTCGTCAGTTGACGAATTGCTTAGTCAGGAAATGTTTTGTTGATTAAATCCTTGTTAAGGAAAACCAGTCTTGTCAACTCATTTCAATTTAATCAACAAAACATATTCAACGGTATGGATAAATACTTGAAGCCGGAACGTTTGGGCACCCCTCCTAATACAACATCCTCAAGTAAGCACTTTAATCACTGGCTTCGAAGTTTCTCGTCGTTCCTACGTAAAATTGTTGACCCTAACATCCATACTGATTTGGATAAACTCGATACACTGATAAACTGTATTTCTTCTGAGGTATACGAATACATTGCTGAATGTGATACGTTTGATAGTGCAGTTAACCGTCTGAAAGAACTGTACATAAAACCCCCGAACGAAGTTTTCGCCCGGCATTTACTTGCCACTTGCGGCCAAAAAGAGGAGGAAAATATTGACGAATACGTGCAAAGACTACAGTTACTAGCAAAAGAATGTAACTTTAAACCAGTTGATGCGATTCAAAACCGAGACGACTGTGTCAGAGATGCATTCATCACAGGTTTACGTTCAAACGTTATTCGACAACGGCTACTTGAAAACAAAACACTGCATTTAAATATAGCTATCGACCAAGCTAGAGCGCTCCATGCAGCTCAGAAAAATTCAGAAGCATATACATACACTCAAACACCAATTGTGGGTGCAGTTTCTCAGGAAAATAACTGTACCGGTGTCCAGTCAACGGTCCCCATTAATGCTTGTTGTGCAGCTTCGGCTAACACCAAGTATACGTGTTTTTTTTGTGGAGGACCTCGTCATAACAGAAGTGTGTGTGCAGCAAGAAACGCTACCTGTTTTAAATGTAAAAAAGAAGGCCATTTCTCAAAAATGTGCCGTTCGAACCCAAATACGACATCTGCTGCAACATGCTCTCACAGACTCGCGACAATGTTGATATCCAACACTACGTCTGCCTCCTTAGGATCCCTAAAACAGGCTGCATTATACGTATTGGTCGGGAAAAATGGCGCCGGTACGGCGCTAATGGATACGGGGAGCTCAGGATCCTTTATCTCCCTCAGTTATGTGAGGAAACACAAAATACAAATAAAACCTGCTACTGGTAACGTGTCCATGGCGTCATCATCACTTAAAGCTTCTATCAAAGGACAGTGTACGGTGGATTTGAACCTTCTGGGTGAGTGGTATCCAAATGTAAAACTTTCAGTTCTACCCAACCTCTGCTCTGATATTATTCTTGGCCAAGATTTCATGTCACAACATTCCACTATATCTTTTGCATTCGGTGGCTCTAAGAAAGATCTTGAAATCTCTCATCCTATCTCCTGTAGTGTGCCCTCGGCATTAGTGGACACACCATCTTTATTTTCCAACATTGATCCAGACTGTAAACCTATTACAACTAAATCTAAAAGGTGTGGAGAGGGTGACAGACGTTTCATACAGACTGAGATTGAGAAAATGATCAGAGAGGGTGTAATTCAGGAAAGTACTTCCCCTTGGAGGGCTCAGGTTTTAATAGTAACAAATGAACGTCAAAGAAAGAGACTAGTAGTCGATTATAGTAGAACAATTAACAGATTTACTAGATTGGATGCTTATCCATTACCAAGAATGGATGACTTAGCCCAGGAAATATCAAAATTTAAAGTTTATAGCTCATTGGATCTGAAGAGTGCATATCACCAGATACCAATAAAAGAAGAAGATAAGCCTTATACAGCATTTGAAGCTAACGGTAAACTTTACCAATTTTGTAGAATTCCTTTTGGAGTGACCAATGGTGTTGCATGTTTCCAAAGGATAATAGACAAGATTATTAAGGAAAATAATCTAACGGGAGTGTATGCCTATGTAGACAACATTGTCGTAGTCGGGAAAAATCAGCAAGACCATGATGAGAACTTAGAAAAATTAAAAAAGATTATTACCCAGTATAACCTCACTCTCAATGAAGAGAAGTCCGTGTTCTCTAAAACATCCATTGATTTTCTCGGCTATAGTATATCACAGGGCTTACTTAGACCTGATGCAGAACGTCTACGGCCATTAAGAGAGTTACCTATTCCTCAGAACAAAACCTCTCTGCGTCGAGTGCTTGGATTATTCTCTTACTACTCCCAGTGGATACCCAAATTCTCTGATAAGATTAGACCCTTAATAACAGCTAATTCATTCCCCCTTGATCCAGAATCGATAAAAACATTTGAAATCTTCAAGGAGGAAATTGAAAAGGCCTTATTGCACTCAGTCGACGAAAAGATACCTCTTGTAGTAGAAACCGATGCCTCTGATACTGCTATTGCAGCCACTCTCAATCAAGCAAACCGTCCAGTAGCATTCTTTTCACGCACACTTACGACTACAGAACGAAAACACTCTTCCGTAGAAAAGGAGGCTTGTGCAATAGTAGAGGCAGTTAAAAAGTGGTCACATTATCTATCAGCACGACGTTTTGTGATAGTCACAGATCAACAAGCTGTGAATTTCATGTTTGATGCAAGAAGGCATGGAAAGATCAAGAACAGCAAGATCGAAAGATGGAGAATGGAATTGGGGTGTTACGAGTACGATATCATGTACCGACCAGGGAAAAACAATATTCCAGCCGATACGCTCTCGCGTGTCCAGTGCAATGCACTCGACAACATGGGAAGATTGCATGAAATACACGAACATCTTTGTCATCCGGGTATAACCAGGTTAGCTCATTTTGTTAAAGTAAGGAATCTTCCGTACTCTATTGAGGAGGTTAAGAGAGTGTGTGCAGCATGTGCAGTGTGTGCCAGATGGAAACCACGCTTCTATACACCAGAAGCTGGACGCCTAGTCAAAGCTACACAACCAATGGAACGACTCAGCATTGACTTTAAGGGGCCCCTTCCTTCAACTTCGAAAAACCGTTACCTATTAACGGTTATAGATGAGTACTCACGTTTCCCTTTTGCTTTCGCATGTACAAGCACTAATTCAGACTCTGTAATACAGGGTCTAAGTCAAATATTCATAGTATTTGGCATGCCATCCTACATCCATTCGGATAAGGGTGCATCCTTCTTATCAAAGGAAGTACGTGAATATCTCACCAATCTCGGGATTGCTACTAGCCGGACAACGCCTTATCACCCCCAAGGAAACGGTCAGTGTGAAAGGTATAACGGGATTATATGGAAACACACATTATTAGCCCTAGCCTCAAGAAATCTCAAGGAATCGCAGTGGGAAACGGTTTTGCCTGAAGTGCTACACTCCATAAGATCTCTTCTTTGTACCGCTACTAATGCCACACCACATGAAAGACTCTTTTCATATCAACGGCGAACTCCCAGCGGCCATTCCTTACCCACTTGGCTATCTAAGCCAGGGCCTGTTCTTTTGCGTCGCCATGTCCGAGCGAGTAAGTACGAACCATTGGTTGACGAAGTAGAGTTACTCGAAGCAAATCCCCAATATGCACACATAAGATTCACCAATGGTCGCGAATCTACAGTCTCTGTAAGCGACCTAGCACCAGCAAGGATCTCATTACAAAGCGAGAATGTTGTAGATGATATCCAGAAAGACCTAAATGATTCTACACCCACTAATGAATCTCCCAAGGAAAAAGTAGATAGTAACGATTCACAAACTATCGTTAACTCAGAAATTGTATCTTCTCCAAGTGATTTAAATATTATTCCTCCTCAAGTAATGTCAAGAACTCCTGATATACCCAGACGATCCCAACGGGAAATTCGTAAGCCAAAGAGGTATGATGAACCGTAAAAAAAAAAAAAAAAAAAAAAAAGGAGGGGGAGAATGTACTATACTTATCTGCCCTTGGCATTTTGTTAGTGTAATTACTTCCCTTACTTGCATTCGTCAGTTGACGAATTGCTTAGTCAGGAAATGTTTTGTTGATTAAATCCTTGTTAAGGAAAACCAGTCTTGTCAACTCATTTCAATGGCTAAGTCCACATTTGCCACAGTTGTCTGTGTCCTCAGATCCGTGCTTTATTGCACTTATTTGGCTGTCGACTTTTCCTTGTAGCTCGCCCATTTGCCTCATGTAATTAATTGAAGCCTCGTAACTCCTACAGATGTTGAGTACTTCTGACATGGACATTGTCTCGTTTTTGCTAAGTAGCTGCTTTTGTAATTCAGGGAATTTTGTTCCAGCAATGATCTGGTCGATTACTCGTTCTTCCATCTCACGCTCGTCCCTGAACTTGCATTTTTGTGCCTGAAGCCTACATCTTGCCAGAAAATCATCAATGTTCTCTGCTTCATTTTGTGAGTAATTTTGCAAGCAGAAGCGTGCAATCCGAAAGTTAGTTTGTGGCTCTATTTGCTCTAAGACCTTTCCCCAAATTGCCGCAGGGTTACGTCTGTCGGCTTCATTTTCGAATGACCAGGAGTTGTAGCGTCTTAAACCTTCTTTTCCCGATAACAAAAGAATGTGGTCGACTTGTTTGTTCTCTGGTATGCCTTTCACGGAGAAGAATAATTCACGTTGTTGTTTGAAAAATTTCAGGGATTCCACCAAATTTGATGTTTCCCAGCACATAAGTGGTTCACTTGAATGGCTAGACATTATTATTATTATTTGGAATAAAACAAGGACTTGAAAAGAAGGGATGAGATAACTTACAGTTGCGGTTACAAACTTCCAATATGGCGTCTTTTTCCTTTGTATTTTTAATAACGCACGTGTCTGCTTCTTGATTCGGAAAAGCCGGTACGAATGAGATCTTGCTAGACTTTACAGCCGCTTTCATGTTTGTGTTCACTGTACTATACACTGTAATGTTCTTCGTTCGTTTTTACCGCTGCCACCATGTTATGGTATTTGTTAGTATAAATATTATTAGAGAGCAGAGACAACGAGGAGACAAGTTAAGTTTACAAGGGAGACCTCCGTAATGAATACAGAAGCAACCTCTTTATTAAGGGAAGTAACCCCTATCCCAAGGGAAGGCAACTCATGCCATGACAATCACTACCTCATAGACTCTGTGAAAAATCTAACTAGTTCCGTATGTACAATTGTTTGTAGGTTGGTGGAAATAACAACTTTAAAAATGAATATTCCCAATGAATATTTATACAATGGGGGAGACTACAAGTAACTAAACTTTACTTTACTAAATAGTTTTACTAAATAGTCAGTAATACCCCCCCCACCACCAATTCTTATTCGTGGCAGAAACATGAGTTAGCTGAACTAAAATTATGCCGGCCTTGTATAAATTAAACTGTCGTTCGTACAAACACACAAACTATTACGCACTCCTCCAAACACAAAAACAAATACGACCCCCCCCCCCCCAAAAAAAAACACTCGAAAACGAAAATTGCCCCGCATCCACCAGGGAACTAACGTTTCTAGTTATCTAATGAGGGAGGGAGTATGGAAGTAAACTAAAGAAAGTGAGGACAAAAATATAATTGGTTCAATGACAAAAATACCCTAGCTAAGTTTTAACTTGGCGTAACTAAAAGCAAAAAACGAACCTAAACTAACCTATTTTTGGGTGGGGTTGACAATGCTTGGTATAGTGTTCTCAATATCCCGATGCCTAACCGACATCAAAATGCCACTCCAAGTTGGCTCCTTTCACTCGACAGAGACGCGCAAGTCCCACCCACCTTTTGCCAAATTCTGATAGAGAGAGTCGTCGCCTTTCCATCCTGATCTTGACTTTAAGCTGATGCTTAAAGGACAAGATCAGTTGGGAAGAGGAAAACTTCTCGACCCCATAGAATTCCTTCTGTCGCATCGTCCATATCACAACTCGCATAACACCTAGTAAGCATACGAACACAAAATGCTCACTCAACCTTAGTCAACGACAGCACCACATTGCTACAGAAGCGACCTCAAGGACAAAGAATTTTCCACGCAGCATGCTAACCATGAAGTCTTCAAGCCACTTGCACAACGGAACTATGACCTTGCAGTGAAAGAAGGCATGCGACAGTTTCGACTACCGACTCCCTGCACTCGCCTCGAGGTAAACTGCGGGCCTACTCCTCGCGCGAGTGCACACTTATTACGGACAGAAAGTTGTTGTGGCCGTCTTCCTTCCAGAATTTGCTATTCCCATCGACTTGCGAACACATTCGGTCTAGGAAGGCGATGCTAAGCGTATGTTGACGAATCTCGATGCTAGGTATACTCAGATCGCCTTCAGAAGAGTGGTGATAACATATCTCCCGTCACACTTTGTGAGCCTTGGATCCTCACAAAAAAGAACAAGGCCCTGACTAATGTCATTAATATGACATACAGAAGTGGAAGTACGGAGAGTTGGTAAAGGAGAATTGGGTAGGTGTGTGTAACACATACTTCTGCCTTCCCCTTTAAGGAAAGATTTCTCCGAGACCAAAGACGACCTGCGGCCTCAGCCTTCTCCTGCACCTCCGACTAGTTCATTTCTAAGTGGAGATTAGGACCGAAACAAACGCCAAGAATCCTGACCGGCCCGTCTGTCTGAAAAAAAAAAGGTCCAAGAAGAGAAACTTCTTTCCACGCGCCCAGTCGCAAGCTTATCGCAGTTTATCTTGACCCCTGTCACCGTCTCCTACACAAGAGCCGAAACGTTGTCAGCATAGGCGGAATACTTGGCCGAAGTGGTGAGACCAGGTAAAGAGATTCTGCGTAGGACCGGATTCGCCTTCAACTTGCGAAGGAACGATTCCAACGCAAGAACGTAAAGCAGAGGCGAAAGCAGACAATCTTGACGAATAGAGAGAGTTGAAAGGAAAGGCTCTGATCATACCCCATTCACTTCCATCAGTGTACCAGGGGACATGTACAGAGATCAGATCTAAATGCAAAGTATGGCCCAAAACCGGTGGCTGAAAGGACAGACTCCAGAAAACGTGGGCAAACCCTTGAACTGATCTTCAGTGTTGACTTTCTTGACGATCAAGCGTACCAAACGAAGTTTGTCCTGAATCGTCCTCCCTTCACAGTACAAGTCTGTTCGTGGCCAATCAGACTATTGAGGACAGCCTTAAAATGGCTTGCTAAGATCTTGGCTAAAATCTTGAACTCTGTATTTAAGGCCTGAAGTTATCTATCCAATTCCTACCGTCCTTGTTTTTGCGCAGCAACTTGATCACACCCCTGGTGAAGCGTTGCAGTATAGACCCCTGCTTCATCCAATTATTGTAAATCATCGCCAGCAACAAAACAAGAACGGACGACTGCCTCAAGTACAGCTCATAAGGAAAACCTTCTTCAACGCATCTCAGATCCCAAACTTTGTCACGGGATCCTCGCACCCAGCTGCTTGAGCCGCCCCGAGACAGGGGATGTCGGCCAAATCGGCAAAATAGGCATCAAACTGAACAGTGTTCAGACCGGGCTCTCTGGTGAAAAGTTCCTGAAAGTAGTCACAAAAAGCCTCAACTATGCTCGCGTTTGTAGTCACAATCCACTTATTCAGCAATGTGACGTATGCGATATGCGTTTTGTTATAACAATATTTTGGAACGGCGATAATTAATTTTATTAATTAATTAATAACCAAAATCTTCTAATTGCTATTATAGACCATAAGAGAAATTTTCTTTATCCTTCGAATATGAGCAAAGGAAAACGGAGGTGATTAATTTCATTAACTAATTATTAACTGTAGCTGGAAAATCTTTATCTTTAAAAAGAAAGTAGGGACGAAAAATAACACCTGGCATTTCTCTATTATTGTAAACCCGGAAAGAAGAGAAAGAAAAGAGAAATGGATCTGTTTTCGATTTCGGCCATAAACACAAGTGTCATCCTTGAACCTAAAAGATAGATTCAATTGTTATTTTTTGGCCGGCCA
Source organism: Ascarosepion bandense (assembly GCA_037127315.1). NCBI lineage: Eukaryota > Metazoa > Mollusca > Cephalopoda > Sepiida > Sepiidae > Ascarosepion > Ascarosepion bandense. The sequence goes on from JBBBDQ010002017.1 coordinate 268,473, forward strand.
AAGAATAGAAAAAGAGGACCAGGGAAAGAAGAAGGGAGAAAGACAAGACTAAATTAGTTTCAAGCCAGAAACAACAGATATCGGTTTCAATCACCCCAAAGAAAGCTGACGGTCATTCTAAAAATAAAGGAAAGATAAATTTATTTGTTATTATTTCTTGGTAAAGGAAAGGGAAATTTCATTTTTGGGTCCGACTGTCTGGCTGGCATGACTCGTAAAAACAAAAAAAAAAACCAAAAAACAAAAAAAAAAAAATTTAAGATAACAAATGTTTTGATTCCGAGTCAAGTAATTTAGAGAAAAGGTATTTTCACTGACATCAGGGTAAAACTGATAAGGCATTCTTGTCACTTGAAAATATAGGTGACTCAGAGAGTGGATATTAAAAAAACAGGTGCGTAGAAATTATTATTTGTCAATGGACCCTTGTCAACTTGTTTTGGGCGAAGACAGTTCAAAAAGGTTAATGCCTATTGTTTTAAGAAAAAAAAAATCCCCGAAATTGTTTCGTGAGAAAAAGTTTTGAGAAAGGAAATTCGGTTAAGTCCAGCCCAGAAAAGGGGTATGGGGAGATAACGTCATAAAATCGAGAGAGATTCCATTGGTTTGGTGACCAAGCCCCGAAAGGGGGAGGCGACTAACAATTGGCGTCATGGAAAGAAGACTAATCCCATTGGCTAAACCACAGGCAACAACGAGTAACAGCTAACCTCAGGATTTTATTGGTTGCCGAAATGGGGGATTAGACACCCAGCGACCGTCGGCCCCACACCATGGCATGGGCATAAATACAGGGTCCCGAGGGACCAAAATCAGTTGGTGTCGAGTGGGATCGGAGGAGAGTCCGAAGTTGGCTCGGAGAAAGTCCTAAAGATGTAACGACGAAGATAGGCGCCATGTTGTTGGGCGCTAACCGCAGAGCCTGCCGGCCAATCAGAGATAAAGACAGGCAAGAGATTTTGCAGTTAAAGTTTTGAGTTGCAGAGAGCGACAGAGAAGTTGAAGTCGGAATGACAGAGATCGACAGAAGAGGCCTGATGCCGGCTAACCAGAATTAAAGACAGAAGAGAACTTGCAGACAAAGTTTCGAGTGAAGTTGCAGAGATCGACAGAAGAGGCCTGATGCCGGCTAACCAGAATTAAAGACAGAAGAGAACTTGCAGATAAAGTTTCGAGTGAAGTTGCAGAGATCGACAGAAGAGGCCTGATGCCGGCTAACCAGATTTAAAGACAGAAGAGAATTTCCAGACAAAGTTTTTGAGTTGAAGTTTGAAGTCGAAATCAGAGTGACAGAGATCGACAGAAGAGGCTTGGTGCCGGCTAACCAGAGTTAAAGACAGAAGAGATTTTACAGACAAAGTTTAGTAGTTGCAGCTCGAGTGGCAGAGAGTTCGATTTCCCGGTCCAGAAACGTAATGACCAAAGACAGTTCCCAATCGAAGAATTAAAGAGACAGAGAGATGATTGCCATGCCGTTGGGTGCCGACTCTAGAGAAGCCTGTCGCCAATCAGCCAACCAGCGTTAAGAGACAGACAAGAAGAGAATTTTCAGACAAGTCTGAAATTGCTAACTGAAAGAGAATAACCTAGCACTTCGGCAATTTCCGTAACATTCCGGAAAACAAGCAACAAGTTGACTAGTCTTATATAACGAACTTAGACTTCTGCTCGAAGCAGCGAGCTGCGGCCAGCCAGATTCTTTGTTATAGCTTAGGAGAATAATTCGATTTGCCTAAGAAACGTCCGTTCCGCTACCAGTTGATAGAAGCAGGGATGGGAAATTATTCAAGAGGCTATTATGTATAATCTGTATATATAGACATTATTTCACAACACTTCAGACGTCGATCTACTTATTTCCTTTGATGTTACATTTCTTTCTTTTATTACTCAATTGCGTGCACACTTCCCGGCTTCGTTTAGTTCGGCAGAGAGACAGCTAGTGAAAAAACTCTCGTGACTGCCTTGTGATTAATCAACACAACGTGGGACAAGGGAGAAAACCGTGACAGAGTCAATCTACGACCAGCTGGCTGGATCGAAACCAACAACATTGTTAGCATTTCGCAGTTCCACTGCACGCAATACAGCAGTCATATTCGTTACATCAGGAGAATTCTTTTTAACCTAACCCTAACTACGAGAGCTTATCCTTCTTGACAAGCAAGAAGGTCTGTTCTACCCTAGCTATGGCTACATCCCCACTAACACGGGATTTAATCGCCCGATCAACTTTAGCGTATCTGCCATTTGTGCTGCTAACCTAGATAGATTGTCGACATCTATATTCAGCAGTAAATAACTTAATTTTTGACTTTAAGGAATCCCACTATTTATTCCCAACCACATCACCTGTCAATTCCCGCTGTATCATTAATAGCAACTGCTCCTGGAAATCTTGCTCATCAAGTTCAATTTCTAGTAGCCAGCCAATTTGACCTTAGGCATCTAAGTTTACACGAACCCAGACAACGAGCCTATGATCCAAGTAAACTATAGAATGGAAACTTGGACAACCTGAGAGTCCTACATTGACTCTCTTAACTAAAACTCGGTCGATGTCGCTAGAACGCACCACCGAAACCGAGCTGCTCCTATTAGTTCAAGTCCACACTAAATTCCGAGGGTGTTCATTTTGGTACTTATCGACACGATCGAACTTGTCGATGAAGTCCCGAAATGGTTTCACGTCCGGGTTGTTAGTACCAGATTTTTGCCCTATGCGATCTATATCGGGGTCAAGGACAGCATTCAATTCGCCCGCAAAACTACACGACGAGATGTCGTCAAAAACGACTCCATCCACCGAAAGAAAGCAGCCTGCTCCGCATAGTCATTAGGCGCATAAACCACAATGAAACGAAGAAATTTACCCTTTATAGTAACATCCATCATGCAAAATCTGCCTGCCGGATCTGCGAAGACAAAAACACGCGCCGAATCCAAAGACGTGCTCTCATAGCTACGATGCAGAAATTTTTTATGTCGTAAGAAAAAATTCTGCTGTGAACAAAAGGGGAAAGGAAATAAAAAAACAAAACAAAATAAAATTCAGTATAACACAAAGGGTTCAAATTAAAGAATATTTACTACTTTATTAAACACAGAGAGGAGTTGTGAGCTGAGTGCAACACAGGTCCGTTAGCAAAGGCTAGATACCACACACAAAAAAAAGTTAAAAGTCCTTTACAGTTACCGTGTCAATCTGAAGCTTCAGTTCTTTTTTTTTTCTTTGAAGGGAGAGAATTTAGGGGAGAGTAGCCTCCCTCTAGCTATCGGATAGCGGCTCTGTTTTCCCTAATTTTTTGTTATGTTCAGTGTTCGAAGTTCCTTTCTTGTCTCACGCCTGGAAAAAGTCTTTTTTTTTTGTTAAATCTTTTCTTGAACTTTCGTGAATTGTGGACCGACCTGGGAAACTGTCCATTTTTCTGTAAAATGAAATTTTTTTCTTCCTCTGGAAGAAGTATCTTTTTGTAAAATAAAATTTCTCTCTTCCCTTGGAAGAAGTATTTTTTGTAAAATAAAATTTCTTCCTTCCTCTGGAAGAAGTGATATTCAATCTTATTTTTCTTCCGCCACGTGGGTTAATGACAAACATGGGAAACGGCCTTTTTTAGATAAATAAAATCTCTTTCTTAATCTCGAAGAAGTATCGTCGAATCTTTTGTTTCTCCTCTGTTCATCTGAAGGAATCCCTTTTCTTCTTCTGCGAGCTTCTCAAATCTGCAAATAAATTCAGACTTCTTTTTACGTCTTTGGTCTGACTGAGCTAAAATTTTCAGGACAGCTCAACTCGAATAAAATAAAAAAAAAACTGAGGGTTCCTGCTCCTTCAAATTCTATCAAAGGGAGCTAACCAATCAGAGGTGAGATACGTAACACGTGGTACAGCAAAAACGTTTCAATTTCCCAACGGCCTTAGCGAGAAAATGACAGAAAGAAAAACGAAGAAACGAACGGATGAATAAAATTTCAACACCCTCTCAAAAGAAAAAGAAAAAGGAGAAAAAGAAAAATTGCCTCAAACGGAATGAAGCTCAGACCAAGCTAAATATTAGTATCAAATAAAATCTGAATTTCTTTCACTAGTACTTCTACTACCTCTACGGGGCCGAATGTTCAATCCAGAACCGGCCGTTTGAGAAACGTCATTAGTGACTACATCAGCCGACTCCAAAGTGGGTATGGTGGCCTGGTGAGAGTAAGTAATGGACAATTCCATGGGAAAAACGTTCCTCAAGGAATGCCCCTATGTGACGCCATCACCCTTTTTATTCGACACAGATGTGACCAACCCATTATTACTCTATGTGAGCCCAATCACTCTTCCAAGGAACCAATAAGGTCGAGGCTTCATGGGATGTTTAATGAGGACAATATCTCCTATTTTAATAAGATTTTTAAATTCAGACTGGTGCAGGTCACGAGACGATTCTCTTAATCTTAAGAGATACTCTTCAAGTCACAACCTTTTAAATTCATCCAGATATTGATCTCTATATTCCAAGCTGACAAGAAGATCATCCCTAGAAGCGGGAAGATTGGCAAAATAGGCCTCCTGTTCATTCAAAAAGACAGAGCTGTTATAATAAGGGCGAATAAAGGCGTTAGGAGATATGATGTTCAAACTCGCGTCACCAGAACAACGGTAGGTCAAGGGGCGCGCATTAACCGAACTCTGTATATCAGATTAAACCGTCAGAAGCTAGAAATAGTCTAATTTCTGTCACCCAATGCTCTTAAAAAGACAATTCTTCACAGCTTTGATTAATCTCTCCCACACGGCACCAAACCAGGCTGAGTGCAATGGAATGGTCTGGTGTTTGATGTGGTGAACACTAAAATTCTGTTCAAACTCGTCAGACATATAAACTTTCTGAACAAGATTACAACCAGCCACAAAGGAGCGAGCATTATCGGAGTATATGTGGGACGGAACACCATAAATGTTAAAGAATCTCACAAGTGCTATAACAACAGAGTTAGAGGTCATATCAGCCAATAGTTCCAAATGAATAGCCCTAACGCTGAAACACATAAAAATCAGGATATACATCTTTCTAGATTCTCCACTTTCCCGCACTCATAAGTGTCCTGTAAAGTCAATCCCAGGGTGCAGGAAGGGTCTAAGAAGGTTGACTCGATGTTTAGGCAAATTGGTTACCTTAGGATATTTAAAGGAGAGGGAGTTGTACTTCTTGCAAATGACACAAGAAGATAATACAGTTTTAACCGTCTGCCGAGATTTAAGTATCCAAAATCCTGACAAACGAAGTCTACTCAATGTTGCAGCAATGCCTAGGTGCTTGCATTGCAAATGGCAGTTCATGATTATAAGGTTAGTTACATGGCAAGATCTTGGTAACAAAACAGGATAAACAATATCATCAGAAAAGAATTTAGAATTACCGATCCTCCCTCTGGATCGGAGCAACCCTTCATCAACCATAAACAGATTCAACTTAGTAACCAACAGCGGAATCTCGCCATTACGAGGGTTCAACAAAAATTTTCTTTCCCCGCGAAAATATGAGCACTGTACGAATTTAAACAAATAAATTCTAGTCTTCAAAATGGGGTCTTTGTCCGACCTTTTCAAATTCAAAACAAACTGAAAGACCAGAGACAAAGCTCTCAAAAGTTTAGCGAAGGAAGAAAATCTTTCTATGTCCAACACAGGATCCATCTCAGGAACTTCTATGCTGGAGGTGCAAACATTAGCCATTAGTCTCCGACTCTCAGAGCTAAGACAGCACAGTTCGTTTTCCGGCCAATTTAAATTATCAGTATTGAGCCACAAGGGACCCTCCATCCAACGGGGCAAGGCCGATTCGAATTTAGACAAGGTAATTCCCCGTGTTATCAAATCAGCGGAGTTGTCATCTGTGCTCACGTATTTATATGTAACCTCAAAACCTAGGTTACGCAGCTCTACAAATCTAGAACGAATATCTTTCAAACGATTTCGAGTAAACTGACATTTAGTCTTAGCGTTATCCGATAGAACCCAAGATAAGACCACTTGTGCATCTACAGCCACGATGATGTCCTTCAACATATCTCGAGGGTATGTCTTTATAATACTGGGAATACATTTCATGCACAAATAGACTTACAGCAATTCAAGGGATGGCAATGTCCTTTTAGTAGAAGGTGATACCTTTGCCTTGGAAAAAATCAAGTTAGCAGACCCCTTTTGGTACAAATAGGCAGCAAATCCATAAGCTTTTTTAGAGGCATCACAGAACAAAACCAACTTAGCAGGGACGGATGTATCAACAGCAAATTGTTTGAACCTCACGCTGTCGACATTCAATAAATCGAGATACAACTTATTCTATTATATATCATAATTAATATCATAGGGACACGGGCGTCCCATGCTAAGCCCAATTTCCAGATCTCACTTAGAAGAATTCTACCTCTAATAGTAACAGGAAGAACTAACCCTAAAGGGTCAAATACTGCCGAATTCTGAGACAAAATACCTCTTTTGGTAACAGCTGCTACCCCAGCAGTGCAAGGGGCCAGCAGCAATTCATCTGTAGCAGTTTCATATAAGTAACCTAGCACCTTTTCAGAGGGAGAGTCATGACAAACAAAGTTATCATCCTCCCTCATGCGAGCACGTAGGGTCTCCTCATTGAAATTGCAACTTTTAAGCAAGAAACCACCTTCGCTCATTACATTCACAGCATTTAAATATAGATTCATAAGAGTACCAGGAGAGTTGTGAGTTTTAATTAAATTATCCACATAGAAATTACTGAACAACATTTCTTTACATGGGCTGGGTGGATATTTTTCAACGTGATACTTTATCACATAGTTGAGGATAAAAGTACTAGGAACGAATCCAAAAATTAAGGTTCTGTAACGAAAACAAGCTAATTTGTTACCCAACTTCATGAAAAAACAAAAACAAGTTTTATCAGAGTCTCTTTCAAGACGGATCATCAGAAACGCTTTACGAATATCGGCCAAAAGGACGAAACGATCTGTCCTGAATTTGAGCAGCAGCCCAAGTATATCGAAGTATAAATTCACCCCAGGATATGCACAGTCATTTAAGGAGGGGTAACCTCCAGTTCTCAACGAACAATTGAACACTGATCGGATTTTGGTAAAACATTGGTCAGCCTGCTTAATCCCAGGCCTATGAGGGATCCATTTATAATCTTTAAACTCCGAAGGGTCGACTATGAAGCTTTCAATGATTCCGTCTCTCTCTTGATCCAGAAAACCTGGAAATAGTCATCATATAGGCCTTGTCTGGTCAGTTAGTTCACCAAACAGTTAATTTTCTTCTCAACAGAACATGCGCGAACAGAAATTTCAATAATAGGCAACAGGCCTGAGCTACCTACATGCCAACAAGAATTAGTAACTACTGCAGTCTTAAGAGAGAGGCATAGCACACCCGCGTACTCACGACTGCTACAATGCGAGCATGGATGGAGTTTCAGCTCCTTGCCCGGGCAGGCTTTACTCACGTGGGATGGGCTAGTACAACGGTCACACAATCCCAGTTCTCCACACCTTTTTACCCTGTCATTAAGCGAGGTGTAAGTGGCATAATCGAATGCCTTGTGTTTATTACTCCTACATAAGTTACACTTAAAATAAACTCCAACCGGTTTCCCAAAATAATTTTCAGGGTGGAGGGCTCTTTCGTAACCAACTTCTGAATTCCTCTTTATTTATTTTCTTCGAACTAGACACTGTCCTATGAAGCTTAGATTCTACAGGCTTGGTCAATTCGAGGGTGTGGGCAATCTCAGTGTAGTTTTCTAAAATATCTTCTAAGGAAGGATAATTACTCCCTACCCGACGAATTAATTCACATTTCAGTGGAGGAGGCAATTTTTTTTAAACACTACATAACTCAGTAGTTTATTTCCCGGAGAATCTTTCTCGAAGAAATCTAAGTCAAAGGAGTTCTTTAACTCGTAAACCTGAGCCTTGAAATTCGTAAGGAATTTCTTAGCAGAAGCGAGATCACTATAAATTTTATTACCCTCCAAAATAGAGCCAAACAAGGAATCTACAATACTACCCCTGTCCCAAAAATTCCCTTTCCAATATTAGCATGGCAGCCTCAAAATTGGCGTCGGAAATAGACAGATGTCGGACTAGCTGGAAGGTATAGCCTTCAAGGTGGTTTTTTAACACCACGAGTGTCAAAGCATCGCTATCCAAACCTACCACACAATTAACGAATTCCTTCTGAAAGTTCAAGAAAGCCAGCTTGTCATTTTCGAGACTTTGGGGTTAAACTTGGGGCATTCCAACTTAGGAGTTAAATTATAAGGAGTAGTCTTAAAAAATTCATCTTCCGTAAGTCAGCAAAACCCACAAGCTTGGGCAAACTCTGCAACCTAGCAATGCTGTCCAAGACTCTGGCTAGATACAGAGTCTCCTATTTATTAAATGAAGAGACAATATCTTTTTTTGTGTCATTTTCCAAATAGGAACTATTTATTTGGTCGTTCAGCATGTTCATAGAAGAAAAATACTTTTCGATTTGTTCCTTGAGAACAAGGAATTGAGCTTCGGAAGGGGTACCTAAGCTTTCCAAATATTCTAAGGTTCCGTAGATCTTATTCTTAAGTATCCCATTTCTCTTAAGGAGAAGGGAGACTGTGAGAGTGGAGGTCATCTTTCCTACACGTGTACAAAATGGCGCGCAAAATTGGCGCCAAATAGAAACGAACAAGGAGACAATATGGCGTCTACAACACGCCTAAAAGAAGGAAGCAAACAAATGGCGGCCAGAACCGCATAGAACAAGAGCAAACCAATTTAAAGCAACGTTAGGAAACAGAAATACCTGTAAGAAAAACACGAACGTTAATGCAGTCAGTAAAGCAAACTCAAATCCTCTTTCAAATTTGAATAAGGTTAATTATGAACAGATTGAAGGGAACGGAACCTCTATTTTGCAGAGGGCAACTGTTTTGCAGAGTGCAGAATTTTTTATGTCGTAAGAAAAAATTCTGCTGTGAACAAAAGGGGAAAGGAAATAAAAAAACAAAACAAAATTCAATATAACACAAATAGTTCAAATTAAAGAAAATTCACTACTTTATTAAACACACAGAGGAGTTGTGAGCTAACAGCAAAGCAGGTCCGTTAGCAAAGGCTAGGTTATAGCCTTGGTACCACAAAAAAAAGTTAAAAATCATTTACAGTTACCTTGGCAATCTGAAGCTTCAGTTTCTTTTTTGGCTTTGAAGGGAGAGAACTTAGGGGAGAGTAGCCTCCCTCTAGCTACCGGATAGCGGCTCTGTTTTCCCTAATTTTTTGTTATGTTCAGTGTTCGAAGTTCCTTTCTTGTCTCACGCCTGGAAAAAGATCTTTTTTTGTTAAATCTCTTCTTGAACCTTCGTGGATTGTGAGCCGATCTGGGAAACTGTCCATTTTTCTGTAAAATAAAATTTCTTTTTTTCCTCCGGAAGAAGTATCTTTTTGTAAAATAAAATTTCTTTCTTCCCCTGGAAGAAGTATTTTTTGTAAAATAAAATTTCTTTCTTCCTCTGGAAGAAGTGACGTTCAATCTTATTTTTCTTCCGCCACGTGCGTTAATGACAAACATGGGAAACGGTCTTTTTTAGATAAATACACTCTCTTTCTTCCTCTGGAAGAAGTATCGTCGATTCTTTTATTTCTCCTCTGTTCATCTGAAGGAATCCCTTTCTTTTCTTCTTCTGCGAGCTTCTCAAATCTGCAAATAAATTCAGACTTCTTTTTACGTCTTTGGTCTGACTGAGCTAAAATTTTCAAGACTGCTAAAGTCGACGAAAATAAAAAACTGAGGGTTCCCGCTCCTTCAAATTATATCAAAGGGAGCTAACCAATCAGAGGCGAGATACGCGACACATGGTACAGCAAAGACATTTCGATTTCCCAACGGCCTTAGCGAGAAAATGACAGAAAGAAAAACGAAGAAACGAACGGATGAATAAACTTTCAACAAGGAGACGCCAATCGAGCGTCCATCAAACATGCTAAATAGAGGGTGAACCTTCTAGATAGTATATATTCACAGTCGAGAGTTGAAAAACACAGCATACATCCACACCGAGACACTGAAGATCGCAATTGAGACACGCTCTGCGTGTCTCTGATCTCAGGTCCCGGCCATTTACACTAACTAACCAGAGATCCATCATCAGTCCGATAAGGGTTGATATAGACATAGCACATAGCAACTCAATATTTGCTCTTGCTGTATTTCTTATATAAAATATATTTTATACTGTTCAATTGTTTTGGCTTTGTTATCTACCATGGCTCAATTTGGGGAACCATTAAAGTTCCCATATTTTGCTAAAATTGAACATGCAATTTGCTAAAATTGAACATGCAATTTGCTAAACAAAAATCGATTCCACGCACGCACGCACGCAATTTTGTTGTTGGCAGGATGATAAAAAAATAAAAATCGTGATAAATTTAAGCATAAAGGCACCAAGTGACAAAATATCTCCTAGTCTGCAGTCTTTTTATATATAGAAAATAATTTCAGTGTATAAAAAATATCTTTACACTTAAGTAAAATTTATTAGACACATAGTGTCCTAAAAACATGTGGCCTGCACATTAAGTGATAATTATTTGAGCATGTGGTCTACTAAATATTTAATAATTTGCCTCCTTTCAGTGAAATTTATCAGAAATGTAATGTACTATATATATTAAAAATAAAACAATTTTATTCAATGCCTAGTTAAAGATGAGAAATTCTAAAGAGATAAAAAGACTAAAAAGTATTTATTGACTGCAATAACAATTTAAAAATGATATTAACCAGTTCTCAAAAGTACGATCTTGATTTTGTGACTGTTAAGCAATATTTTGCCGAAGAGAGAGTTGATTTGCTTGAGTTAAGAACCTCGTGTGATATTAATTTTTGAAGATTCTCCTGGATTCACACTCGTACGTTACATTATATTTGAATAAAACTACCCCATAACTTAAGGCGGAAAATTATTCACGGGGTAGATACCAGTTACCACTCCTTAATGTAAATATTTGAGAATTACAATGAAGCCATCCAAACCCTGACGAAGAAAAAAGGCTATTCCGTGTATAAAGGCAAGAAATTATAAGTAATAAATTCAGTGAAAAAGAAGAAAATGGAGCGACATTACATAATTTCACCATTAGCTGTACTGGAGCACAATGTCAATTTTGTGCAACACGTGGTCACCACACGTGGAAGAGTACCAAGTACCCTACCTATGAAACTAGAGTGGAAAGATGCAGATATTTGAATTTATGCATGAGAAGCACCAATGACAGACATTAAGTCAAATATTACATTGGACTACAAAATAAATTATTTATACCCAGTGAACCATGCTCTTCTAAGGAACATACCGCGCTACTATGCAATAATGGTAAGAAGGTGTCATATATAAAGAAACTGTCACTGCTGACATTTGAGTTTGAATATAGATCGCCAGAGAACAAGCCTCGTTTTGATGTAATTAAAGGAATAGTGCTGCTGGGATCACATGATGTTGTAAAAATAATATATATGTGGGTACATAATAAGCATTTGAATCACAGAAAAAGAAAAGATTCTGATAGCATTCTTCGAAGGCGTTATTTCTAGTGTATGTGACTTTACAAAAGTGGCAACGAATATTTGTTTAAACGTACGCGAGAAAAAAAGTGCATATATTATTCAGTTAATGTTTATCACTGCACTAAAAGATACATCATATTCGCAAGAAAAAAATAACCAGGCGAAGTTATTCAAAAATTAATCTACGAAATATTCAGCCGAATACAGGAAAAATGAAGAACTAAAATCTATCATGATTCAAATGCTGACGCTACAAAAGCAGCAAGAACAACAATTGCAGCAACAAAAACAACATGAACAGCAATTACAACAACAACAATTTTTAAAAAATTATTTTTTAATAAAATTATGGAAGAAAAAACATCAAGTTTAGTCACTCAAGACGCTGCAGTTAATTCAATTAGCGAATTTTTATACAATCCAGACGAAGTGATAATTTTTCAAGTTTATTATAGAAGATACGAAAGTATCTTCAAAAGAGATTGTTCGCATTGGAATGATGAAAAGAAAGTCTGTTTATTATTAAGAAAATTGTCCACTGCTGAACATGAAAAGTATGTAAATTTTATTTCGCTCAAAAAACCAAGTGAGATAAATTTTGATGAAACTGTAGTTGTGGAGGTAGGAAATTAAGAATTAAAAATCAACCTTCTTCACTTTTACAAAAATTCACAATGACGTGTGAAATCCTGATTTTTTTTTGACCATGTGTTTAAAGAAAAAGTCGAAACCGGATTTCGCAAGTAGGTGTTAAATTGATTTTTGACCAATGGGAGAGACTTACAAGAATTGAAGACTTAGCGATCCAGTGCGAAATTTAAAAGGACTATATAAATGCTTCGATCAGCGTCAGTCAGTCAGTTAGAGCCGACAAGCTAAAATGTAATGGGAGAAGCTTCAAGTGACCCGGACATTGTCCTCTGTCTCCTTTCTCGTGTGCTGATTCCTTTTACTTCTTCTTTCAAAGACATTACTATCAAACAAACTCTCATATATACATACATACGTACGTACGCATAAACTGTTTTCAACAAATGACTACTATGAACATTTGTACGAACTCTTGATACCCTTAACTCATTACTTATTTCTTATCGAACATTTGTCTTCTCCCAAATATGTTATAGTACCCAGTTTTATTATCAAAATTCTACTTATTTTTCAACATCCCATTGATATTTTAAATGCAGGGATTGTCGGCTTTGTTTGGATGTGGTCTTGTACCAGGCATGGCTGACGCACCCCATGGCTTCACTGGTGACTTCCGACGTCCAAAGAACACGCACCCCATTTCTTCACTGGAAAACCCCAACGCGGCAAAAGAACATTTAATGGAAGGATGAATTTTTCACTGGTGAAAACCGATGTCCAAACCCAGCAAGGAAAATGCAGTGAAAAAATTCCTACTACCCTCCCCACCAAAAAAAAACAAAAAAAACAAAACAAAAACTCAAGCATCACAACATAAAATGGCGACTCACCTCCTATAGGACAAGAAAGAAAGGACAGAAGAAAGAAAAAAAACAAAAGAAAAAGGAAACAGAGCCCAACACGTGTGAATAAATTCTGTTGTCAAATTATACGCTGATACAATATCAACCTCTACCGACAACTGGAAATTCTCAACGTACTCTCAACTCCAAAGATAATTACTTAAAAATATACCCTTTTTATTGAATACAATTGTTTAAATTTATATGAAACCAACCTTATCATCAACCCGTTTTACGCCTTTCATTGAATAATACACATTTCTTTCCTGACTTCATGAAATTTCAAGAGTCCCAAAAATTATCAGCCTCTAATAAGAAGAACGGAATTTAAAAAAAAAAAAAACTCTACCCAACATCAAAATGTTTTCACTCAATTCAAAGACATTACTATCAAACAAACACTCATATATACATACGTACGTACGCATAAACTCTTTCCAACAAATTACTATTACGAACATTTGTACGAACTCTTGATACCTTTAACTTTCTCATTGAACATTAACTCAAACTACTACCTATTCTTGTTACTCTATTCCTTTAATAAATTTTTATTTTAACATGATAAATGGATATTTTTATTCTTATGCTATTCCACACATTCCAAACTCCTGACAACCAACCTTCTGATGAAAACCTTCTGATAATTCTGATGATAATTCTGGATAAAAACTTGTAAGCTGTAAGGGAGTATGGTTATGTATGACACAAGGCCGAATTAATAAACATTAACCGCATCCCTACAGCTACATAGTAATACTAACGAAGACGTTTGGTGATAGGACCTCATTGTTCAATACACGTTGGCAATGTCTTAATAAAAAGTGACGATGAAGATTTTATCACTTATGCATGAGTCGTGAATCGAGAATGCGAACAGTTCAAGTTAAATGAATTAATTCCGGATTTATTTCAATGCCTAATATTCGTACAGAGCTTAACTTCTAATAAGGATGAGGAAATTAGATCCAGGATACTTGCTAAATTAGAAATGGATTCTAAATTAACTCTCCAGAATATAGTGGAAGCGTGTCAATGTATTGTAAATTTAAAACTCAATACCGGAAGGATTGAGAAAAGAGACATTTAGCAGGTACATAGGGTACGACCATCTAAGAAAAAAGACTATAGACATTTTTCAACTCCTAACAGAATATAAAAAAGACGATAAACCTCCTTCAATACCTAATACTTGTCACAGTCGTGGAAGTAAACATTTGAAAAGTAATTGTTTTTTTTTTCAAGAAAAACAATGCTATTATAGCGGCTGCTATGTGTTTTTCTTATCCACATTCGACCCATGTAATTTACTCGTCTGCGATTGGCTTATAAATAACTGTAGGGATTAAATAAAAGTACAAAATAAAGGATGTGCGTTATGGTGCATTGGGTATCGGCTCGGAACGAGAAATCGGGGAGCCGAGTTCGAATTCCAGCTGAATTCATTGCATTCACTTACGCGCAAATACCCTTGGGAAAGGTATTAATCTGTCTCTTCCTTCCAGTTATGAGTTAAATAACAGGACAGATTGGGTTCTATATCTTTAGTCGGCAACCAGTCTACCGCAGAAAGCAATGGCAACCTACTGCGGGATAATCTTCTGCCCAGTCAGTCATGTCTCTTTCGAGACATGATCGCCCAAGCGTGTATCACGTATGGCACCTAACTGACTGACGAAATAAAATTAAAAAAAAAAACACTAAATAAAATAAAAATACAAGATAAAATAAACATAAAAATCTCCCATGAGTCCTCTGTCAGGATTGACAATTGACGCATGCGCAATAAAGAGAGAGTGCCAAAAATAAATTCTACCTCTTTCTCTGTTGGACTTTGGATGGTAAAGACATGCCAAACTTCGGGAAGGAATTTCCTCAACGAGAGGTCGTTGGAACCAAAAATAAAATCAGTGTCCAAACTGTCCCTCTAGTGTCTCTGTATCTTTCCTTTTCTCTTTGCCTATTTATTTCAGCGGCGAAAGCTATTCAACAAGTTTTAGATGTTTAGGCGAAAGAACCAACCCAGCAGTAATAGCCATAACATCCCATAATGCTGACCACCCCGACGTGATATCTACAGTCAAGTTTTCTGAGTAAAAAAAAAAAAATGGGGGGGGGGGGAAGAGAAATTCATTTATCTACCACAACTTTAATAGTGACAACTACGCGAGGTGATATGAACAAGCAAAGTTTCTTTCACTAAAAAAAAAAAAAATTGTTGATTTTCCTACAATGAGTAACTCCGTGTGACTTTGCCTGCTTCCCCTACTACCAATCATTGGCTTACCATCCCTCCACCACCACAACAGGTCCAGTTGACTACTGTAACCATACACGTGCGGTGTAAAACTAAAAAAAAAAAAAAAGACATGAGTAACGGCTTTTACTTTCATCTTTTTATCGCATTCACACACACCACAAAAATAAAAAAAATTATTAACACAAACACGTTCCGTCCAGCAGAGATTTGCTTTATCGTCTTGCCTTTTTCTTTCCTCCCTCTTGTTGTCTTATCGTAAGTCACTAAAATGGAGGAAAGCGCGTCAGCTATATCAGTCAAAATCCCAGTCTTTATGCACACAGCAGCAGATGGTTGGTTTGCAAGTTGTGAGGCACAATTTGAATTGCGACACATAACAAGAAACCAGGCTTTACCATGTATTGTCTGTCCTACCTCCAGAACTGATATCCAGCTTACCGTCCGCTATTATAGCTTCTAAAAATATTCAGAGCTAAAAGGCGCAGTAATGGCTAGACACGAAAGAACAAAACCAGAGATGTCTGCTAAATTAATGGCTAACACTCAAATGATAGGAAGATCTTCAGCTTTTCTCCATGAGCTGATGTCGACAGCCAGCAGGAATGGTGTCGGAGTTGAAGTTGTTCAACATAAGTTCATTCAGGCACTACCCCCGGAAATAAAACCCGTAATAGCAGCAATAAAAAATACCTCCCTGATGGAACTGGGCACATTGGCTGACGAAATAACACCATTTTTAAAACCCAGGATGATACAAGTCGCCACTATGCCGCATGCAAGCAGGCACTCCAGAGCTACTGTCTCCACCGGCGCCACCCCTAGAACGACTTATAGCACCGGACCATTTTATGAGAACTAGAAGCCTCGAGTATGTCGTGGACATGTATATTATGCAGGAAAGTCGAGGACGTGCAAACCATGGTGCAGGTGGCCAAACAAGTCCGGCTGTCATATAGTGCCCACTTCGAGGCCATCTTCACC
Source organism: Ascarosepion bandense (assembly GCA_037127315.1). Classification (NCBI taxonomy): domain Eukaryota; kingdom Metazoa; phylum Mollusca; class Cephalopoda; order Sepiida; family Sepiidae; genus Ascarosepion; species Ascarosepion bandense. The sequence goes on from JBBBDQ010002017.1 coordinate 284,800, forward strand.
TGCCAGAAACCCTACCACCCAAGCCTCGGAAAACTGATAATGCGAATTGCATCAGCAACCGGCAATTCGCAACTATTTGAGGTTGCTACCAAAATCGACACAAATAAGATCAATTTTGTGATAGACACAGGTGCCTCTATAACAATCTTCCCACAGAGAATGGCACTCGGTCTAAACTTAAACCATACAACTGTAACACTATCAGCAGCAAACGGGAACAATATTAAATGCTTTGGCGAAGCAGTAGTTGATATTGGGATTCCGGGCCTACGCCGTTCATCCACATGGACCGTAGTAGTAGCGGATACCGTCAACCCCCTCTTAGGAGCAGATTTTCTGTGCCACTATAGATTAATCTTAGACTGCAAAAAGGATAGGCTCATTGATGAGGAAACCCACCGATATACACAATGAGGACGAGTCACTGTACAGATTCAGTGTATAACTGTGAATAACCACAACAACCTACCAGAAGAAGTGCAGTCCCTCCTCCGAAAATTCCCAAAACTAACCAATCCACGTACAGGACAGCGTTCAATGTCTAACACGAAAGTAACACATCATAGACACTGGAGATAGCGCCCCAACTTATGCCAAAGTCCGACAACTGTTAGAAGAAAAATGTAAATCAACTAAACAGGAGTTTGCGGCACTCTTACAAGCTGGAATTATTCAACCGTCAAAGTTCCCCTGACCATCGCCATTACATTTAGTTCCCAAGTCAACCCCAGGAAAATGGCGAGGATGTGGTGATTTTAGACATTTGAACCAGTTGACAAAACCAAACAGATATCCGATACAAAATATTAACAGCCTCGGATCTAAACTCTTCAAGAAGACTGTATTTTCAAAAATTGATCTCCTACAGGCCTATCACCAGATTCCCATGAATAAGGCAGACATAGAAAAACTGTTGTGATAACACCATTTAGTATCTTTGAATACCTATTCATGCCATTTGGTCTACGAAACAGCAGCTCTACATTCCAGAGATTTATGGACAACATATTTATGGACGTAGACTGTGTTTTTACATATATCGACGATATACTCGTTTTCTCCGAATCTAAGGAACAACACCACAAAGATCTTAAGAAAGTTTTTTCGATTCTCGAAGGAAACAACCTTCAAATCTCTGTTGGAAAATGTCAGTTCTACAAAGACTCTCTTGGTTTTTTGGGCTATAATGTAAGCATGAAAGCACTAAAGCCAACAACCCAGAAAGTTGAAAACTTCAAAAATTTTCCAGAACCCACAGACTCCAAATCTTTGCGTCGATTCCTGGGAATGGTAAATTTTTACAAGAAATTAATCCCTCAAGCCTCAGATGTGTTACTGTCACTAATTGAAGCCATCAAACACAATCCAGTGGAAAAAAGTATTTAAACTAAGCCCGACTGAAATTGAATCATTTGTGGCAAGAAAAACATTCTTGCCAAAGTATCTGCTTTGACGCACCCTGATCCGGATGCCACACAATACCAACTAGTCACGGATAGCTCCAACCATGCAGTGGGTGCAGCGTTACATCAGATAATAAATGGTGATCCAGTCCCAATTGGGTTTTATTCAAGAAAACTGTCTGAAAACCAGAGGAAATATTCCACCTTCGACAGGGAACTTTTGGCAGTATATCAGGCGGTCTTGCACTTCAAACCACAAATTGAAGGCAGAAATGTCACCTTGTTTTCAGACCACAAACCACTTTCCCTGGCTTTCAAAAAGAAAACACCAATGAAATCGGACAAGCAACAAAGATATTTATCAATTATCACAGATGTACAGTATATAAGAGGAGATGAAAATATCATTGCTGATTGTCTATCTCGACCCACATTTTCGGTGACTGTAGACCCCTGTGACTTACCAGATATCAGTGAATCACAAAGAGAGGATGAGGAAATCGACACATACAGGAGCCGACTTAAAGCCTTTGAGATGCAAGGGTCATCTGTCTGGTGCGACCTATCAACATCTACTCCCAGACCATACATACCTGAACCACTTCGTAGGAGAATCTTCGATATGTTCCATGACATCTCCCATCTAGGACCTACGCCAACAACAAAGCTAATTAAAGCTAGGTACTTCTGGTCAGAAATGGAGAAAAACATACGATCTCGGGTCAAAAGCTGCCTACGAAGCCAACAGTATAAGATTTCTAGACACACTAGAACAGAAACCACACCTTTCTCTCTACCATCAGGAAGTTTTGAAACCGTGCATATAGACATCATTGGTCCCTTGTTAACCACCACCACCTATGACAGGGTATACACATCTCCAGCTAGATATGTACTTACGTGCATTGAGAGAGCAACGAGATAGGTAGAAGCTACACCTCTACAAGACACTTCCACTACTATCATAGCATTGGCATTCCTGCATACATGGATCTCTCGCTTTGGAGTCCCATTACTTGTCGTCACAGATAGGGGAAGTCAGTTTGAAAGTGAACTGATTAGGGACCTGTCTGATATAATAAGTTTTCACAGGCTCCATACAATGGCTTACCACCAATGGAATAATCGAAAGGTTGCACCGCACTCTTAAAACAGTAATCATGACAAGAAAGCAGAGCTGGTTGGATGCATTGCCAATTATATTGCTAGGTATTAGGAATATGCCTAATGAGCAAGGTTTCTCCCCGGCCACTGCTGTCACAGGAACTCAGTTATTACTTCCAAGACCAATAATCGACCAGGAATATCCCGACCTGACAAAACATGACATAAAAAAATTGCCAAAGAGATGCAAGAGTTGGATATAACCCTCCTTTCAGAAGGACAGCTACATACAACTCAAAAGTCCTTTATACCTAAAGAACTAAAATCAGCTACACATGTATGGCTGCGAACCGACAGGATTAGGAAACCTCTGTAAGCCCCATATTCAGGGCCGTACAAAGTAATAAAACAAGATGAAAAATATTTTATCTTAGAGACATTGGCTGGTGATGAGCAAACGGTTTCAATTGAGCGATTGAAACCAGCAATACTCACCCGTGCCCAGAAAAAGAATGAAAACAAAAAAAAACAGCCTAACAGAAAACACATCATCACCAACACCCGAAACGCAGCAAGACTCGCCAAATGAACCAATCGTCACCCGCTCGGGTAGACGTGTGCGGTTTGCAAGAAACAATGACCTATTTTACTAAACATAAAAATACACACATAAACAAAATTATACGTACATTGAAAAGAGTAACATACACACATGCACCTAATAAAAGACTAACGTTGCTTTCAATGCATCCTTACTGTAGCTCCACTACATTGGGTAGGGATGTGTTGTAGGGATTAAATAAAAATACGAAATAAAATAAAAAACACCAAAATAAAATAAAAATACAAAATAAAAGTACGAAATAAAATAAACATAAAAATCTCCCAGGAGACCTCTGACAGGAAAGACAATTGACGCATGCGCAATAAAGAGAGGCCACCTGGTGCCAAAAATAAACTCTATCTCTTTCTCTGTTGGACTTTGGATGGTAAAGACGTGCCAAACTGTTCGTGAAGGAATTTTCCCAACAAGAGGTCGTTGAAACCAAAAATAAAATCAGTGTCCAAACTGTCCCTCTAGTGTCTCTGTATCTTTCCTTTTGTCTTTGCTTATTTATTTCAGCGGCGAAAGCTATTCAACAATTTTTAGATGTTTAGGCGAAAGAACCAACCCAACAGTAATAGCCATAACATTCCATATAACTACTGTCATGCGTACGACCACCAGAAACTGGTTTCTTCAGCAGGAAGCGATCTTCTCGGAAGATAACACCACAACATCATTTAAGAGATCGGCAAGTCCGAATTATTGATACTGGAGAACTGAGACCTCCAAAACAATTCGACATTAAACCCAGATATCTTTTTAGTTCTTTTAAACACACGTCGACACTCGGTATCAACACACAAGCTTCAATCAACTACTTTGCAAATCAACGTTTCTTTTCTTACTGTTAATTCTTCTAAACACCAAGATAAATCCACACACACAGCAAAACACGGGAATCCTTACAAACGCAATCAACTCAACGTGGAGCATTGGAATAAATTAGAATATTTTTAACAGCCATATCGATCACCGAGAATTTTCCAGCATGCCACATTCTGGAATAAACAGCACTCTGACAGGGTTACATTGTCGTAAAAACCCTAGTCACGCGCACCGCAACTCAGACTGTCTTTTTCTTCAGCCTACGAGAGACAACCAAGAAAGTTCACACTCATACAAACTACTTGCAACGAACGAACACATACGCCACATATAAGTTTCAACTCAATCATCATCAGCACAAATAGAAACTGGTAGTTCTCAACCAAATGCAACACCAGATCAACATGTTACGAGAAAAGGAAGGAGGGTCCACTGGCCTTCCAGATTCAAACAGTATTGTACATATTAAAAAAATGTTTTCCCTTTCTTTTTTAAAAAAATCTGGAGAAGTGTATTATAGCGGCTGCTATGTGTTTTTCTTATCCACATTCGACACATTCGTCTGCGATTGGCTTATAAATAACTACTGTTATTGTATAGGACAATTTAACAATCGCAGTCGCTTTAACCTTTCACCTAAGAAGCAACTTTCATGTGTGTTTTGTTGATTGGTTAATTTTTAGCCAATCACAGATTTTTCTTAGATAAACAAAGTTTCTCCCACGCTTGCTCGCTTGCTCGTTTGATCCACTTTCTACATATAAATCGACTGGCTTTTGCAAGCTTATTCAGTAGACACACACAGGCCTAAAGCCTACGCTTCACGTAAGTCTCTCTCTATCATCCCTGCCTAACGCACACACAGACAGACACAGAACTTTGTCTTCTGTCTGACATTCCTGCCTGACGCACACACAGACAGAGAACCTTGTCTTCTGTCTGAAACACTTTTCATCAAGAACTTTTGATCTTTCAACAAAATCTGTACCATTTATAATTACATTTCAAATAATTGTATTTTATTTGTTCTTACATGAAAATCTTAACAACTGTAACAAACTTTTTTTCAGCTCAAGAAAAAACATCTTTTCAACCTGCCTTTGAATACGAATAGATAAAGGGGAACAACTCTTTCCTCCTTGCTCAACCTCTGTATATGTACTGATATTACATGCTTTGTTGTTTGTTGAATATATTTTAATTTATTGGTTACAAATTGGAGTTGTTTTTATTATTTCTTGTTGGACGAATCGTAATATAAATCGTTAGAGGACTAAAAATCCTCTACACTATGAATGTTGGGTGGAGAGGACACAAAAGTACTTACTGCAAATACATAAAACGGAAGAAAAATAAAACGTATGTGAACATGGTAAATACATGGTGTAAAAGTCAAAAAGCATAAAGAAAAAAAAAATAAGACTTCCAACTAACAAACTGAGTTAGAAACATCTCAAAAAAGGAAATTTGTTTTTGTGAAAATTAATAATGTAAAAATAAAACTACAATTAGATACAAGATCTGATATCACAATCATAAATGAACAGACATGGAGAAAAATGTGTAAACCTAAAAACTTATTAACTTCTTGTTAACTTTTAACATCTAAAAAGTTGCTCCTGAAGTTTCAGGAAAGGAATTGAACTTTTTGGGTGAATTCACCTGTATCATTTCTTTTTTTGGCAAAATTAAAAATGCGGCGGTGTTTGTATTAAGAACATGTAGCGGACGAAGCGTCCACTTACTAATTTATGTTTAACGAGTCGACTCGACGCAACCTGAGGTCAGGATTTAAGACAGGATTTGAAGCAGGTTTTAAGAAAGAACAAAAAGGCGAAAGTAACCAGAAAAACAATGTATTGACAAAGGTTACATGGTGTTGAGAGAGCATGCATGAGAAAGTGAAAAGGAAAGAGTCATTCCCTTTCGTCTGTTCGTAGAAACAAAATAAGATGTATGAAGTTTTTTTCTCTAGCTGAAAGAAAGGTTTGTAACAATTGTTAAGATTATCGTAAAGAGTTCAAAGTTCAAATCCTTGATGAAGAAAAGTCAGACAGAAGACAAAGTTCTGTGTCTGTGTGTGCGTTGAGTAGAGAGAGAGAGAGACTTACATGCGAATGTAGTAGCCTTAGGCAGTCTGTGGATTTCTACTGACGAAGGTTGGAAAAATGTGAATCTATGTGTAGAAAGTTGTAAAGTCCTGTTTGAATGAAAGTTAATGTCAGAGAAGAAAATTAAGAAAATAAAAAATATTTGCGCCACTAATTGCTACCCGCAATTAGTGCGCGTGTGTTTGGTGAGTTAGGGAGGCATGTCTGCACTTGTCCCGGGACGAAATCCTAACTAGTGTACCACGTGATGTTTTCCGTTTTTATTAGCATCGTTTTTGGCGAGAACAGTCATCACGTGGAACGCCGAGTGACCATGCGTGTGTGTGTGTGTGTGTGTGTGTGTGTGTGTGTGTGGGTGTCAATGTATGAAACCCTACAAACACTATTAATTTATTTGAAACAGATTGGATTGCATTATTTGATCTTTGGGACCTCCCAGCTAACTCTTTCTGCAGTGCTAATATGGCAACTGAAAAATTAAAGAATGAATTAAAAAGAAATTAGGTGTGATATCAAAAATAGACTATCCCAAAAAGGCATCACCAACAGTTTATGTTAATAAAAACAAAGTATAAAATCCGCATGTATGCTGATTTTTCAACAAGGCTAAATGAAAGTTGAAAACTATATAACTACCCATTATCAAGTCCAGAGGAAACTTTTGCCAAATTAATTAGTGGTAATTTTTTCTAAATTTGACTTGTCAGATGCTTACTGTTACGTGTTAAGTGTAACAAAAGAGAAAAAACTGATTGACCAAAACTCAGAGGTAAATTACAGACAAATATTTAATTTACAAAACACACCAAATAAAATATTTAAAAATATACAATTTTTGTTGCATTCAAAACAAGAAACATAGAGTTTACTACTGGGAAGTGTTACGAGGAGAGAAAGGAAGGTAAGGTCAGTATTTTTACCCAGTTAAGTTGGCGAGTAAGTTAAGTGCTATACTTTTTGGAAATCCTCAAATGAGTATATAAAGAATAATTTTAAATATAGTCAATGAAAGAGTCAAAATATGTCTTTACCCCTGTAGTTCCATGAGGTTCTCTTTCAGGTTTTAGTTAGTCGGCAAATTCTTATCGATTCTTTCGGCTGGATCAAACCGGAGTTGATAACGTCAGCAAACCCTGGTAACAACATTATTTATTTTTGTATAAGATACAAAAAATGTGGCACAAGGCCGAATACGGGGATGGGGAAGGCTGGTCTTCATCTGTCCTAACTTAACTTAGCTATTCACTTTCGTTGACCCTGACACACTTACAATAAACCTTACACCATAACACCACATTTTTACTTACCATTCTTACCACGTTCACCACAATACCTCAGGTTCTCTATGTAGTCCTATTTAACTCCCATATGTACAATTTTCAGTGGAGGGCATGGGAAGAAAATAACAACATTTAAAATTCCCCAATGATTTTATACAATGAATATACGATATTTACAAGAAACTAAATAAAATTGTATTAGTAATAAAAGCCCCCCACTACTCTAATATTGTGACAGCAAAATCAGTTCCCCGGACGAAATATAATGCGTGGCTATATAAATATAATAATACCACTTATCCGATCAGCAATCACTCACACATTTAAACACCATAACAAAAACGAAAAGCACACTTGAAAAATAACGAAAGACGCCACGCATCCACCGGAGAACTAACATTGTTGAACACCTAAAGTGGGAAGGGGTGGGTGATTAAACTAAAAGAAAAGTGGGGCCAAAAAAGAAAAAGGGGGCCAATGAGCAATCATAACCTAGCTAAGTTAACTTTAAAGAGTCGTTTCCTTTCCGTCCTGATCTTGACTTTAAGCTGATGCTTAAAGAACAAGATCAGTTGGGAAGAGGTAAACTTCTCATCACCATAGAATTCCTTCTGTCGCGTCGTCCAAATCACGACTCGCATAACACAGAGTCAGCAAAAGAGCACATAGTGCTCAGTCCTAGATAACGGAGGTACGGCATTGCTACAAACAGAACTAGCCTCAAGGACAAAGAACTTTCCACGCAGCATACGAACCATGAGATCTTCAAGAAACCTACATAACGGAGCAACAACACTGCAGTGGAAGAAGGCATGATCGACGGATTCCGCCGACAGCCCACAACGCACGCAGGTTGATTTCGGTGTTAGGCCCGCTACATGAAGTTTCTTGCCTACCCAGAGAGCCTTTCGAATCATCAGCTAGGTGAGTGATGCCTCATCGTTAGTGAGACATTTCAACCCAGGCGCCCAAGGCCATATGGAGCGAGCCTCCTGCTTCGTAAGCCCGAGCTCGCCAATCAGATCATCTTGAACGCCCCCCCTAACTAACACCCGATATAATGCCCTAAGAGACAACGCTTGGGCGTTGGAGAGGCCATCCGTAGCCCGCAAGAGAAACTGGAGAGCCAAACGACATTCTTTATAGAAGGAGCACTCGCCACGAGTAGTACGGTCGGCCTCCTCCGACAAATGCACGCTTCTCAAGGATGGAAAGTTTTTATGGACGTCCTCTTTAACGAGGGCGCCGTTCTCATCCGCCAGCATACACATTCGACCCAGGAATCTAATGCGCAGCGTGTGTTGACGAATCTCAACGCTAGGCATGCCCAGACCGCCCTCAGATGGATGAAGGTAACAGATCTCGCGACGTACCTTGGGAGCCTTGCCTTCTTCCCAAAGGAAGGAGAACAAGAGCTGAATTAAGCCCAAACGAATGGCACACGGGAGAGGAAGTACCGAGAGTCGGTAAAGGAGAATCGGGTAGATGTGCGAGGCACATACTTCCGCCCTCCCCTTTAAGGAAAGATTCCTCCGAGACCACAGACGAACTGCGCGCTCGGCCTTCTCTCGAACCTCCGACCAATTCATTTCCAACTGGAGATCAGGACCGAAAAAGACGCCGAGAATCTTGATCGGCCCGTCCGTCCAGAGGAAAGGTCCGGGAAGAGAAACTCCCTTCCACGCACCCAATCGCAAGCCAACAGACTTATCGCGATTGATCTTGGCCCCTGTCACCGTCTCATAACATCTGATTTCTTTGCTAACTTCGTCAATCTCGGCTTTGCTCGACACAAAAACCGAAACGTCGTCAGCATAGGCGGAGTACCTGGCCGAGGTGGTAGCACCAGGTACGGAAATTCCGCGAAGGACCGGATTCGCCTTTAACTTGCGAAGGAACGGCTCCAACGCAAGAACGCACAGCAAGGGCGAAAGTGGACAACCTTGACGAATGGAGCGAGATAATGTGAAGGGCTTCGATCTTACCTCATTCACTTCCACCAGCGCACCGGGGGACTCATACAGCAGTCGAATCCAGGAGCGAAAGTACGGCCCGAAACCGGCGGCGGAAAGGACAGACTCCAAGAAGCTATGGTCAACCCTATCGAATGCCTTGGACTGATCGAAATTGATCAGAGCGGCTTCAGTGTCGTACCAAATTAAGGTTGTCCTGAATAGTCCTGCCCTTCACAGCACAAGTCTGCTCGGGGCCAATCAGACTAGGGAGGACAGCCTGCAAACGGCGGGCCAAGACCTTGGAAAAAATCTTTAAAGGCCGATAATTATCTATGCCACCCCCACCGCCCTTGCTCCTATGAAGCAACTTGATTACACCCCTGGTGAAGCGACGAGGTATAGACCCCTGCTCCAGTTGTTATAAACGAGCGCCAGCAGAGGAACAAAAACGGACGACTGCCTCAAGTACAGTTCGTAGGGAAGACCATCCAATCCTGGAGTTTTGTCCCGACCAACCAATTTCAGCGCATCCCAGATTTCCGACTCTGAGAGCAGAGCTCAGAGCGGGCTCCCTGGTGAAAAGATCCTGGAAGTAATCCCGAAAAGCCCCACATATACCCACGTCTGTAGTCACGGTACGTCCATCCGGCAATGTGATGTCCTTGATATGCCGATTGGCTACTTGCCTAGCTTCCTCTGCACGCAATTCTGCGGCCATATTCGTTGCCTCAGAAGACATTCTTTTTAACCTAGCCCTAACTACCAGAGCTTGATCCTTCTTGATAAGCAAGGAGGCCAGCTCGGCCCTAGCTAAGGCTACGTCCCCACTATTACGGGATTTCACGT